>JAAGEH010000020.1:16509383-16539333 GCA_011751065.1 Lasiurus cinereus
CTCTCTCTCTCTCTCTCTCTCTCTCTCTCTCTCTCTCTCTCTCAAGTTTATATTGATTCAGAGAGGAAGGGAGAGGGAGAAGGAGATTGAAACATCAGTGATGAGAGAGAATCATTGATTTGCTGCATCATGTATGCCCCACTCTGGGGATCAGGCCCACTAACTGGGCACGTGCCTTTACTGGGAATCGAACCATGACCTCTTGGTTTATAGAACTGTGCTTAACCACTGAGCCTTGCCAGCTGAGCTCTTACCTCCTCTCTTTTCTTTTTTCTTCTTTTTCCTCCCTTCCTTAGTCCCTCTTTTTCTATCTTCTTGCTTCCCCCTTTCCTTTCTTTTTTTCCTATTTAGCTTAAAAATTGGAATTTGATTTTAAGCTCCCTTTCTAAAGAAGCTCCTCATAAACCATATTCAGAATGCACCCTCAGTTGTTGGGAGAGTCTAAGACTTTTTCAGAGACCCGTTATTGACTCTCCGAGTTGAAACAGTTTAGACTCCACATAAAATATGTGTTGTTTACCCAGGCTCTTCATGCTCTGCATACTGTTACAGTCCTTGAAGAGCTTGTCAGTGACAAGTAAGATAAATGAATGAAGAGGACTTTACAAGTGTTTAAAAGCTAAGTATAGCATGTGCTGCCCACCACTTAATTAAACAGACCAGTGCTTAACTGAGTAACTTTGGGGTGGAAACTTCTAGAGCTTTCCCTTCTCCCACACCCCACCATCATGAGGTGTGCAGGATGTTAGAAAGTCCTTGTCTGTCTGATTGCTGATGTGTTCGAAACTGTCTCGGTTGGAGCATTCAAAATTAACGTGGATGGTAGATAATGACAATTGAGTTTGTATTAGGAAGAGGTCACCAACTTCGACTCCCTTGGGACTTGATCAAGATTTATAATGTGTCTGAGTTCCATCCTTTTAAAATCAAAGTGAGCTGTTTCTCTTCTCAGCCGACTGGGATCACTGTCCAGAGAGTCAGGGCCCATTTCCAGATCAATCTTAATTTTATGAGGGGTTAGTCTTTATGGATCTGAGCAGCAGAGTGCAGTGATTAATTAGGAAGCTTTGGAATGATATCCCAAATCTGCTAGGAGTGTGATCTTTGGCATGTTTCTTAGTCTTTCCAAGCCTCAGTTTCTTCATCTCTATATTGGGGATAATAACAGCCTCTGTGTAGGGCTGATATTCAGGGCAGATATTTTTTATTCAGTCTTGATTCTTAGGAGTTTCTGCCTCTGTCATATCAGCTATTAAAGATTCCGACTACAGCCCTCTCTAGACTACATCATGGAGTTGGTGGAACTGACTCCCTGAGATGACAGGATGAAGGGCTAGACATTGATGTTTACAGGTTGCTCCATCTCACAGTGCCAATCTTCTTTCTGTGACTATTCAGGATCCCAATCTCCATACTAATTGGTAGAGTACATAAAATTTTCTCTATAAATAACTCTCCCCCCATGGTTTGCACTGGCTGATCACACAACAGAAGTGGTGATGACTCTGGTGACAGGCGTTGTCCTTCACTCCTTGTGGAATTCCTCAGGTTTCTAAAGTGGCAGCAGGAAGTTGTTTACCAGAAAAATTCCTTTCCCATGATTTTATCAGAAAAAAAAAAGGAAGGGAGGGAGGAAGGGACCAAGGAAGGAAGGAAATCTCCACAAAATGTGAAGGCATGAATAAGGACAGCAGACCAGCATCTGTCCATATGGAGTTTGGTTCATGCTAAAGACACTCTGCCCTACATCTCTCATCATTTACCTCTGTTCCAGGGACAGAGGCTCATGGAAAAGTGGTTCATTCTGAGTCTCAGAGTAAATATTTGACAGAAAAAGAATTAGTGCTAGGCTCAAATCACTTCCCTAAGGAAAGGGAGAGATCTGTCTCCATAGGTGATGGAAAATCTCAAGAGTTGAGCATGGAAAGGCCTGGTAGTCACAGGAACTTTAGTCCGATACACAAGTTAGGCACAGGCTTGTCCATCATTCAATAAGGGTTTGAGCTGGGATTCCCACAAAAACAAATCCAGAGGCAACAATTTGGAGCAGGTGGTTTATTTGGATAGTGGTCCCAGGAAGCATAGTGAAAAAACAGAGAAGTATGACAGGGAAGGGTAAAGGTAAAAAAAAAAAAAAAAAAAAGGAAAACAGTGGGCAGTTTTCTATTTAACCAAGAGGCCTGAACCCTGCTGAGGACCTACTGGGATATTCCAGAACACACTGTAGTGTTGTCCCACTAGGTACAAGGATGCTGGTTATTTATTCCTTACCTCCCTCCCTCACAGAATGAGAGTTGTTCTGAGGACATGAGCTCCCCAATACTTCTAGTCTGCCCTGTTCCCTGGCCAAGCTTGTACCTGTGGCCAGAGGAAGACCTCAGGCAGAGAGATGTAGGGTGCTGAGGTGGGGAAACAGCAGCACATCTGAGAGTCTCTGTTCAAACTGCACGTGGCCTCCAGGATAGAACAAGGGGCTGTGGAGAGGCACTGACATTTTCTGTAACAATTAAAATAAAATAAGGCTACATAAAGAGTAGGTACAAAAATAGCAGCTGAACTCTCCTTGGTGACCTACCAGTACTAATTTTCTGTCTGTAAATAAGGACTATGGGAGGTGCCTTCAACAAAATTGGGAGGCAGAGTTTCATCAATGTTCTGTTTGGTTGTAGGACTCATCAGCTGAATGACTTGGGAGAGGTCAGATTAATTTTTGAAATGGAGTGGATGCAAAAGCAGTGGATTGTGTAGATATCTATGAAAGCATAAATGTCAAGAGACTGGTGCATTTTTCCCAGAAGTGTCATAGTTTGACAAGTGTGAGCATATGAGTATATGGCTATGGCTGACCTAAATTCCTTCCAAAATGACCCAAGTTGATAAGTTCTTTTGAGAAATAAGAAAGTCAATTATCTCAAATATGTTTTCTGCTCTTTCCACATCTAATAAAACAATGAAGAACGCAGCATACACCCCCCAACCCCCATATGGCCTGTGTTTCCTTTCAAGGTGATTAGAAGGTGCGTTTAGCATGGAATCTCCTCAGTCCACTTTTCCTTATACCCATATCCATGCCAACTTTCAACTCTTAGCTCACAGGGCATCTGACCCATATCTGAATCCCCTGTTCTCAGCTAGAAGGGGATTCCTCCTGCCTTTGGATATTTATGTAAACTAGGGGTGAGGAACTCTTTCTGCGAAGGGCTATTTGGATATTTATCACATCATTTGCTTAATATAGTTCACTTAATATAAATTTATGTTGCTATCAAAAAAGCTGCTAGATTTATTGAATTTCGAGTCCCACCTATGATTGCCTTGAAAGGGCCAGACCAAATGTTTTTGCGGGCCCACAGGCCAGATATTCCCCACCCCTGATGCAAAACAGTTCCCTCTTGATTTCCTTCCCATATTGTGCTGTAGTCAGTCCTCTGATTATTCATATCACACTGTAAGACTTTGCAGTCAGAAACCTGGATTTAAGTCCTGCCCTTTTTACCTTACTAGTTGAGCAATCATGGGTTTGGTTTCCTCATAAGAATGGCTACCTCAAAGGCAAGGATTTGACAAAAGCATACTGGTCAAGCACTTAGCCTGGCACACATTGCACTGTCTCCATGGTTGCAGAAGTTTAGTGACTGTTGAATGAATTTCTGCGCAGGGTACTCAGTAGAATCTTTTCTGTTACTGATTCTTACTCTCATATAGCCCCCAATGCAGCATATTCTACTGATAGTTGCTGTATCCTCCCACTTTATCCTCTAAGAGTAACCCAAGCATTGGAACCCAGACCCACTCTGTTATGATTCTTTGCCCTATGGGCCTGATGATATTCAGGAAATCCCTCCCTTCCTCATCTTCCTCATTGTCCCTTGTTATCTGGTTTCTCCATCTTTTACTTGGAGATAAGAACTGTTAACCTTGCTCTGAATTAGCAAAAATAAGGTCAGTAGAATAGTTCTGGGCTATTTTGAATATTTCTGCAAAGAAAGAGGGAGAAAAGAAAACCTGATAGAATAAAGTGTAATTGCTATTGTATGGTATTATCTCCATATCCCATAGCAACAGATCTTATATTTTTTTCTTATTTAAAACCACATTCATGAAGGTTTTATTGTTAACTTGATCCAGATGACTGATCAAAGCATAGTTTGTTATTGCCACCTTGCTAAAATATTTTTAAAGGCAGTTTTAATATTACACTTTTATAGCTACATATTGCCATTAAGCTATTGAGTCTATTACTAGTCAATCAAGGATTTTCATTTTGTTTCAAGGGCTCCTTGGATAAACTCTTCAGAAATGTCAAGGGAGATGGAATTTATGGCACCTTTTCACAGATGGTGTTCATCAGGATTTTCGTTAATGGAGAAAGTTTCAGTTTTCCATGGTTGACTTTGGTGCTAACAAAAGTATTCTAGTGGCCCCTGCTCTTTCAAAGGCTATGGTAGAGTAAGGAAATTAATCCCATAACACCTCCAAACCCTTCATTATTAATGAGGCAAAACAAAACAAAACAGGGACACCATGGAGTATCTCACTGGATCCATTTTACTAAAGAATTGAATATTTCTTGAAAAAGAACATTTATCTTTCTCTCTCAATGTCTAAGAACAACAACCAAAAACAAATATACAACAGGAAAAGTTAAACTATCACATGGGGGATGAGGGTTACATAGTCAACTGGCCCATCATAGACCCTAATTGTGTATTTTTTCTTGCATTTGTTCCAAAGTAGCCTATGTCCTTTCCATTCATTCCTTCATTCATTCCTACATCTATTCAACACACACATATTACTACTAATACATCTGACTCTCAGTTAGGTGTTGAGTACAAGGGTAATTCAGACGTAGTGTTTGCCTGGAGAGATTATCAACCTAGTTGTGGAGGAAGCCAAGAAAGCACATGATTATTTAGCATTCATTGAGGTAAGTGCTGTAATGAGTGAGAGGTTGAAGGAGGGCTCAGGATTTTGGGAAGGCAGTGGATGAGCATTCACTCCCTTTTGAGGCAGATTTGGGGAAGGCATTACTGGAAGTGATGGTGTCAAAGCTAAGAACAGAAGAACTGAAGAGTATAATTCAATAAAGGTAGAGGACAACAGCATGACAGAACAGAGATAGCATGTTCCAGGGCCGGGAAGAAGAGATGAATAGTGAGGCTGGGAAGTGAATGGCAGTCACCTCCCAAGAGCCTTATAAGCTGCTGAGGAGCTGGGCTCTTTTCCTGTGGCTGTGGGAGCCTGTGAGGAACTTGAAGCCAGGGAGTCCATGGGTCTGAGGTCACTCTGGCTCCAGATTGTGCTCAATGGAAGGTAATAGTACAGCAGGAAAGCTTTTAGGATCCTATTGCCCTGGAGAAATAAGGTGGTGCCTGGAAGAAAAGGAAAGTAGAAAATGAAATCTGATTAGATTGGTCTCAGCAGCCATGACATAATATTGTAAAACCAATAAAACACTGTTAGCCAAAAGCAAAAGTGTCAGGTCAGCCACTTGGTAGACACTGGAAAGGAAATAAAAACGGGCTTCAGTGGATTGCTAAGTGAGTCCATGAGTTCCCAAGTGCAGAGCAGGGGGAAGCTACCCTCTCCAACTTTATATTAGTTTTCCTGGGAATGCAATTGTGACTGCCCAGATTTACTGTTTAAGGCTTTGTGGTAGGCACCTCCTGTTGGCTGATGGCTCCAGGGATATGAACCATTATGCATGGAATCACCCAATAAACGTGTCTGAAGTTATTTGAATGAATAATATCCTTGTATCAAAGCTTGCTACACTTCAATGTTGTTTCTTTGTTTGTTTTTACCCCCCATCCGCCTTGAGAGAGTCTTATTCATGGCTTCTTATCCTTCCCGATCATTGTTGGTTTGTTAGGAAACAAATACAGTTGGGTAGTAATGAGGATAGGGATGGTAGATTAAAAAAATTAAAGCAGGTTTCTTTCCAATCTGACAATTAAGCAAGCGGGGTTGGTCAAACTTTCTTATAGGAGAAAAACTAGCAACCAGCCTGTAAGAAATCGCTCACAGTTTAAGGGATATGTTACAAGCAAGATAAATAAAGGTAGTCTAGAGTATCAGGCCAAACTCTCATTTTTCATCTCTGTTTCACACTCTTCTCTTTCAGCCCAGTCTAATCAAAAGAAGCCTCTTCCGCTCACAATTGCTCTGTGTACATTTCCCCCAGATCTGGTATTCACATGAACAATGTGGTTTATTTATATTTCACCACCAAATTGGAAAGATGACATCATTCATTTACAGTCTTTATCCCATGACATGCCTACTCTCCAACACCTCATTTCAGCAGACACATTTAGGGCTGCATATAGCATCTTGTTTAGCTTGTACATTCTTTTATGGGATACAGTTCAAAGGTAGGGAACTTTAGGCTTGTCACTGGTAAGAAAATAATCTCATAAAATCACAGGAGCTTCCCCAAAGGGTAAGAACATTATGATATTTACAATAGCCATTATTATTTGTTCATTTAGGCTCCATCGTTCATTCTTGGGCAAGTCCCTTCCTTATTGGCTAGAGCAGATTTTATAGCTCCCTTTAGGCCCCGGAATTCTATTGGAAGACACAATTCCAGATTTATTAGTTCACAAGTTCAAAAGTAACAGGCTCCTGACAATACTGGAATTTTAGATGTGAACGCTGAATTTCAGCATCTCCTGTACCAGGGTTGGCCAAATAAGGGAGATCTGGGAGATTTGAGGACTTAGTCGGCAACTGACTTTCTGTTTCTCACAAGACATACCTTGTCCATTGGGTCTTCTGATACTGTCAGGGGGTGAATGAAGGACAGACATGCTATCAGCTGCCAAAGGTTTCCTGGGATTTTTAATTTAATTGTTAGGTGGATCTTTCCCTCTAATTTTATAGATTTCATCCAAATCATGCATTTTTTACACCTACTCTGGGGCCATCCAAATATTGTACACATTTAAAAAAATGGAATGAGTGAATCATGAGACATTCTTTGGCAGGTAGAACTGGGATGTGAGGTGTTTCCAAGACTTAACAGAATCGAAGCATTTATGGGAAGTGGTTTCTACCTGTTCAGCTGTTTGCCATTTTTGCTAATAGCAGGACAAGGGGAAAAGCCTATATATTCAGAATTGGAGGACCCAGAAAAACTCCAAGCCCCATGTCAAGAAAGAGACTCTCGGGGTTGAAATTGATGCTTTGGTTTTCTAGCTGCAGAGGGAGAGAATAATAATAATATGTCCCAGGAAAGTTTTGAGGGCAAGTTAGATTGTGGGTGGAAAATACTACAAGAATACACTGTGTGAGGTCCAAAATTATTATCAGAGCATTATTTATATCACATAATAAAATTCCCACTGGTTGGAAGTTCTGCCAACCTCTGACATCCAGCTCTCCTAAAGTGCTGATGGCTGGTCATCATCTCAAGCTACCAGTGAGATTGTTACATGAATCACGAGAGAGCCTCCCCTCTCAGTGACCTCCTCTGGTTGGAACAAGGGTGCAGCTTGTCTCTAGAATCTCGGAATTCCTCAGAGTCATGGCCCCTCTTTCCTTCACCAGGCATTGCAGCAATAGGCATAGAATACACTGTCTAGACCCTGGGCTGGATTCTGGGGAGAGGCAGACGAGAGAAACAGTGTGAGTCTACCAACAGACGGATAGATAAGTCTGGGTACAGCGTGGTGGTAAGTAGGAGGCACACATCACCTGGCCTCAAGGTTGGGGTCAGGAAAAGGCTGTGAGTTAGCCAGACACACAAGTTAGAGGTGAGGAAAGATGTCTGTGGGAGGTGTCTCAGGCAAAGGAAACACGGATCAAGAAGGAGAAGTGGAACCCTGGCCAGTGTAGCTCAGTTGCTCGGGTGTCATCACATGCACCTAAAGGCTGCTGGTTCGATTTCCAGTCAGAGCACATGCCAGGGTTATAGGTTCCATCCCCAGTAGAAACAGACAGAAGGCAACTGATAGTTTTCTCTCTTTCTCTCCCTCTCCTTCCTCTCTCTCTATAAAGAGCAATTTTATATATATATGTGTGTGTGAGAAATTTTATATATAAGTACCTTACAATAAACAACAACAACAATAATAATAACAACAGCATTTGCCTTTTATTGCAAGCTGTATTGTTCCAGTTTCATCATAGAGAGGGAGGCACTCTCCCTCCCATTTTAGAGTTGAGGAAATTGAGTCTTATAAATAGTTAACTGAAATAAATCAGCAGAGAAGTGCAATAGGACTTGAATCCAGTTATTCTTATCTCTAAACTCACCTTTGTAAGTTTTCTGGTTTGGATATTTTTATCTGCCTTTTAGGCATTTTTCTGAATTCTGTGACCCTGTTAGGTCAATTCGTCACTGGTATGTTGTTGCCCTATATAGTGAAACAAGACAATAAAACAATTCTTTGGCCCTGGGGGTTTAACTGTGACACCTGTGGCTTGCCTCCTGTGCCAATCATAGTGGGGAGTAAATTACAGTGGTCAGCTCTTCTCCATCGACTCTGCCCCTTTTGCCCAATTTCCCCCCAAAGCTCTATCAGTTAAAACATACACGGAGTGCTCTTTCAACAGAAGTCATCATAGCACCAAACCACCTCCATTAGTATTTTTGCATTTGGCAGCTCTCAAGTGGATTTTCTGCCTTGTCCTGTAAGACCATTGTTTGTCTGTGACTCTGTGGCTCCACCCAATCCTCTCCCATCTTTTCATGCAGGGCTTCCTTGTCTTGTTTGTTCTAGAGCAGTGGTCGGCAAACTCATTAGTCAACAGAGCCAAATATCAACAGTACAATGATTGAAATTTTTTTTGAGAGCCAAATTTTTTAAACTTAAACTTTTTCTAATGCTACTTCTTCAAAATAGACTCGCCCAGGGTGTGGTATTTTGTGGAAGAGCCACACCCAAGGGGCCAAAGAGCCGCAGTTTGCCAACCATTCTTCTAGAGCATAGGATGTGATTGTTGTCAGTCTGTGGTGGCAAGCTTACTCTGGGTCTCTGTGATCACTTGATAATGTAAAACAAAGCACCTTTGGACAAGCCATTCTTTCCCCTTTAAACCACGTGGGAAAGTACAGTTACATCTACAAGTGCAGATCCAAGGTCCAAGCAGCATCAAGAGTGTGGCAAAATCTCTTTCACCAAAGTGTGATGCTTTCCTTTTTAAGTCTTGATGTGACTACAAATAAAAACTTGTGGATTAGGAGCAAAAGGAGCCCTCTAGGTGCTATAATGATGCCCTGGGTGTCTTTGGTTGGGCTTCTCACTCCTGACAGAGTCTTCCTGGCTTTTGCTCTGCACAGACCCAGAACAGGATGAAGCTGATGGCGGACAACTACGACGAGGATCACCACTACCACCATCACCACCACCACCACCACCACCACCGGTCTCCTGGGAGGTCGCAGCATTCCAATCACAGGCCCTCTCCCGACCAGGTCAGTTCCCTCGCACTTACCTCCAGGACCCCTTCCACCCTTTGGATATTTTAAGATAAAATAAATCATCCTCAAGAAATAATAAACAGCATAAAGTGATACGTTCTTTGAACTGAAACTAATAGCTTTGGTATTTATTTCCATCACTCAAGGAATCTAAATGTTTTCCTTTCTCCTTCCTCTTCAAGATTTTGTCTGTTCGTGTTTATGTTATGCATTTTCTTGCCTGCTCTCCTTTCTTCTTTCATAGATATGAAGCCTATTGCCAGCTCCGTATCTACTGGTGGGTTACTTTGGAATGTCTTTTTTCAGTTTTAAGAGAAAGCACTTTGTTTTCATGAGGTTGGCAACCAGAGAGGCCTTGAGTTTGCTGAGCACTTTCCTAGAAAATTCCTCAGTGATGCAAAGTAGCAGTGGGGCAAAACAACACGCCCAGTGCCGTCAAGGGGATCTGGTTTCTTTGATTTGGATCTGTCTTCTTCCTTCACTCAGTAAAACAAATGAAAAGATGGATTGACAAACACAAGAATCTCCTGTGATTTTTTTAAAAATTATTTTGCATTCACCTACCAAATGGAAAAACTATTTACAGCATTTAGTATTAAAACTCTTGAAGGTGAGTTTCATGGAAATGATTAAATATGATGCAGACTAGCAGGATAATAGAGTCAATATTAGCAGTATTTCTCCCTTGATTGTATTAGGACCTTCCCTTTATGATCCTGGCATAACTTAGATGGTAATTTCAAGAAGGATGGAGACAGACGTAATGGGATAGAAGCATTTTGATAAGTATGAATGCCTTTGTTATGCATTTCTGAATATGTGAGGGGTGTACTTGTTGGAATGACCTATGTGAAGAGGTTTTTAATTGTTTGTTGGAGGAAAGGGTGCTTAATATGCTCCTAAAGCTTTTTTTTTTTTTCAGATGGCTCTGTTCTATTTTCACTTCATACCACTAGCATCCCAAAAGAGAGGTTAAGATTACAAGTCTCCCATATATTTTACCAGGAGCACAATTCCAGGGGGAGCCATTTGTATAGTCTACAACATAAAAAGCGTTCCCTAGGGCTTGTAGTGAGGTAGCTCAAACTGGGAGGTCTCCTATCCCCAATCCAAGCTTGGCCCCACCCTTATACTGAGAACCATTTGCCCTCAGATACCTCAAGGTTTTGTCTGTTCTTGTTTGTTATGCATGTTCTTTCCTCTCCTCTTTTCTTCTTTCATAGATATGCACTATTGCTGGCTTGGTGTCTACTGGTGGGTTATTTTGGAATGTCTTTTTCAGAACACTTGCAGAAGGTGTTCACCACACAGGACATGTCAGTTTCTGAGGCCAAGTATAGAAAGGCACAAGTGCATGTCATTAGCTAGAAATGGTTCTCAATTTAGAGATCAGCAAAGTGGAAAGGGATATTATTTTGTATCATTATCTTGTATGACTATGGCTTTAGTTTGATTTGGTTTTATTTCTTCATTTCTCATGCCTCACAACCACTACCACCCTCACCTGCCCCAGTATATAACTGGCATCCTGCTAATCATATCTCTTCATTCTTTTTTTTTAGCGTTGCAACATGTGAGATGTGGGCATCCGTGTGTGTGTTATATGTGTGTGTGTGTGTGTGTGTGTGTGTGTGTGTATTATTGATTTTTTTTTACAGAGAGGAAGGGAGAAGGACAGAGAGTTAGAAACATCATGCGAGAGAGACATCAATTAGCTGCCTCCTACATGCCCCCTACTGGGGATGTGCCCACGACCAAAGTACATGCCCTTGACCAGAATCGAACCTGGGACCCCTCAGTCCGCAGACTGACGCTCTATCCACTGAGCCAAACCGGTTTCAGCACATCTCTTCATTCTTATTCCTGGTCCCTACATTTTGCTCCTCAACCTTCCCACATGAGGGGTGAGTGTGAGGTTTTATTTGATGCTAAAAGGCCACATGGGCTTCCCCCCAGAAAGACAGAAATAGAAAGCACCATAGAGCATAAAGAAGAATTTGGAGAAACTGGGGGAGATGATTGCACAAGGACCTGGTAGGATAGCAGACAGACTTGTTTCATCACAGAGACATGTATGCTAGATCAAATTTATCTGCCTTATGAATGAATTTCTTACAAAAGCTTATCTCTTGCCACTTTTTCAGAGGTCTTTAATCATAAACTAGAGTACTTGCCTACTTGATTGACCCTTTTATGTTTGCCCATTGACACCAGAAGTTGTCATAGGGCAGAATCATGGCTCAGGGTTGGGGGCCCTTTCCAGAAGAGCTAGCATTCCTTTAGGAGTGTGGTTAAGATATGTCATCAGGACTTCTGACATACCTTTCTCACTGCTACTGGTAGGAAGATGAATCAGCAAAGCAGTAGGCTCCTCAGTTAGAAGAGGAGGCTGACCCCAGTGACAATGATGCCCTTTTTGACTAGCTGTCTGAAGTCTAGGGAAATGATGCTCTCTCTATACTGAAGATTTGAGATTCATAATCATCAAAAACTCTTATATCAATATATGCATTGTTATAAATCCAAGTTCCAGAGTGTAACAGTCTTTTTTAAAAAAATATATTTAAAAGGAGAGTGATAGAGAGTTAGAAACATCAATGAGAGAGAAACATCAATCAGCTGCCTCCTGAGCATTTACTGGGGATGTGCCCTGCAAGCAAGGTACATGCACTTGACCGGAATTGAACCTGAGACCTTTCAGTGCACAGGCCAATGCTCTATCTACCGAGCCAAACTGGTTAGGCCAGACTGTAACAGTCTTAAAAGTCTGGGAAGCCAGTCCCAATTGATTATGAACTCTACACATTATTGTGTAATCATATATGCTAATATGCATGGAGTGGAGTTAACCGTCCAGAGAATATGACAGACTTATATTAGTGTGTGACAACACTAGAGTCTAAATAATGAATGATACGAATGGGATTTGAAGTAAATATCCACAATAGACCCATTTTCACTGAATTAACTTATCAGGAAGATATCACTTCCAGGATTCCCAGTTCCTTTCCTATCAATCTTATAACCCTGAAGGTTGACCATCACTTTGGGAAGAGGGCCTGCAAATGTTGACATTATCTTCTGAGATTTATTAAGAGATCAGAACATGGCCAAAACCAGTTTGGCTCAGTGGATAGAGCGTTGAGTTGCGGAATGAAAGGTCCCAGGTTCGATTCCAACCTTGGTTGCAGGCACATCCCCAGTCGGGGCTGTGCAGGAAGCAGCTGATCAATGTTTTCCTGTCATTGATGTTTCTAACTCTCTAACCCTCTCCCTTCTTCTCTATAAAAAAATCAATAAAATATATTTAAAAAAAGAGATCAGCACATGAAAATGAAGAAATATAAACAGCCAGTCACTTTGCTACTTTTCCAGAGAAATTCATTTTTCCTTAGGAAATTCAATCTAAGTATTGCCAGGTTTGCAGAATTAGATTATTTTTCCATTTCTTCCCTGTCCCTCTCTCCTTCACTATGGTTTTGCTTTTTCCTCGGGAGAAACTGAATCCAAGGGTTGTAAGTCTAGACTAGCATTTCCCAAAGTAACTTTGGAACATTAGTCCCATGAGGAAAGTCTTGAAACAAAGATTCAGTGGGCAGAGAATTTCAGGAAAGTACTGCATATTATAACTCAATCTTGGAGAATCTTGGTGCAATTAGTAGATCAAAGGATCGAAAAAGTCATATAAGAAAGAAAGCCTTCCAATTTTATTTAATCCAGCATTTCCCAGATTTATTTGATCATAGAATCTTGTTTTTTTCTTTTCTAGTAACATCTGTGCTCTGAGAAATACTGTTCTCAGAGTATCAGGTGAAGAAGGAGACTATCCAGTTTAAAACAGGGCTGATCTAGTTTCCAGCAGTGTTTTTCATCTTAAGGTGGAATTTTGAAGCAATTTCCCCTATGCTTTGCATAGCAGAAAATGAGAGTGCCCCTTTCATTTATTTCCTGGGATGCCTTTTTCAAAGGCATAACATCTAAGAATATATTACCCACCCAAAGCCCAATAGGGTTGAACTAAGGAAGCCATTCTAAGGATGAGGACCCAGGAAAGCAAGGATAATAATAAGCGTGCAGCCCCTCAGGGATTTGAAATGAGTGTGATGAGGGGAAGAGGGTTTGGAGGACATGTAAGAGGAATCAGAGCTGTGGCAGTCCAGTGGCCGAGAAAAGAACAGTTAACCATTTGTGTGCCCTGTGACCCCCAGGATGACCAAAGTCATTGAATATGTCTAAGTAGAACAGTCAAACAATCCCAGTAATGCCTGTAGGAAGTCCTTCCAATCAAGAAATGAGCACAAGGGCAGACAACAAATATTTCCTGTGACAAGCTGCTGGTGAGCTTTGAGAAACAGTAAAGACCAAAGGGTCACTGGAATAGGCTGGGGACATAGGGATTTTATTTTTAGTGAAGGTGCCAAAACTGATTTTAGAAAAGCTAAGTAGAAACTCAACTTCTCAATGCCCTGTATACCTGTCATCATCAGTATCATCTGTTATTTTCTATAGTATCTTTCCTTGCCTTCTCTATGATGTCAAGTCCTTTTTCCAGGCATTATATGATTTTCATTGTTCTGAAAAAAGTCATATTTCATTAATTTTCTTCCAGTGGCTCCCAGGTATGAGCTAACCTGTAGATAAAAACAAAAACAAAAACAAACAAACAAACAAAAAAAAACACAACAACACACATACCCTCAGAGTGAACCCATGCTCCAGCCAACACACAATTCAGCTGCCCTTTGGGTCCAGGACTTGCATTTCTGTGCTTGGGTTTGGGTTGGAGATTGCACCAGATTAAGATCCTGGATCTCATTGTCACTTCCACTTGCTAAATCATCTGTCTCTCTGAATCAAATGTGTAAATCCCTACCTGGCAAAAAAATCTGAACATTTCTGGCTAGAACCTACCCCAGCATGTGGTCACTTACAAGCCCAGAACACACCTCTCCTTTTTCCTTCCTTCAAATGAAATGCTCCCTGAAGGGAGTTGGGAAGCTCAAGACAAGTTCACTACCAGGAGATTTTTGGACCCCATTTAAAAGTTAGGTTTCACATTTTACTTCAGAAATCCTACTTCTAAAGAAGAGCTAAAGTCTGGGAGCATGAAGGCATAGAATTTTTTTAAATTGATAATGATATGTTGTTCATACTTTTTTTTTCATATTGCAAAGCACATTCACACCTGTCTGTACTCAACGTTGTTGAGTACATTGTTTCTTCAGCACCTTTGGGAACTAGGAAGGGCAGATGGAAGTATTCCCAAGGTAAAGGAAAGGATTTCCAGATTTAAAAAACAAAACAAAACAAACACAAAACCCTGGAACTTAGAGAGGTTGTCTATTATCCAGGGTCACACCCAGAAAATCAACAGGCCCCAAATGAGGACCTGAGTCCCTGGGTTCCGTACACTGGTGGCCAGCCTCTCCGGATGTTAGTATAGTCTAATAACCAGATAAATATGGTTGCATGGCTGTAATAGCAAGTTTTCCTCTAGTACAAATGTGCTTTTCTCTTTCCCATTAAATTATAATAAATTTTAATCCTGCCGCTTTTGTTTTTCAAAGTTGAATTAAAATGTCATCTCAGTTCTCTTTCCATTTGCAACAACTTTTATTTTCTTTGTTTCCATTTGTCTGTTCTGTGACTTTATTCCTCTCACCTCCCCTCCGCCCCATTTCACCTATTCCACTTTATTCTTCTCTATTCCTGTTGTCCTTGTGCCAGACACAGTGTGGCCTCCTGCACCACTCCCTGGCTACCTTGGTTTGAGACCCTCTCCCCTCTTCCCACAAGCAAAGGAGCCATAAGGTAAAGTCAACTCATAGTTCTTACCCTCTCTCTCTGCCACCCTTTTCCAAACTGCACACACCTGAGTCCCTGTACCAGCTCTCAGGTAGAATTCGTCAGTGTCCTGCAGAGCATTCCCAAACGAGGGGGATTCCCAGCCATCCCCGCAATCAGGGTCTCTGTGAGGTGGTGGCTGGAGTCGACTGACAATATTTGCAAGTCTCATGTATTTTTTGGCCCTAGACTGTGAGGTAAACCACTTCCTTGCTTTTCTCCTCCTCCCAGGGGCCTGCATTTTATGTTTGATCAACAAAGAGTTGGTAGAATCACATGTTCCATCAGAAAAACTAAGAGGTCACAGCAGCCCCTCCCCGAACCCCATTATTCCTCAGTAAGCCAACTCCAGGCCCTGGTTCCACACCCACCCTAGGCCCCTCTTCCTTGAAGTGCTGGGCTGGGCTTGTGATGGATGCTCTGCTCTCTGGGCACCGCAGATTAGCCAAAGTGCAGCCCTTTGAATTCTAACAAGCAGACGAGGAGTTTCACTTGCTTCATGGCCTCTAGAAGATGGATTCTGTATATAGAGCTGTTATGCCTAGCTTTTGCTTTGGGAAGAAAAAAATTTATTTTATGTTTTGAGGTTAAATGAATGTGGGATAAATGTATACACAGTGTCCTGAGTGTGTATATGTATGTATCGTTATATGTCAGATGAACTGAGGACTTTTCCACATATGGAAGAATTTCTCAAGATCGTGTTTAACTAGAAATTTCTCTCCCTAACTTCCCCGGAGTGCATGTTTGAATATACATTATATATACATATATGTGTGTGTATGTATAAATACATTTTCACATTTCCTGCATATAAGAAAACTTACCATGTATCAGAGCTTACTACAGTATCATTACAGAACAAGTGGGGAAAAAGAAAACCACCCAGAAAATGTTAGCTCCTCATGCCAGTAACCTAATAAGAAAAATTACATGTGTTAGGCTTTTAATATCTATTTCCCATCCAAGCTATGATGGTTGAAGCTGCCTGATTCAGAGCCAACAGGGACAATAGAGTTTGCTTTTGTTTGGGGTTTTTGTTTGTTTGTTTGTTTTTGCATTGCAAATCTAATTTCCTGACTCACTTCTTGGAAGAAGCCTTGGATTTTGTACAGATGCCAAATTAAAAAACCCATTTAGAGTCCTCTTCCATCGGTTTGAGACCCTCTCCCTTCTTCCCACAGGCAAAAGACCATAAGGTAAAGCCATGCTTACAGATGGGAAAAGGGTTCAGAGATGTCGCCTATTCCCATTCTGGGCTATTCCTGCCAACTAGAACCCAAGATATTTGGGGTACATTTTGAAATAAATATTGTGAGCCATTTGCCCATTTTCTTTCCTTAAAAAAAAAATCAATTTTTTTTTTAAATTTTATTGATTTCAGAGAAGAAGGGGGAGGGAGAGAAAGATAGAAACGTCAATGATGAGAGAGAATCATTGATTGGCTGCCTCTTGCACATCCCCTACTGGGGATCCAGCCCGAAACCTGGGTGTGTGCCCTTGACCAGAATTGAACCCGGGACCCTTCAGTCTACAGGCTGGCGCTCTATCCACTGAGCCAAACCAGCCAGGACTAATTAATTGTTTTAAATGTAATTATACTTGACATTTAACATTGAATTGGTTTTAGTTTTACAACATAATGATTTGATGTGTGTATGTATTGTGAAATGATCACCAGAATAAGCTTAGTTAACATCCATCACCATACATTGTTATAAATTGTTTTTTTCCTGTTACTTGCCTCTTTTCTGTGACTTTTTCAAATCATAGAGTTGATTGGAAGATGCTGCATTTCCAACGCAGCACATTTTTTAAGTACTTGAAATAGATAACTCAGATGTTACTTTTTCCTTTATCCCTCGAATATTACTAAAAATCCCCAAAGCTACTCAATTACAAACCAGAAGGCATATGTGATTTCTGAGCATTGGGAAAGAGGTGGCAGGTGTTTGTTTGCCCAAGTACAAGAGCAGGAACTCTGGAGTGGCCCTGCCCTGGCTTTCTGTGAGGCCACAGGTAGAAAAGAAAATGAGGAGAAATGTCTGAGCTGCTGTGAGAGCTATTTAACTGCTCCTTCCTCTAGAACAGTTACATGCTCACCCAACCATTACAAACCACAGGAGAGAATTCAGGCGAGCGGGGGTGACACAGCCTTTGGGAGACTGGCTTTGTAGATGAGCAGGTCATTGCCAAATCTCTTTAATTTGGGTGTGATGTTAATTCCTCACCTGTAGGCACAGGCGGGCGTGATTTGATAAACCTGCCAAGTAGGGCCATCACCGATGGGAAAGAGGCAGAGCTGCTTAACGCATCAGGCTCCTCCTGTTAAAGGACTTTTCCTTATAGGAGATTTGAGCCTATTGACAATTCCAATCTTACTCTATTTAGGGGTATAGGTTTCTTCCCCTTTTTACTGATTCCTCTTAGTTTTAAACTTTGTTTGCAGTATTAGGGTCTCATTAAGAGATTTGTTGCAGTATCTTTTGAGTCAGCAGCGGTGTTTAGACACAGCCTGCACTCCCCAGCTTGTAGATGTAGCTCATCTTGGCAAGATCAGCGGCTTGATTTTTTTTCAACTTGCTGCTCTAATCCACTGATATTTGTCTATGAGGTAGAGCCGCAGCTCCCCTATTGAAAGGAGGTAGCCAACCCTGAAACATCTCAAAGCAGGGAAATCCATTTTCTATTACTAAACACCGTTGCCTCTCTTCTTCTCTGGAACTGATGTAATAGGATCATGTTTGGCTCACACACTCCAGGCACTCGCCACACTCCGAAGATAAAGGAACAGCCGAGGAAGAGGGATTGGAAACATTCTCGAATGTACCCTGCACACACTCAGTTTCGGAAAGCTGCCTCACTTGCAGAACAACAGCATTCAAAAAATTGCTTCAGCTTCTAAAGAATGATCTGAGTAAACTCTAGCTTCTCACAGCCCAGAGATGCTGAAATGTCTAAGGATCGTTTTATACAATATCAGATTCTTTTCTCACACACCCTTTTGCCCTTAACCGTAATGCAAAATCAAATAGCTTTTTATGATAGTAACAAATTATCAAATGCTATCAATAGGGGTGGTGTGTCCAGTTATAATTATATACGCTTGTAACATCCACAAAGTGGTTTAATTTATATTTTCCAGTTTAATTCATCTGGCAGCCTTATGATGTGTCAGTGTTAGGATATAATCCCATGTTCTTTCTTAAGGAAACCATGATCAAGGGGCTTGAGGATTTGGTTGCCCACTAGTCAGGAAATAGTAGAACCAGACTCATAGTGAAAACATAATGTTCACTGTATTTAACAAAACTGAGCCCTAATGACTGATGGATGAGGGAGCGAAAGTAAAGCCTGTGTCCACCGCTATCCCTTTTTATGGCTATCTGGCAGTGGCTCAGCATGGAGCAGATGTTGACTTTGAGCTCCGGAATGGTATTGTTGGCCAACATAGAGCCTTCTGGCCTTTCTACCTCAGCTGGGTCTCTGTTATCTTTCAGCTGAGGGAGCTGGCGCTATTCACCAATCCCTGGTTTGTTAGAATCACTTTGCCTGAAGGAAATAGAAAACTTACTTCTTTAGTCGCCCCACAACGATGGTCCAGAAATTGAGGAAGCACCTCTTGGGTGCTGATGACATGCCCATTTAAGAGTCATGTGCTCTTTCTTCCAAGAGCCAGAGGGACCCACCTTAAGTCCTACCCTCCAATGCCAACAGAACCTTCCACAGCTTGGAGAGAAACCTGCAGAGTACAAAGTACTTGAGAGCTGAGCCCAGAGACCCAGCAAATGCCTGAGGTCAAAATGATCTCTTCTTTCTCAATCTTCACAGCCCCCATCTAAGAGAGGGTAGACCTTTGTGGTCAGACAGATTGGCATTTGACCCTGGCTCCACAGCTCCAGGTGTCTTGTGGCAAACTTTCTTCCTGAGCCTTCTTTCCACGCCTACACCAAGAGCCTGCCATGGGGCTGTGGTGAGACTCAGGGAAGCAGCACAGAAAGCTCTCACACTGCCTCTAACCTGGATCAGGTTTTTATACTGCTGGCTCATTTCTAGTCCAGGTCAGAGATAAGGTAACAGTTACATTTAAACAGAGCACCCTTTAGGTATTTAAACCTGGACAGGATTTTCCTATTATTTGGAGGAACTTTGTTTGCAAATGGGCCCCAGGGGCTGTAATAAATACAGATCCTATAAGAGTTCATGGCCATTCCTGACCTCATCACCTGAACAATGGCACCCATCCAAGGGCTAGGCATTCTAGGAGTCAGGAGAGGTGACAGACATAAATGGGAGGTCTTCAAAGGGAAGGTTTGAACTTGATTCTGAGGGAAAACTTACCAGTGCCCTGAAGAGTATCAGGGCCCATTTTCCTTTTCATATGCACTTGTCTTCCCCAGCTTTGGCCACACCTTCATCTGAGTATGCCAAGAGGAGTTGGTCCCACCCAGGTTCAGGGCACATCATAAATCCCACATCATGGTCCTGTTTTCATGACTCATGCAGCTGAAGTGTGCAGAGTCCTGGGTTTTTTAATTTTCAGGAAATGTCAGAGAAGCCCTGAATTGAACTGGGGGCAGGGGTGGGCCTGGTGACTGTCCCTGTTACAACCAGATCACTCCCCTTGCATCTCTTCCCATCTCCTCCTGACAGAAAAAGTGGCTGACTTCTCAGAGGGGCAGTGGGCTGATTTGAAGGTGATACTGCCATAATTTCACTCTCATTTCCAGATAGAAGAGGTGTGACAGTAAGGTGTCCGTGAGGAACCTCATTCTCTGATTTCAGGAAAAAAAGGCTGACTATCAACTCAACTATCATTCCCAGTTTTTTTTTATTTTTTGGGTGGGGGGGGGAGGGCTTGTTGTTGTATTTTTTTGTTTTTGTTTTTTTAAATATCCAGTGATGGCTGGGGCTTGCCTGTTGGTTGCACCTAAAGCTTCAAAATAGATACCAATTAAAGATTTACACAGGGCTATTCATCATGCCAGATTATAGAGTTCCTTCCCAAGCTTTTTTTTTTTTTTTTCCCCTGGGCCTAATAAATGCTCCCCATAATGGTGAGTCTCTTGTCTGTCAGCGATGACTTAGTCCTTTGCCCTTAGATCTTGTCATCAGCATGGCCCAGTGAGTGGCCCATCTGGTGAGGAATTTTGTTTTATCTCAGAATTTAGAGAATCCCTTTAGGGCCCAGTATTTGGGACTGTAAGATGACTATCAAGGCCTCATATCACCTCTAGAGCCATAGATCTGAAGGTTTTTTGATAGTTAACTTCCTTTCTCTTCAAAATTTGCTGTTTTGTGGTCACTGCACTCTGGGCTTCTGCCCACCTTAGATGTACCATTCCAGATGCTGTGGACAAAGGCACTTGAATGACTGATGGACCAGAGGCTCTCTTTCCACCGGAAACTTTGGCAGCTCCTGGTATAGCCATCACTCAGGAAGGACACATGAGGGAGCAGACACAGGCAGCATCTGGAACAACCAGTGGAAGGAGAGGAGACAGACTCTCCCAAGGCCTGGGAGGCACACTTTAAAACTCCAAGTACTGCTAGACAACATGGTATAAAGTTAGTGATCAAGTGATACCTATCTGTTTCTTATTTTTGGTCCCCAGATTTACATTTTTATACCATAAGGTTGCTGAGCGAATTAATATTTCATCCCGAGATGCAGGCAGTGCAGGAGTCTTAACAGCTGCGAGCATTTGGAACTCCTTGGTGCTTCCTCTCTGATTAGCTCCTGCGTTTTCTTTTTTATTCCCCAAGCAGACACTCGCTCTGACCCAGATGACTCGGTGATTAGGGTCAATTCATGTTGGAGCTTTGAAGATTACAGAGAGCAGAAATAGCCACCACTTCCCTTTGTGTTTTCTTTTAAAAAACTTTAAATCTTAGAAACTAAAAACTTGAGGGGAAAAAAAAGCATAATATTACAAGTTCAGTAAAGAAATTTATCCACATTTCTGCCATGTTAAATGTTAGCAAAGTTTATATTGGACTGTCATATTTCTTTACTTTATTCACCGGCATACAAGACGTCGATCTCAACATCTGGTTTTTAATAACCCTCGACATCTGGGAGCTCCTTTTTATCCCTACGGTGGACGAGGCACAGTAGTGATATTGGCAGTGTATATTTTCAAGCTACAACTCCTGTCTCATTCAATCATAATTAATTACCACTTTTTAATATATTTAATTTGCTAAAAGTGATTTGCATCCGACCACATTTCACTGTTAAGAAAATAGCGGTTGATTTTGGTGACAGTGGCTTTCCTCTTTTATTCCTTTCTTCTTTTTTTAAAATTTGAAACCCTGTGGGGTTGAACTTGAAACAAACTGAATGTATACATGCTCTTGGATTTTAAATGCAAAATGAAATAAACTGCTCTGCAAGGGGAATGATTGTAGAGTCTTTGAGAAGTGGTCAGGAGAGGCTACAGGCTGCCTTAGAGGGAAAGCGTTGTTTTTTCTGACTTTGGCAAATCGCAGCATCTCTCTGGACCTGAAATTTCCCTACAGCAGTAACTCCTGGGTTCAGGAACCTTGTGATGAAAGCCTCCATCCAGAGAACTACACTTCCACACATCCCCACAGGATCTGCAGTGAAGTTCAAGGGGTTGCTAGACCTCTGGCAACCCATTTGTAGGTGCTGTAGAGTTTCGTTTCCCTTCATTATTAGCATAAAAAAGGGAGACCAACTTTGCTTTTCTCCAGAAACTGAAAGGACATTTAATGAATGTAAAACACACTTTTCTCAAGTTATGTAGAAAAAAGGGATTTTTTTTTTTTATCAAGAGTAATTACTAGACTGTGCAGTGACAAGCAAGGTCAATTTTACATGAGAAGACCTAGCCAAAAATTATCAACTGTACCTTTTTTTTTTTAACCAGAATATTCCTACCTAAACTGTCCAGTGCAAATCCATACCCAATTATGCATTTCTGACTGTGTGCAAATCTCTTAATGGACTCATACCAGATGGGGATTCTTAACCCTTTAGGGTCCAAAGACCATTTTGTCAGTCTGGTGAACTCTCTGAACCTCTTCTCCAAATAATATTTTTAAATACATAAAATAAAATATGAAAAATAGAAAGGAAATAAATTATATGAAATTCAGTTCAAGACCACAATTTTAAATATTTCAATAGATGCACAATACCTTTGCCTATTGGCAAGATTAGATTGAACTGTATGAAATTGTTTTTTCAAAAATGGCCAAATATTGGCATTTTCATAGGATTCAACCTAATATTGCCACAACCTAAGCAGTAAGTTTCCAAATAGTGAGAAAATATTCCAAGGTTTGTTTTTTTTGTTTTGTTTTCCCTAGTCCTGGTTTTTAAAACCAAGAAGCACTCCCTGGCAAAACCTGGTTTCATCAGGGACCTGTTAAAAGACAAAGCTCCCCAAAGTGCGTGTGCAACAGGAGTTGAACTGCTAGGTCGTCTACACTCTCCATCCTTGCAGGGAACAGTGAACACTCTTGTTCAAAATAGACCTTGTTATGCTGGTCTTATTGTGAATACACTTCTCTCCTCAAAGATTAAACTTCCCTGCCTCTCTGCCATTTCACTAAGTGGGGAAAGTGGCCAGAGCCATTCTAGAAATGTTTTCAACAAGAATTCGAACAAAATAAGTTTCCATTTATCCACAGTTGAATACAATTTTAAGTTAAACAACATTGCCCTTCTGCAAGCATTGTGCCGAATTGGAAGAGTATTCTTCTCTTTGAAACTTATTTGGTTGCAAATGGATAATCATTCTGTGGCATACATATCCTTTTTCATGCTGAGAGCAAAACAGAACCTACGGAATGGAGTCCATAGCAGGTCTGAGCCAGTGTGAACTATCGCATGCTACCAAAGCTGTTCCACCCAAGTAATCTTTTTAATAAAAAATTCTTCTTCAGCCTTTATTGATACTTCATGCTTAAGAGAAATTAAGGGTATTTGATGACTGTAATTACTTCTCTGCTTACTTAACAGGTTTAATCTACTCCTTAGGCATATGCAATTCGGATGGCATGCTTTCCCCAAAAATAATCATCTGCTAATGTAGACTAATTTTAATCTCCTAATCCAATCTTGACACAGAGTTAGAGCTGGGTGGGCGGAATGTTTTTGTGTGGGGGTTGCCATAGATACAAAACTCAGTTATGTATTTTACAAATTGGTGATGTGGAACTGAAGTTACTATGAAGCTTTTTTTTTCTGGTGCTTTAACATGAAAAAGCAAAGTGAAGATCGGTGTGCCTTTCCAGGGCATCATGGTGTAACTAACCTTCTCTTCTTTCATTCCGTGCTCCCCCCCTCTCCGTGCACCTCCCCCGGGCCGGCCACAGGATGACGAGGAGGGCATATGGGCATAGCCGGCCTATAAACCAAAGTTCCAGTTTTGTTTTGAGGGGTGAGAAACCATCTTTTATATCGTTTTTCTTTAAAAGATTGCATTCTGGTGTTGTATTGTGTGTGTGATCAATCGTGCTTGCTGATGTCTGTGACCTGTGTTTGCTTCTGTGTTCTGTGACCATCCCTGAGAGCCCTCTCCTTCTTGCCCACCCTCAAACCCCCTGCCACCTTGAAACCATGTGATTGCTCTGCCTTGTCGGGGCTGGGTCAAGCACGATTCCAATTTTCTGTGTTATTTAAGATGTAAACTCTGCCCTTGCTAGAATCTATACACACTTTTTAAAAGCATGGCTGTGGGCTCAGAAATTGTCACAATTCTCCAGCACAGTTTGCTTTTGCCAGATCTGCCAGTGTGGTGTGACTCTCACATCTCCCTGGTTGTGTCAAATGTTTGACAAGGAATAAGGAAAATAAAACTACATACATTTTTATGGAACTGAAATTGTCATTTCTAAGAAGCCCATTTGATGGATTATGCTACCTCTTCTCTGGCAGTTCTGAAGAGAATGCAAGGATCAAGGCATAGTAATGGTGGATGGGTAACTGCACTTTGCTAAATGAATTAGAATAGAAACGTTCATGTTGACAGGTATCATTAATGCCATATCTGTTGCCTTTTTACAATTGCACTTATACGGAGCTTTGCATTATAAATTTCATACATTGCATTTTTAGGATATTTTGCTCTTTTAAAGGTTGGTTTTTAGCTATGAAGAACCACCCTCTATTTCCGTCCTATATGCATTATAATGGAATGGTGTTGCATGTATCGCCACAGTTATAAAAGGGACATTGAACTCTAGTGACATTTGCTGCTGAGACTTAACATCTCTCCAGGACACAGCAGGCTTCTTATCACCAAGCCACAGCTCTCTGGAGTTGCATATACCTATGGTGACATGGACTATGGTAGGCCATGGTGTGCCATGGTGATTTTTTTATGGTCAAAGAGTACTGAATGTGTAGTTCGTTTTCCGGGACAAACATGAACTGTCACAGGGCTGAAGCACCAACAGATCTATGATTAGAGAGGAAATTTTCTGCATAAACTTAACAGGCATCCCTTCCTTAAGTCTTGCTTCCTATTTCATGGCAGTGGGACTTGGGGTGAACTTTAAAGCAGTCGCTGCTGTGTTTTGCCTGTGGGTATATTTCATTGCTTGGTTTGAAGCTATCTTAGGTCCCACCAATGAGTCAGGCCACTTTCTCTGGTCCTGTAGGAAAGGCAGGAAAGGCAGGAGGGTTGATTTTCAGATACAATACCTTTTGGGGAAGTAAAGATGTAACACCTTCTGGATCTTTTTGCCGCCAATAGAACCTTCTTCCTGGTGACATCGGAGTATCTCCTTGCTTCTCCTTTTCCTGACTGAAAGGGAGAATGGTACCAGAATTGTGTCTTTTCCATTCTAAGTGGCTCCAAAAGGAAGCTTGTTGGTATGAGTACCTGGGAAAACCATAGAAATTCTCCCTGTGTCTAGGGAAAATTTTAAGAGAAATATCACATTTACGCACCTAGAAAAGCTAATAAAAGAATAAGTTGGCCTAGTTTGGCATGGCTCAAAGGTTGAACATTGACTTATGAACCAGTAGGTTATGGTTCCATTCCTGGTCAGGTCACGTGCCCAGGTTGTGGGCTGGATCCCCAATGGGGGGCATGCAGGAGACAGCCAGTCAATGATTCTCTCTCATCATTGGTGTTTCTATTTCTGTCTCCCTCTCCTTTCCTCTCTGAAATCAATAAAAATATATATATTAAAAAATATGTATTAAAAAAATAAAGAATAAATTGACATAAAACAATATTAAATGAGAAGGAAAGGTTTTGTAATATTAAAAAGCAAATGTGTCTAATCTGCCCACCACATGCATGGATGGGGTAGGCAGAGGAAGGTTCTACAAGTTTGGAGGGTTGGCGTGAGAAGTATGGGCCCTAATTGCAGCATTTCTATGATACTGCTGCTTCTGCATCACAGAGATTAGGGCGTGAGTCTGCATTTCTGTCTTTCCTGAATCGTAAAGATTTTTATTGCTCTTTCGTAAGATTCATGGCATCCACCCTGCCATCCCTTGAGATGGACCTGTGCTGTCATCCTCAGGGGAGACTTGTGCCAAAGCCCATAGAAGACCTAGCTCTGCTCATCAATTTCCCCAAACACACTGAACCCCAGAAAACAACTGTCTTCTGAAAATTAGTCAATATGTAATCTCCCTTAAAAATGTTGTAATAAACTTTATAGGCTTCTGAGGAAAACTACTTATCTTTCTTTATGGCTCCCTTAAACAAGTTTACTCAGATAACTTCAGGCTTTTAAAACTGTATCTTAGGGACTGAAATAATGAGATCCTTCTATTTTGAACAGCCGTTGCAACAATCTGTGGGGCCCGAGGAGACGTTACATTTACAACTGAGGATGGATAATAGTGGCACATTAAAAATTAACTGTTTTGAATATTATGATTTATAGCCCTTATAAAAGAAACATTACAAGACATTACTTTGCTAAAGCATCAGCAATATGCTTATAATAGTATCTTAATTATCTGGTGTTTTGGTGCTAGAATGAATCACAAGTTAGGAAAAGTAGCTCCAAAAATGACAACAAATGGGAATTACTGTAGCTACCCTACCAGCCCCTCCCTTTGTTGCCACTTTGGGCTGAGACATGATTTATTTCTCGCCTGTGATCCTTAAGGGTTGCTATTTTCTGAGAGCAAAGTGGACTGGAAAAACTTTGCATTCCTAAGGAGTTCTGACAGCCCCTAGATCTGGCCTTCCTCCCCTACCCCAACCTCATACCCCACCTGGGCATTATCTACATGTCACCCATGTAGTACACAGAACCCCAGCTCAGACAGACAGCATGCTTGCTGCTGTGAAATTGTCACTGTTGTGAAATTCTTAATAATGTTTGACCAAGGGGACCCACAATCTCATTTTGCACCGGGTCCTCTTAATTACATAGTTGGTGCTGCATGGATCCACTATATACTCTGCCTCCAAATTCTCTCTATTCCCCGCTCTATTGGCTCATCCCTACTACTCTTTTCTGGAGGCTGGAATTGACCTTTGACCTTCCTTACTGTCATGATTTTCCTACAGAGAGCCCAGGGGAATCACATTTCTGGCATGTTGTTGCCCTCTTGGGCCTCTCTGAGATGCATATTCAAACACTGTCTTCTGCCCCCCACTTCTGAGCAGGGAAAATGTGCTCCTGGAGCCCTCAGTGCCTTTTCTGTCTTGCTTCGCAAAATATGGGAAAGCAGATACTTAATTCTCCATGATTTTAATTCAAGAAAATCCACTTGGTGTGGGCAAGTAACTCTTCATTTCCATTGAATGGAGGCACTTTCCTTGCCTCCCCTAAGAGCATCTTGGTTATGAACATTTAATGAAGCGGGGCAGTGAGGGACCAAACCAAGTGACCTTGTGAGACCTAGTGCTGCGTCGGCCTTGACATTTGAATGTTCCTGCTTTCATTGTGAACTCTCGTAATTTGATGGACATAGAGCACAAGGTTATTTTTATTTCTTAAATCACTAGAAAGGAAAAGGTCATTTTAGATTGAAAACACATGCAAGTTTTTCAGTCCTAATTTCTAAAAATATAAATGTGGGCATTAACAAGTATTGGCATGGGGCTGTCATGCCAGTAGATACATCCTGTTCAAAATGGAAAATGGTAGCTCCAGGCCTCCAGCACGTGGCCCATGTTACCGAGACCAAGTGTGTGGCACAGAGCCCTTGGCCTGGAAGGGGTTTTGTGCACATGGGAGCAGTGCTAGAGGCTGGGAACTTCCTGTGTGCATCCCCTCAGGGAGAATTAGGAAAAGGTGTGTGTTATTGTAGCTTGAAAGTTGATGCTTTCTTGCTTTCCCTTAATAGACAGGGTCTAGACACTGAGCCTGCACTTGCCCACAGAGGAATCCTGTGGCTGTGAAGGAAGTCTCAGAAGGAGCCCAGCGCTCTTAGTCTTTTCCACTAAAGTCCTGGCTTGTCTGCAGAGTGGAGGCTTTCTTTTACCCCTCCTGCTTTTAATTCAGCCTAAACCTCTATGACTAAGCATCTCCACCTCCTATCATTGGCTACTGATACTTTTCTTTCATTCATTTACTCATCCATGCAATCATTTTTACTTCCTTATCCACTCTTGCATCAAATGGCTAAATTCTTATTTAAATAGTGAGAAAACAATGATGAAGATGTGTTTGCTACTCTGTGAATCTTACAATCTGGTTGAGGAAAACAGATAACATAGAATTAAAAATATGAATGGAATCATTATACATTTTTATCATTTGCATTCATGGAAAACAGAAAGATATTAAGATTAGCAAAATGAACCTACTTCCAAAAGGTTGTTCATAGAACATCTCTCCAAGGAAATGGGTGTTATGTTGGTTTTGAAAGGAGGAGAGCCAGAAGGTATCTCTGCCAGGATGTAGACCACCCAGGAGATGGTCCCAGGCAGATGTGCAAAGGGCTGGAGGTGGAAAGAAAAGACCTTGAAGTCTATGACTCTGGGTAAAGAATAAGGCAGTAGATGAAGATGGAGTGGGAAGAGGTCAGATCATGTAGACCAACGGGGAGCCTAAGAAAAAAGAAAAGGAAATCATTGGCTTTAAAGCAGGGACATGTCATGATTTGATTTATGTTGTAGAAACCCTGGCTGCTTTGTAGAAGATGAATGGTCATGGCAGGAAGAGCAGAAGTAGGAGCTGCTCCATCATTTGTGAGAGAACTGATGGTGCTGACCCGGGTATTCATGGGGGAGATGCAGACAAATGGATAAACTGGAGATGAGACTAGGCAGGGAAGCCAGGAGCACTTGGGTGGGGAGGTAAGAGAAAGGACTACATCCAGAATACCTCCAGATTTCGACCATGGATGTCAAAGTCGAAGCAGGCCATTGCTGGAGGGTGGGGCCTAGGGAGGAATCCAGAGTCCAGTTTTCCTCTGTGTCCAGTTGACCTGGCCAAAAGAGAGGCAGACTTTGACTTGCCCTGTTTTTCATTTGCCTGTTTGCCCACGGAAGGAGGGAGACTGCTGGCAGGGGGCGGGGGCGCGGTGGGGGTAAGAAGGGTGTCTCTGGCCTCTCACTGCAGTGACATACAAACTGTTGAATTTACAGCAAAGATGAAGCCTAACACCAAGAATTTGCAGCTCCTCTGACTCTCAAAGGAAAGGAGAGAGCTTGAGTATCAAAGATTGCAAAGGAAAATCAGCAGTCATAGGTTACAGAGATGTGTGGGTCATAGTGTTCTATAAAAATCCATGTTCCTGTAGTTGTAGGAGGTTGTAAAGTTCCAAGAGAGAAGGAAGGTGCCACTGGCTCTTGCACCCCCTGAACTACCTAGGATTCAAGAATTCTGTCAATTAAGGGGCAGCCTTGTGAGATTTTGATTGCTTATAATGAATGGTTACCCATCTTGAAATTCTGAATGTACATTGGACCTTTATATAATGTAGGGATGAGGGTAGCTGACTCCCCCCACACAGTCAAAAACCTACATACAAGTTTTGACACCCCCAAAACTTTACAGTCATCCTTTGGTGTCCAAGGAGATTGGCCCCAGACCCTCTGTGGATACCCACATCCGAGAATACTCAAGTTCCCTATATAAGATGGTGCAGAACAATACATACAGGTGGCCTCTGCATCCACAGAGTCTTGGCTGGGGCTCACAAAAGTGGACCTGTGCAGTTAAAACTTGTGTTGGTCAAGCATCAACTGTTAATTTTCCCTAAGAGAGGCTGTTAGCATCCTGTTTTAAAGAGTTACAATGAGAAGGAACTAGAAGTAGCCATGAGCTGTTTCAGAAGTACCAGTGGCCGAATTCTTTGCTGGGGTACGTGCTTTTGCTCTTTTGTCTTCTCCTATTGCCACTGGTGCCTCTTCTTTGGCATCTCTGCTCCTCTGGAAGGAATCTGTATATTTGCATCTTAATTTTGGGGAGGGAGTTTGATGTAAGAGAAAAGTCAGAAGGAAGAAAAATAAAAAGGAAAAATTTATTCCTACAACCATAATTACATAAGCCAGCTACACAATTTCTAGCAGGTTTAAAGTATGTGTATCCTGCCATGGCTGGTGTTTCTCACTGGTTAGAGCATCAGCCCACACACTGAAAGGTTGTGAGTTCAATTACAAGTCAAGGGAATGTAGGAATGTACCTGGGCTGCAGATTCAGTCTCCAATGCATCTGGTTGATGTGACTCTCTTCTCTCTCTCTCTCTCTCTCTCTCTCTCTCTCTCTCTCTCTCTCTCT
>JAAGEH010000020.1:16539343-16669861 GCA_011751065.1 Lasiurus cinereus
TCTCTCTCTCTCTCTCTCTCTCTCTCTCTCTCTCTCTCTCTCTCTCTCTCTCCCCTTCTCCCTCTCTCTATCCCTTCTACTTCTGTTCCACTCTCTCTAAAAATCATTGGAAACAATGTCCTTGGGTGAAGATGAAAGATGGATGGATGGATGGATGGATGGATAGATAAGTAGGTAGGTAGGTAGGTAGGTAGATAGATAGATAGATAGATAGATAGAGCAAGCAAGTATGTGTATACTAAACGCATACCCTCTTCAGTCACCTTTAATTTTATGACACCTGTGAATAAAAAAGGCAGGTTTGATGCCTGGAGACCTCAAATTAGTCTGTATCTCTAGCAGAGGGTTTCTTTTGGGAAAAAAAAATCTAGTGAAAAGCCAATGAAATTTTTGTAAAATATATTTTTATGGATTTTTTACAGAGAGGAAGGGAGAGGGACAGAAAGCCAGAAACATCGATGAGAGAGAGACATTGATCAGCCACCTCCTGCAAGCCCCCTACTGGGGATGTGCCCACAACCAAGGTACATGCCCTTGACTGGAATCGAACCTGGGACCTTTCAGTCCGCAGGCCGACGCTCTATCCACTGAGCCATACCGGTCTCGGCGCCAATGAAATTTTAATAAACAATGTGAGTTGATGAATTAGAAGAGAGAAAAGATTAATATTAATAATGTCTCAGTACACCTCTTTCTGCTCTCAAGTCCGATGGACTCCAGTGCTGGGTAGAAGCATTTAAGCTGAATTAAGAACAGTAAGTTCTCGGGGTTTTTTTTCTGGAACTTGTAAGAGTTACCTGGCAAAGCACTACATGTTGGCTTGGATGGGACCTGAGAGCTGGCCAGGAACTCATAAACAAACAGTGGTGATAAATGAACATGGACCAGAGGCGGGAGGAGTCCAGTGAGGGCTATTGCATCGCATTGCGTCCTCCCTGTGCCAGGACTGGCACCCGGGGAGCAGCCCAGTCTCTCCCACCCTTTTGTCATTTGCTCTACACTGTGGTGCTGGTCTGGTCCTATTTAACCTCTTTATTAATGATCTGTAAAGGGGAGAAAAGGACATGTGAAGGAACGTCGCAGATGACACTAATATGGGAGGTGTTGCAAACACTAGCGAGGTCTGAGAAATCACACAAATCGTTCCTAACATGGAGGGAAAATAACAAATCCAGAGAAGTCCAGACACTCACATCTGGTGAGAATTAATCAGATAGTTATGGGTGGGAGGAGTATGGAAAAGTGAAAGCTAAAAGAAAAAGAATAAGCCAAGTAGACTTCAGGACATCAGCCATGGGTGAGAGCAGGGAGAAGGCAGCACTAATAGGAGGTAGCACTGTCTGGATGTTAGCAGGTGCCAGGACATGTGTCACCCACTGTGACAATCCCGCCCATAACGTGGGTTGTGCACCTGGGACATCACAAGGTTATTCACCTTCTTTTCCAGAGGATGACTGCAGTGGCCAGGAAGATGGGAGGGTTTTTAAAGACTCTACCACTGTGTGATGTCAGGACACCGTTCAGTGTCAGGTGTTGATTCACAACTCCTCATACCCAGCATTCCAACATATGGCAGCAAGGCCTTTTCAGGGAGCGCATGAGAGATTCCTCCTGGGGCATGTAAATGTGGATTGGCAAAGGCTCACTTCTCCTTCCTAGACCAGTGGACTAAGAGTAGACACTCCTCAGAGGCTGGCTTTGGAAAGCCATCCATTGATGGGTGATGTTAACAAGCTGAGCCAGAACTTTCTTACTGCTACAGAGTCTCTTTCCAACCATCTCCGTGGCCCCAACAAAATGGAAAACCAGACAGCAACATCCCAAGTAAGAGTGCATATTTATGGCCACCGCCAACTGGTATGGCTATATTTCTCTCTGCCACTGAGTCATCAATTGGCTGGAGGCCATTGGTGACGCCCAGATGCATCTTAACTCTGTCCTCAGGGCTTCCCCATCTATGCCTTCCCAAAGTAAGATGATCTCTGCAAGGAACCTGCTGGCCTACCTGGCTATCAGATGATCCCAGGAAATCAATTCTACAATCTCATTTTGCCTGGGGTGGCCAAATGTGCCTATCAGAGATTTGGGGACAGAAATATACATTCCCTCTAGCTATGTTTTCCGGAAAATATAATGCAAATTCTGGGATTAGCAGCACACAACAACAGAAAACATCTACCAGGTCCTAGTCTAGGCTGCCTGGCTCTCCCATGCAGTTCCTGCACTGGGTCACACTTGCCTTGCAGTGCACAGGGCTGTTCCCATGGTGACAGGATCTCTGGGATGCTTCTGTGCATAAAGAACAGCCCTGCCTGTGGTTTCCCTTCAGTCTTCAGGAGCTTTGTGACCCCACTGTGTGTCCTCATGAGTCAGGCTCTTCCAGTAATGACTGTGGTCGCAGGGCTTGGGCAGCTGAGGATCCGGTCCTTCTCTAAGCATCTCCTTAGTGCTTGGATCACTGTGCCCACCCAGGCCTTGATAACAGAACTGTTGGAATGATACAGAAGGAAACATGTTATTATCTGTTTGAGGGAAGATCATTTCTCATTGAAACTTGTTAGACCAAGAATGAAAAGGCAAAAGCCCACATGTGGCTAAAGAGCCCTCAGTGTACACTGTACCTTCATCCTTCCGAGGAAAACACAGGACAAGGTCTGAAATGAATATCACAAAGACCACTTTCACTGGGAAACCTAAATGTTACAGCTACCGCTTCCCACATAATACTTTTCTTGAAAACTTAGAAAGTTTGATGAGAAATCAAGAAAAAATATAGCTCATAATTCTCATTCAGAGAAAGTGCCATTTGAAAACATGTTCCTATGTGGGGAGATGGCCATGCCAATATATATACTTGATGGCACAGATTCCGACTTTGTGTGGTTTCTGGCACTGAGTGGGTGGTGAGCACCAGGCTCTGGAGTCACGCAGACCCAGTTCCCATAGTGGTTCCACCACTGTTTCTTTTTATTTTTTTTAATTAATCCTCACCCAAGGATATTTTTTCCCAATGAGTTTGAGAGAGAGAGTAGAAGAGAGGAATAGGAGAGAGAGAAAAAGAGAGACAGAGAATAGAGCATCAATGTGAGAGAGACACATTAATTGGCTGCAACCCAGGTATGTGCCCTTGACCAGGGATTGAACCTGCAAACCTTGGGTGTGCTGGCTGCTGCTCTAACCAAGTAGACACACCGTCCAGGACTGCTTCCACCGCTCTGATGTGCTGGCCTAAGCTCAAGGCTGTTACTGTTATTATTTACTCAGTGCCCCATGATTGTCTTTCCATGTTGACATACTGACATCTGTGAGTAATTTTGATGTCTGCTCTGCCCTGGCCAGTCGGAGAGCCTGGCCAGGCTGGGGCATGCACAGCACATGGCTTGGGGAGGGTGGGAGTGGCAAACGTTGCCTCAGTGCGACTGCTCTTGGCAGCTTGTGGGGCTGCTGGTTTCCCACTCAGGTGTCGGCAATGGAGCCAGATGCCTGTGGCTGCCCTGAGTCAGCCGGTGGGATTAGCAGCCCTGCTAATCCCAGCGTCATTCTTCTTTCAGCGCCTTTGACCTCTGATGTCACTGTATTACTGGAGATGAGTCTGTAGAAATCCCTGTAGAACAACAAAAACCCTCCGTGATTACAAAGGGGGTCCCATGGCCATGGTGTTGGGTCCTGGCGAGGGTCTGCAGGTAGAGCTTTTTGCTGCCATTGTTGAGTGCAGGTATGATTTATTCATGTGTTTGTTGTATTCACTGGCCCCAGCACTGGCTTGGGAATAGGATGAAATCACATTAGAGGAAAGCCTTCACGCCCTCTTTGTCTGCCGTCAGGTGACACTAGGGAATGAAAGCACTTCTGTTTTCTCCCAAGAGATAAATGACTCAATGAGTGGCCCAGCGAACAGCATCTCCACCAGCAGCTCCCAAACTCAGCTGAGCCTGCAAGGCCATTCAGTGGGACAGGAAAGGGCTGTCCTTCCCTCTGAGGGAATGTGGAGGACAGCAAGGGAGAACGAGAAAGTAAGTGTTCAGAGCCCAGAGCACTCCTGTCCCTCCTTACACAACAGGCGGGGGACTCTGTGCAACCCAATATAGCAGATAAGGCGGTGACTGTGGGTGAGGGTGCAAGCCCAGACGCGCAGGAGGAATTTTCTCCGTGTTATTATTTTTGAAAATTGCAAATGCACGAATGTGTTTGCCAAGGCCAGATTGTTAAGCTGTTTCGTGGGTGAGCGCGAGCACCTGTTTGGAGGCACAGATCCCATTCCTGGAGTCTCTAGGGAGCTTTATGTAACTGGGTACCTCTCCTTGGTGGGCCTCTGAGCTTGGGCAGGAACTGGACACAAGAAAGGGTGGGCTCTCTCCATCTCCCCCTCGGCTGGTCACTGCCTTGCCACAAATACTAAAGGCAGGGTCAGTTGTGGGGAAGCCCGCAGCTGGTGGCTCTGTGCCCAGTCTACCATCACTGGGAATGTCCTCAAAACGCTGAGGGCTGACACTGCCACTTCTCCCACTTCTGTGTCACTCACAGCTCCCTTAGCAGTTCAGAGGAAATACCCTTGTCCATCCCTGATTTTCATCTGATCCCCCCTCAGCTCTCTGAGGGTGGCAGGCAGGTAGCACCATGCCTTTCTATAATGTAAAAAAGTGAGGTTGCACCCTAGCCAGTGTCACTCGGTTGGAGCATCATCCCATACACTGAAAGGTGGCAGGTTCAATTTCCAGTCAGAGCACACGCCCAGGTTGTGGGTTCAATCCCTCAGGGTCGTGTAGGAGGCAAATGATCAATGTATCTCTCTCTATCTTCTCTCTCTAAAATCAATGAAAAACATATCCTTGATGAGGATTGTTTTTTTAAGTGAAATTCCAACCATTGAGATTTTTCCAGAGATATAGTGATAGGATATGGAAAGTAGGACATGAACTTAAACATCTGACTCTTGGTCAACTGCTCCTTCCTCTGTATTAGTAATTCCCTTAAGATGCTCCTTAGAGAACTGATGGTATTGGATGAGACACTAGTTTTTAAAAATTATAATGAAAACATCGGTGTTCAAATAAGTTTGAAAGCATCTGGATTAAGCAGAATGAAATAGGTTTCTTCATTGCAGGCCTTTGCAGAGCCTTTGATAGGCCAGTGTCCTCAGGCATAGATGAGCTGGGCAAACGATGGTCCACCTGTTCACCCCCAGCGGCTTTTATACAACCTACAAGCTAAAATTCTCTTTATCTTTTTAAACTGTTGGGAAAACCATCAAAAGAATATTTTGTGAAATATTTTATGAAATTCAAACTTCTTTGTCAGTGTGATTCATATTGGAGCATGGCCATGTCCATTAGTTTCTTTGCTGCCTTTTGCTGCTTCTGGACTGCAGTGGCCTCTGAATGGTTATGACTAGGCAGCATGCGGGCATGCTGACAGCTTATAGTACTGAGCTCAGCACAGTACAGCTGGCAGCAGGGCAGTGAGACCTGATAGCATGTTGAGCGCCATGTGTATCACCTATCTGTGTGGATAGACATTTCAAAGGTGAAAAACATAAATTCCATTACAGGCCAATAGCAACACATGAACATTTGCAATAGATTTGATGACAGATTTATATTTTCCAAAAGTCATAAAGACAGCCAAGTAAGGCCCCATTTTCCTCCTCTCCATCTCAGGATGTTTCACTTCTCCCCTTCTCCTCACACCTTCTTTCACCTGATCTTCTGCCTCTTGTCCTTTCCTTTCTCATGAGTAAAATGTCCATCTTGCATGTGGGAGTTCATGGAGTGAGAGTGGGAGCTATGCCTTCCAGGTCTGTCCCTTAGTAGCTGTGTGACTTTGGGCACATTACTTAAACCCTCTGAGCCTCAGTGTCCTCATCTGCAGAGTGAGAGTTCTTGTGAAGATGAAATAAGATAATGCCTTAAAATGCTAGCCCAGGGCTGGTACATGGTAAGCACTAAACATTTGCAATAGACTTGATGACAGAGGGCAATTAAATGAAGTTATTCCCCCTCCACACACAAAATTTTATCCTTCTCGTTAGTAGACATGTGTTACAAAAAAAAAAAATGCACTCATTAGATTTTGAATTTCTCAACAAAAAATGTTGTAAAAATGTTTCTTTCTTGTTATATAAATAAATACTTACATAATATTCTTGATTTTGCCTTTTGTCCCACAACCTAAACGATTTACTATCTGGCCATTATAGAAATAAATTGCTGAGCCCTGACTTAGGAAGTGGCTGGCGTGAGGAAGGAGGCATGGTACAGGAGAGGGCAGCTCTCACTTTTACTGATGTCATAGCCCCAGTGCCGTTTCCCTCCTGAAGGCAACTGGCTAAAGGTCCCAATTTCTTTTTGTACATCTTATTAGATACTGCAGCCATATGCCCATCAAGTTTCAGATAAACACTGGGCAAACATAGCTGCTCCACATAGGAAGGAAAATGAGACCTTTAGGGGTACTGGGCCTCGTGCCTTCTCCTTTGGCATAGGGTCCTGTGGGCTCCTAGTCAAATACCCCCGAACAGTGGTAGTAGCTCCACCTGCTAGGGCAATAGCCCATCTTAAAGACCAAAGAGAAGGCAGGTGGCAGCAAAACTGTCCCCAAATATGTTCTGGGGACCACTAATTCTATACGTGGATCTGGAAAGAAAAGGGCCAGGAACAATAAGCGCAGCCACCCCAGCCACCCCTTCCTTTCTCTCAGAGTGTGATAACTAGGTAGGTTCTGCCAGATGAGGAAACAGGCACAGAGAGGGGAAGTTCCTTGTCTAAAGTTGCACAGTTCAGGTATATCACAGCTGGGATTTGAACCAGGTGCATCTGACTCCAAAGCCCCTCTCCAGCACTCTTGGTTGTCTGTATTGAGTCACCTTGCATTCTCCAGGTGACCCTTTCAGATCTCTGCGTCACTCTTCAAGCTCTCTACTCCACACCCTCTCATGGGAAAGAGAAGATGGGCCTGTTTTCCAAAAAATCATGAAGACAGCCAACAAGGGCTCCATTTGCCTCCTCTCCATCTCTGGATGTTTCATTTCTCCCCTTCTCCTTACACCTTCTTTCACCTTGTCTTCCTCCTCTTGTCCTATCATTTTTTCATGAGTAAAATGTCCATCTTGCACATGGGAGTTCGTGGAGCAAGGGTGGGAGCTCTGCCTCCCACATCTGTCCCTTAGTGGTTGTGTGACTTTGGGCATATTATTTAGTCTCTCTGAGCCTCAGTGTTCTCATCTGCAAAGTGGGGGTTCCTGGGAAGATCAAATAGGATAATGACTTAACATGCTAGCCCAGAGCTGGTACAGAGTAAGAATTCAATAAATACTGGCCCATGTTGTCTTATTTTCTTCCCTCTATCACCTACTTTGATACCTTCTTCACTGACCACCTCTTTCAGTCTTGCAGCATCAGGATTTCTGGAATTATTTACCAAGTATCTGCTGCTCATTATAAAGATCTAAACCTTTGGTCAGTGACTGTCTCCTGAACTGGGGTGGGGAGTTCAGGGAGCACTGAGCACCAGTCTGACCACTGTCACTACTTTATGTGGATTCACATCCTCAAAGAAACAAATGCAATCAGTATCTTTGGGGTTCTCATGCTTTAGATCAAAAGCCCCCCTTTGCAGAATGAGTTGGACCTAACTTTCCTCAGAGTAGGCAAATAGCCTAAAACAACAAAAAATTTACACCCACAAATTCAAAAACCCTCAGTATACCATCCCAATAAACTAGTATGGTGAATAGTCAATTGGAATCAGGTACTCGAAAAAATTTAAAACTTCTCAACTGTTACCATCACCATGATGTGAAGTCAGGAGGAACTCCCACAGAGGCCATAAAGCAAGTGACAGTACAAAGAAATGCTAACGCTGCCTTTTTGCTTAGATATGTGTACAATTTTATCTTGTCTGATCCAGAACAGATAAAGGAAATATTAGAAACAGCTTGCTGAGAAAGGCAAGGTTGCATCTTTCTTTCTGCAGTAAAGCGTGTACACGCTTGTAGGCCCTGGCGTATTCTCAGAGAGGCCCGCAGAGCTGTGCAGGCGGCGCTGTTCCAGGGGATTATGAGGCCTTTGTGTTTCATGTTTCATGGTTGCCGGCAGCTGGCATCTTTCAGAAAGTCCGTGAAAAGTGGGCAGAGTTCCTTTGCAAACTTTTGAGTAGAGAGGGTTAAGGAAACTTTGTGTGTGACGCTTAATCTTATTGGGAAATTTTAGGGTGAAAAATGTAATTACATCTGAAATGCCAACAACCAAGGCCAAAGGAATGTCTCCTCTTTGGAAAGTTCTTTGTTGATGAGATTAAAAGCTAAGCTCTCGTGCTCCTGCCTACAAATTATTCCGATTATTTGAAAAGAAATGAAAGAAGACACTGGGAGGGAAGAGCGCCACATACCTCATTATATAGCACTTAACTAATGCTCACCCGTTTGACAATTAGTTCAACAAATATTTCTCGAATATCTATTATGTACAATTCCACAGCCGCTAGAATATCTACTATGTACAATTCCTCAGCTGCTAGACAGAAACAGGCCCTGCTCTCCTGAATCATTTTACCCAAGTCAGATATATTCATAGTTATCTTTCAATATGAGGCTCTAAGAATAGTCCAAGGACTCCGCATTTTAGCTCAGGGCAACTTGACCTTGCATGACTCACATTGCCATTGATTCTGGATAGCAGCAGGGCAGTTCAGCTGGCTGACATAGGACTGTACGATGCAGCCTGAAAACCAGGGTCAGAAACCAAGACTGGTAACACACAAAGGAACTAAAAGAAGATAGGAAAGTGACACCATAACATTTAAATGTGGATTTGTGGTCAGTTAACAGGTGCCAATGGAGTCTTTTGAGCCTTGTGGCCATGGAATCTGAGTCAAGACAAGGAGCAGAGATGGAAAGCAGCCATTATCAAATATCTTCTCCTTCTTCATGTAACTCCAGTTAGTCTTGTTCTACCCTAACATGTAGGCCTCAGGTGTCCCACTTTACAGAGAAGAGGCTAAGTCTTGCCCCGAGGTCATAGGGCTGGGAGGTAGAGGGTCCAGGCTGGAGCCCACATTTGTCTTTCACCACCATGCCATGATGTGGCTGCCATGTGGCAAAGGGTTCTTCAGACCCAGCTCCTAAAACCACAAACCGAAGTCTCTCTCCAAGTGGGTTAAGTTCCAAGAATTCATAAATCAGCTGACTTAGGGTCGAGAAATCAAAGAGTGGTTATGTATCTGATTGATTATGGATTGTACATACTGTATAATGCATATTGTCCATGTTAAACCATGTGTTAGGAATCTAGGCTGAAGCACAAAGCCTGTCATGTTGCTAAAGTTCCAATGCTTGTGGGAAGAGTTGGAGAATCCATTAGAAGACAAAAAGTTATAATGTAATAAGGAGAACATAATATAGAATGAAAACTTAACAAGGCATTGATTGATCTTAGGTTCTGATGCTTCAGGAGAAATGGTTTTGTTTAAAAAAGAACAAGGAAAGGAAGTGCCTATTGCACAGGCTATTTTGAGGATTAATTCCACCAAAGCATGCAGTGTCTGGCCTGTAGTAAGCACTGTGTAAATGCCAGCGGCATAGGTAAATGGAGACCTTGGAAAAGATTCCAACAGGAGTTTCTTAAATACTTTTAACAAGGTTTTAGAAAGGGATGGCCTAAATTATTTCTTCTGCATGATTTTACTTTGAAACAAGAGTTTCCCTGTACATTGTACCTTGCCTTTTGTGCATGTGCTAAGTGCCTAAGCCAGCCATTCATAAATCCGAGAATGTTGACCTCAGCTAAAATTGCAGCTGGGGCAACTAAGCAGCAGCTACTGGAGCCTGTGGCCAGTTGCCTCACTCCCAGCTTTGGAAATAATGAGGGTGACTATCCTGAGGGTGACACTGTGTCAGGCACGGTGTGGCAACTTAGTCTCGTTTTGGAGATAAGAATTAATTACTCTGGAGAGTTTAAGAAAATTGCTGCAGGTTGTAGAATAGTGAGCCATGGAGATGGAATTCACACGTGGACAGTTTTCCTCTGCTGAGCACACTCGGAGTCAGGATTTCTCAACCTCAACATTATTGACATTTGGGGCTAGACACGTCTGTGCTGTGCAGATGTGCATTGCAGGATGTTTGCAGCACCCCTGGCCTCTGCCTTCTAGAGTCCAGTAGTATCCCTGAACCCCAGGTGTAACAACCAGAAATGACTCCAGAAATGGTGAAAGTCCCCTAAGGGACAGGATTGCCCCTAGATGAGAACCTCTGTTCCACACCCAGATACGTTCTCAGTGTGTGGCCCTGGAAAATTCCTGGAACTGACTTAAGACATTATCAGAGTTTGACCCACAGACTGAAGCAATTTCATAGGCTTTGCCACATGAACCTACTTTCTGCACCACTTGGGGGAAGCGACGCTTTCTCATAGAAGTAGGGAGGAAATGAATGTCTGAAAGGCTTGTGCGTGCATTTGTGTGACAGGTAGAGATTCAGAAAGGTAATGGCTGCCAGGTGACATAGAAAGGGATGCTGGTCTGGGAAGGGACAAACATCTACCATCGAGAATCCAGAAAATCTGAGTTTGCTGGGCCTCTGCTAGAGTTCACAGACCTTATTCAATCCTCTATTCCACTGATGGGCTGTGTGACCTCAGGCCAGTCATTTAACCTCATTGACTCTGTTTCCTCCTCTACAAAACCTCATTGTTGTGTGATGAATTACTAAAAGTGCCTGGAAGATTTACATAAAGAACTCGGTAGATGTTAATCAGTTGTCCTGGCCACTCCACCCAAGGCTGCAATGTTTGTGGTTAAGAAGACAGGATCTGGACTCAGACTGCCCAGGTATTAATCCAGTTTGGCCACCTGCTAGCTGTGTCATCTCCATTGAGTGCCTCAGCCTCTGTGAGCCTCAGCTTTATTTCTCATTCCTACCTCCAGATTCAATGGGAGGGGGTCATGAAGAGGAGCACACAAAGTTTGGAGTCTTCCCACTTTAAGATTTGTAGGTATTAGTGTTTTAGGGCTGCTGCAACAAAGTGTCACCTCGGAGTGGCTTGAACAACAGAAATTGATTGTCCCACAGCTTTGGAAGCTAAACATCAAGGGATCGGCAGTGTTGGTCCCTTCTGAGGGCTGGAATAGAGAATCCAGTTCTTGCCCCTCCTCAGCTTCTATTGGTTGGCTGGAAGCCCTGGCATTTCACGGTTTGTGGATGCAAGACCCCAGTCTCTGCCTTTGTCTTCACATGGGGTCCTCCCTGAATGGGTGTGTCTGTGTCCAGATTTCTTGTTTTTATAAGGATGCCATTCATGGTGGATTAGGGTCTTCATCTTAAGGAATTGCATCTGAATGACCCTGTTTTCCATTCTGAAGTACTGAGGGTTAGGACTTCAACATGAAATTTGAGGAGGCACAATTGAACTTACAATAGGACTCTGTGAATCTTGTTAAGGTTTCTTCCAGCTCTGAAGTCTCACAAAGAGTTGTTGAGGTCTGAGCAGTTTAGGGTGACCAAATATATGAACCTCTATGAGCAGGGGAAAGAGCACTGTTTTAGGAGTCAGGGAATGTGCCACTCAAAGGAAGTGTCTTGGTTTTATTTTTTACATTATCTCTGTTTGGGTGGACCTTGTCTACGATGACCGCCTCCTTTACCTTCACCCCCATATGAGCTAATTATTGTGCAGATTGAAGAGGGATGTGTTTGTAAAGACAGTGAGACTCTCCAGGTTCTGTCTAGATGTGTTATTATGATCCTTATTATTCCTAAGGAATAAAGGGAAATGCTGATTCCCACAGGGGATTCAGGCTGGTAAGGGGGCCTCTCCTCTCCCCATCAAACACAGACCTGCTGCTATGTTTTCCAAAGCTCCCTGTGTTGTGAGATCTGAACAGACTTGATCTTTCAGGTTTAACTTAAATGCTGTTTCCATTTTGAAAGCTGTCATGTGGGTGTACCACAAAGAGCGTTTGGTGTGTCCCCTATTACCTTCCCCCACCCCCAGGCCCTGAGCTGCAGTATGCAGGCAGTAAGGGAACACTAGGAAGAAAGAGAGAACCTGAAATGGATCCTGGGCACTGGGCCTGTGTGGAGACAAAGCAGGATGTAAGTAAAACCATTACTTCTCCCTCCTGATCAAAGGCGAGATGGTGACCCCACCCCTCCTCCCCACCACCCAGCAAGCAATTAACACAGCCTGGCCTTCCCTCCTAGGATCTGCTCTGGCTGATCAGTGGTGCAAAGTGGGAGGCCATGTGTGCCCAGGTGGAATGACGCCCCTCTCTGCACACAGAATACATTATGAAACTCCCTGATGAGGGAGACACACAAGCCGACGTGGTTGTTGATGGATTACGCTTTTCATCTGCATTTGGTGGAGATGTGAGCTCAGAATCTGCCTCAGAGTAAAAGGTTAACAACGCAGAAATCCAGGAGAGTGGTGCCTCTTGAATTTTACAACGACCCAGAATCCTATGAAAGGCAGATCTGAGTCTTCAGGTCTGGGTGGAGCGGGAGAGTCTGCATTTCTGACAAGCTCCCAGGTAGGCTTGCCAGACTGAGAGAGGGAGAGGAAAAAGCTGGCTTTCCCAGTCAACTTTGAATTTCCTCTGTTTTATCTGGCAACCCTCCTCCCAGGAGAGGTTAATGCTGCTGGTGTGTGGACCGCACTTTGAGTGGCAAGAGTGTACATCATCAAAACATAAAAATTGGATGAAAATACAAGGCTGAGTGAGTGGATGCACATCTGGTACAATTTAAAAACAAGCTCCTGGTTCATAGGATAGTCACACTACAGCATGTTTCTCAGTTATTGGCAGAAACAGACCAATAGCGGCTAAGAATGAATATGCAGCTCTGGAAACGGGGTTCCCTGCATTCCCGGGCCTGGTCCTTGTGTTTGCTTTTTGTATTTATTTGCTTAGTCACTTATTTACTATTGGCAAATCCAAAGTGCAGTTGTGGCTTTCGGAGTAAAAAGAGACAGAGCTAAAGCCAATGGAGTTGTATGCTGATCTGGGGATGGCGTATTTCACCACGTTCTGCCTCCCTTCCAAACCTGCCCTTCAAAATGGAGGGGCCACCATCACTCCTCTTGCAGTTCACCCCCTGACAGGTGATCTGCAGAGGAGGTGAGGGCCAGGGCTTAGGTTTACTCTGACATCTGACATGCAAACCCAAGACTCTCTGTTCCTTTGAAGCTCAAAGAACTGGTTCCAGCTCCTTTAAGGCCATTGAGCCACCTGAGCAGCCACTTGCAGATTGTCAGAAGGTTGACCCTGAAAGGCTGCTTAGCTAGCAATCATGTATTCCAGTCCCTGAATTCCACTGATGGAGGGGCAGAGATCTAGGAAACTTCCCCTCCCCTGAGCCCCTTTCTCCTTCTCTGGCTACTCAGGGCTGCACTCTATAAGAGCTCTATCCCAGGGGCTGCATGTGGTTGGAGGAGTCAGATTTTTAGGCTCTGTTTTTCAAGGACTTCTTCGTTTTGTTCTATTTTAAAGTAGAGCAGGATTATCTATATTCCAAATCCTCCTTGCCTGTGTTCTGTAACAGAAACCACTTCTCTTCTGTCCATCCATTCTGGAGACTGGGTTGAATCTGTTTTTATCTCTATCACAATTTTAGTATGCTTGTTTTAATTCGTCAAAGACAGACACCATACTTTCCCAAATTAAATAGTATGCCAGTAGTTTTATTCTACAAGTATAATGTGCCAGGTCTGTGGAAAGCCACAGTCATTCAGAAAATAGAGGACAAATAGCACTCTCTTGTCTAGCCTGTGTTATGCTTAGCTCTACTATGGCCGTGAGTAAGCATGGCACTGTCAGCTAAGATATTCAACAGCTAAGGTTGTTCAAGGTAGCACATTGGTGGGCTTTAATTTATGAAACACTTTCAAATAAGATCATTTCTCAATGGTATGTCCCATGTATTATTTAGTTTACAGTTAACTCATGATTCAGTTACCACTTTAAGACAATGAAGTAAACAATGTAAAACCCAAATGTCCTTTTTTCTCTGCTCCCCAACTGCACACTTCTCCCCAGAATAATATAGATGTGCCTTTCATGTGCACTTACAAATACATGCACACTTATAAGTGTCCTTTGTAGTGCACATGGGATCATGCTACTGTGCTTTGCATTTTTCACTTCACAGCATATCTTGGTAAACCTTCCATTTTAGTATATGAGTCTACCTCATTCTTTTCTAAAAGGATGTATTCCACGAGGAGTATTCCATGGTGTTCCCCTGCCAAGGTTCTTTTAACTACCCCAGTTGGTAGATATTTATATTATTTGCCATTTTTTGCTATGACAAATAAGACTGCAGTAAATAATGTTGTGTACATGTATTTGGGCAGATGTGCCAGTATTGCTGTAGATTAGAGACTCATAATTTTAATTTTCTGCATCAGATGGATTTGATAAACTGATGAGAACAGGATTCATTGCCAACTGGCAAATGTATTCCAACCTGCGTCTCGGGTTTCTGGGCCCACGCTGTCCTGTTGGAATAACTCAGGATTGCCTGAGAGCCTTCCATGTTTGGACACTGCTGGCTAAGATTTTGAAAGCTGGAGCTGAGCCTCAGAGATAAAAACCTTATAGTTACAATATTTAAATGACTAAAAATGGTATGCACTTCACTGAGCAGAAAGTAGAAATGAGAAGAATTAGGGAGTTTCTCTGGTAAATGGCTTAACACCTCTATAGTGAACAGAAGATGAGTCTGTTAGGAAAGGGTAGTCATTGTTTTTGAAAGTAACTTTTTCATGTTTTCTTCCCTGCTAATCCAAGTCTACAAAACTTATAACCTAGGGAGTGTGCTGTGTTGACATGAATTTTGCTGCAGGTTTTAAAGTGTAACTAACAAGCTGTGGTGGGCAGAGTTTCAAGGATGTCTCCCCAAGACTCCCAATCCCCAGGGAATCAAACCTAATCTAGGCATGGGGTGGTTTAGGTTACTAATGAGCATATCCTGGATTATGCAGGCAGACTCAGTGTAATGAAATGGGCCCTTGGAATGGAAGAGGGAAGCAGGAGAGTTAGGGACCTGTGGAGGAATAGGAAAGAGAGATGGGAGGAGAGGCAGAAGGAGAGGTCAGAGGGACACTATGTGTAAGCAGAGGTTTTTGAAGATGGAGGAAGGGTCCACCACGAGCCAGAAAATGTAAGAGACCTCCTGATGCTGAGGTTGATTCCCAGCCAACAGTCCACAGGGAAAGTCCTGCAGCTACAAGGAACTGAATGCTGCCAAGGACTCAAATGAGCTTGGAGGTGGATTCATCCCCAGAGGGCCAGGAAAGACTGCCACCTGCCAACACATTGATTTTGGTCTTGGGAGACCCAGGGCAGAGAGATCAGAGAATTACTAAATATGTGGTGATTTTTCATGGCAACAATAGAAAACCAACCTCTATGAACTGACATCTATGCAATGAACAGCAGAAATGTGCCCGTAGGGCAGGCTAGTGCATTGCTTACTTCCTAGCATCTGAAGTAGGGTAGGGACCAATGTTATAATATGAAGAAGAGCTCATACTTCCTTAATGCTTACCATGTGAGAGGTACTGTGCTCGGTGCTTTAGGTGCATTCGCTACCTTATTCTTTACAATAGCCCTACAAAGATTGGTGCTTTTATCATCATCTACATTTTACAAATGAGAGACCAAGCCTAAGAGAGCTTAGGACCATAGGTAGGGGTCACGTGGCTTATACATGGCAGGGCTGGGACTCAAACCTGTCTCTATGGGGCATACACCAAAGTCTATGTATATCAACACTATTTCACAGTGCACCACTGTGACACCCCTCCCCCCATAAAATGTGGGGCTAAATCACTGTTATTTAAACTCCTGCTAAACCTCCACATCCAGGAATGCCTTTTTGTCACATGAAGGCCCCCTGACCTTGTGTCGGTGCCCTTGGAATCTTATCCTGTCAGATGCTGAGCAAGGAGGAAAAAAATCAGTTGGGCAGTCAAGGAAACAAGAGACTCCTCTCCCCTGCCCCCGAGTTCTTCAAGCCAAAAATAGTGCACACTCTTCTATTTCTCTTCAAATCCTTGGAGGTCCCACTTGCTCTAGATTGTATCAAAGATTGCACTCTCTTTTCTGCACCAGGCACTCAATTCCAGAGGTGTAAGTTGTGCTGGAGACATTTTTATACCTTGAACATAAACATAAGGAGCCAAAAGGAGTATCAAGTGGAGCAGCAAGTGTGGTGCATAACTGACAATTTATCTGGGAAGGGCAGTGTGCGGCATTTGATCTCAGTTGTCTGTACAGAAAGTGTGACCTCAAACTCGGTCAATGCAAAATCTGAGTATGGGCCGAGACCAGTTTGGCTCAGTGGATAGAGCATCGGCCTGCAGACTGAAGGGTCCCAGGTTCGATTCCGGTCGGGGGCATGTACCTTGGTTGCAGGCACATCTCCAGTGTGGGGCGTGCAGGAGGCTGCTGATCGATGTCTCTCTCTCATCGATGTTTCTGACTTTCTATCCTTCTCCCTTCTTCTCTGTAAAAAATCAATAAAATATATTTAAAAAAAGAAATCTGAGTATGCAGCAAACTCCTTCTTGCATTTATTCACTCATATATTCAAACATTAAGCAAATATGAACCGAGCTTCTCATGGGCTAGAGTTTGCATTGGAAGCTGAAGATACATTGATGAATAAGATAAATACCATGAAACTTCCAGGCTAGAGAAAGAAGAATGGATAAGCAAGCAATTACAGGCTGATAGGAGAGATGCTGTGGTGGAGAAGGTACTGGATGCCATGAAAATGTGAGAGAAATACTAACTGCAGATTCAGAACCCAGAGGTAGTGGCCCCTAAACTGGGGCCTAAAAGAAAAGGAGGAGTTAGCCAGATAAATATGAGACTGTCCCAGGTGGAGGGATGTCATAATGGAGGTCTGCTCTGGAAACATGCATCCTATCTAATAAAAGAGTAATATGCAAATTGACCATCACTCTAAGACACAAGATAGCTGCCTCCATGTGGACACAAGATGGCCACCACAAGATGGCTTGCAGGGGAGGACAGTTGTGAGCAGTTAGAGGTGACCAGGCCAACAAGGGAGGGCAGTTAAGGGGCACCCAGGCCTGCAGGAGAGGGCAGTTGTGGGTGATCAGATAAGCAGGGAGGGAAATTAGGGGTGACCAGGCTGGCAGAGGAGGGCAGTTGGGGGAGACCAGGTTTTCAGGGGAGGACAGTTGAGGGGACCAAGACTGCAGAGGGGGGCAGTTGGCAGGGGGGGGGAGGGCAGGCCTGCAGGGGTGGGCAGTTAAAGGTGACTGGGCCAGCAGGGGAGGACAGTTAGGGGTGACCAGACTGGCAGGGGAGGGCAGTTAGGAGTGACCAGGCAGGCAGGGGAGGGCAGTTAGGGGCAATCAGGCTGGCCAGAGAGCAGTTAGGCATCAATTAGGCTGGCAGGGGAGTGGTTAGGGGTGATCAGGCTGGCAGTCAGAAGTGGTTAGGGGCAATCAGGCAGAGGCAGGTGAGGGGTTGGGACTCAGCAGTCCTGGATTGTGAGAGGGATATCCCAGATTGGAGAGGGTACAGCTGGGCTGAGGGACATCCTCCCTCCCTGCATGAATTTTGTGCACCAGGCATCTAATATGTCCATAAATTGTTCTGGAGTATAGAAGGCAAAGCGGCAGAATGACAAAGGATCAGGCTGAAGATATCAGTAGAAACTGAAGTCAGAAAGGCTTTCTACCATAAAGGACTTTATTATATGTAAACTTGGGAGCGGATCAGAAACATGATGAGATGTGGGTGCTTTAGACAGATCTCTGATAGAAGAGTTAGAAATGGGTGAGAGAAACCACTGGGAGGCTAGAGAATGTGGTATGTGTAAAGGAGAGTGGGATTAAGGATGGAGAAAGGCAGCAAGATTCCATGGATATCTGGGAAAGAGTCAAAGGGATTTGGTGGCAGGGTGGAGGGAAAAGGGAGTCTAGGATGACAGCCAGGCCTGCCTTGGCTGAATCATCATCCAAATATCATTCTGGCTGACAGGCCTGAGCTGTGGTCTGCAGAGGTGAGAGAGGATTAAGTCTGTCGTGTGTCGAGGCCTGAGAAGGAGGGGATCAGCCAGGAAGCACATCTTCCTTTGCTGCCTGAGGTTGAGTGCCATGTGGATGGTGTTGGGACTTCTGAGCAAATGATGCCTCCTGATTGTTTGGGATATGCTGACAGAAGAATAAAAGCTTTCAAGAAAACAAAGTCTCGATCCCTTAATAAAACAGGAAATGACACCCAGTTTCAAACGTTCTCTTTCTGTCCCAGGCCCTTGTTTTCTGCCGAGAAGAATGCCTTTCCTATTGAAGGTGCAGTGCAGGTTGCTCTGTGGGCCCTGGGAGGGGTCAGTGCAGCTGTCATCTGCCCACCTCATGTGCCCTAAGGCTGTGATGTCTTAACAGGGCTCTTGACTGTTGGTATTGACATTTTATGTCAGGACTGCAAATCAGCTGGTACTGGGCTCTGGGAAGAGCCAGGAGCCTGGGGCTTAGTGGCATGTGCTTAGTTAAACACTCGAGGCTGCTATGACCTCACAGCTGAGCCCTGACACAGTCTGACAGGTCAAGACCACTCAGATTCACTTGCACAGTGATGGGCCTTTAGCCTATTTCTTTATGACTCTGGCTTTGCAGCAAGTAAGGGAGATTTTCCTGAGCAAGTATATGAAATGCATTCAATGCCTAGCATTGGTATCCATCTACCATCTACTGCTTTGTTCTGCACATAATCTGCCTTCCTCTTTTCTGATATCAGCAACCAGATTTTCTTTGGTGAATTCTTTTCAGTTTTTGCAGTTCTGAGCAGTTTACCTCTTTGCCCAGCGCTGTGTCAGATAAAGACATATGACTAAAGCCAGCCAATCCACATCCTCTACCTAACTCCCAGGTTTGATCACTCAGAGGGATTAGCTCAGGGATGGGACACATGACCAGTTAGACCAATGAGTCTCAGTTCTGAGACTGGTTTAGAACTGTTTGGAGAAAGAAATGCTTGTTCTGTGGAGCCATAAGCTGTCATAATGATGTTAAGGGTACACGGAGTCCACAGCATGAGGAGAGGCCTGCCTGAGAAGGATGTAAAAAAGGAAAGGATAAGGAGAGAGAGAGAGAGAGAGAGAGAGAGAGAGAGAGAGAGAGAGAGAGAGAGAGAGAGAGAAGAGAAATATCTCCTTGGGATCGTTGTTTAATTTCCTGCATCAGTCTTGCCTAAAGCTAGACTAGTCCTGAATTATTCAGTTATAAGAAGTAATAAATGTCTTTTTTAGTAAGCTGGTTTGAGGCCTGGTGAATAAAAATTGTGTCCATTATTGAGTCCTGGTTCAAGTCAATTTAGTAATTATTTGAGATCTATGATGGGAGCTATACCTCGAAGCTGCAGGGGACACACAAGGCATGATATAATCACAACCATAATTATGGTCCCATTTATTGGACATTTCCAATTGTCAGACACTCCTCAGGGCTTTACACATATTACGTTATTTGATCCTTTGAGCAGACTTTTGAATTACTTGCACATTTCAGAGGAGGAAACCTAGACCCAGGAAAATTAAGAAATACATCCACTAGAACAATAAGAATAAAAAATAGTCACTGAAGAAATAGGCTATGAGTGTGGTCTACTAAGGCTCTCGATTTATTTGTGAAATATCCCATTTTTACATGAGAGCAATTAATTTAAAGACTCAGCAGGCCAGACAACCAGCCTTATGTAACAGAAACTCTCTTGGAGCTTTCTTTACCATCTCTGTCTCAAAAGCTGCGCAGGATTTGGAAGGCTGAGTTTCGTCTCCCTAGGAGCAGGTCCCACAACAAGGATGCAGTACAGACAGTTTATTTGCAATGGGACCCCAGAAAACATCAATAGGGCATGGGGCAGGGATGGAAAGGCCAATAAAGGGGTATTCCCAAGTCATCACTGGGTGACTGGAGACTGGAGCTTACCCCTGCAGGGGCTATCAGTGTCAGACATGCAGAGTCACCTGCTCGAGGGTGAGAAAATGGGTATGTGTGCACACCTTCCTGTCAGTCACTGGTTCCAGGAGCCTGTGCAGGGTAGGCCTTGGGGGTCAGAGAAGCCTTCGGACAGCCACAGGCCATGGTCAGCAGTTGGAGGTGGATGGGGCACCCAGAGTGGAAGTGTGAGAGGGGCAGAGAGAAGCAGCCATTATCAGCCACTGCACTAGCAAGAGTGCAAGAGCCCCTTCAAATGGCTCCTCTATCCCCTCAAATAGGGGTGGATGGCAAAGACCTTCACCCTGGCTTCATTTGTCCCATCAGAATAGGCTTCCAACACATGGCTCTGGTCTCCTGTTTGTGCCAAAGCAGGAGTTGAGGCTGGAAAGAGATGTGAGCTCCTGACAGGAATGCCTGCTCACCGCGCTCGCCTCTCGAGGATCTGCCTGTCAATTACAGAAAGATCTACGAGATTCCGTTCTCCTCCATTATCTTCCACCAGGGTCTCCAGTGGCAACTCTGCAACCGTTTTCTGCAGAGTGGTTCAAATTGTTTTATATCTCCTTAGCTGCCAAGTACAATGTCATAAGCAATAAATAAATAAATTGTTGGCCTATATGGAAAGCATATTTTGTCCAGATGCGTCCTTGAAACTTCAGCCCTGAAACATGGAAGTCAGACTGAAAATCACATTCTCAAAGTTCGAGGGGAAGGAGGTTCACATGGAAATGTTGTTTGATTGGCAGGTGCTGCCACCCAGCACCCGATGTGTGTCCTGCAGCGAGGCCAGGCAGTGTGCCTTCTGAAAAACATGCGTGTGAGTTTTTCATTCCAGTGCATGAGCGTAGTGTGGCTGTTCGCTGGACAGGCAAGGGGCCACGGTGCCATCAAGCTTGGAGGGTTGGTTGCTCAGCACAGGTGTTGAAGTCTGTGTGTTCCTCCTGATCTCCTGACCAGCTGGGTTGTGGCAAACCTTCCTCAACAAGACAGTTAAGGCCAGCACCCTTGTCTGGGGCACAAGCAGTTTCCACCTATGTTGTCCTTGGCTGTATGCAAAGGGTGAGGCCACGGGGGGAGGGGCAGTGGGGGTGGTGGGAGGGGGGCAGGCAGGTAGCCAGGAAGAAGAAGGAGACCTGGATGACTGAAAAGCTCACAGAAATATGCTCTGTGTGTTTCTGCTGCTTAGCCAGCCCCAAAGCCTGAGACACAGTGGCATCCCGAGATAGAGCTGCCGCGGGTGACCCAAAACAGATATGGCTTCAATGGCAGAGTCACCTCAAAGGGCTCACAATGGTATGGGCTGCTGATGTCATCTGGCTGGGAGTGTGTGTAAATGTCATCTTTATTGCTTTTTTTAAAGTAAAAGTATATGCTCATAAAAAGACAGGCTAGAGATTTCATGAAGTGAAAATTAAAGGACTCTCTTCAACGCTCCCCAGTCCAGCCCCTCTTTGTCCTTCCAGAGATTCTTCCAGACTTAACCGGACACACACAAACACAACACGTTTTTACAAGAAATGAGCCTATTGCCCCAGCTGTGTTAGTTAGTTGGAGTATTGTCCCATACACAAAAGTTTGCGGTTTTAACTTCTGGTCAGTGCACATAACTATGTTGGGGTGCCTATGGGAGGCAACAGATGGATGTTTCTCTCTCTCTCTCTCTCTCTCTCTCTCTCTCTCTCTCTCTCTCTCTCCCCCTCCCTCCCTCCCTTTCTCTCTCCCCCTTTCTTTCTCTCTAAAGTCAATAAAGCATCCTTGAAGAAGGGAGGGAGGGAGGGAGGGAAAGAGAGAGAGGAAGAAAGGAAGGAAGGAAGGAAGGAAGGAAGGAAGGAAGGAAGGAAGGAAGGAAGGAAGACAGGAACGTGTATTATGTATATTACTCCCTTTTACACTTCATGGATTTGGGACATCTTTCCATACCAGTATAACCCTTGTTGCTGCTTGTGGTGCTCTTTTGATAGATTATGGTAATTTTCAGGGGACTTACCAGAGTGCTTCCAAACTTGCCAGTCTTGGTAAGCAATCAAAAATGCTGCCAGCTGATGGATCATATTATTTCCAGCCTCTAGAATTCAATAGAATTAAAACAAAGAATGGAAAAAGTCAGAAAAAATGATTACAGTAATAGTGATTTTTGACATATATATATATGATTTTTGGATATATGTATGTATGTATATATATATATGAAATGTGTGTATGTATAAAGTGTAATAACATTCAAGATAGGTAATTGTCTAAGTAAAACTAGATGTCACTTCTGTACCTGCGTTACTTGTCTTGAATGAATTCCTTCACTCAGCCAAGATTTAATGTTAGGCTTGTATGCATTCTTGACTGGCAGCCCAGCTCAGTAGCTAAGTGTGAGGCTCCTGCAAGATATTACAGATGATTAGGAATATAGGCTGTGGGCTCAGATACCAACTTCAATGTTTACAGTCTTGGTGTGCCCAACTCTCTCTGTGTCTCATTCCCTCATTTCTCAGAGCAAATGATGACATGTATGTCTTAGTGTCATTGATGGGACCAAAGGAGAGAAGATGCTGGGGGCCTTTGCCTGGCACTAAGCACTTTCCCAGCAAATAGGGGTTGTTAGTAGTAGGAAGAGGAGCATGCTCACTAGCAAATAGCTGGCAGCTGGCAGGTGTGTATAGTTTATGAGATACATGAGATCCACATAAATACCCCCCTTTATGCATGCTCATTTTCTTACCCCAGCTAGTTAGTGGAGAAAGAATCATGGAAAATAAAATGAGTGTAAAATTATTTTTAAAGTCATAGTCAACTAAAACGATTCCAAAATGCCTCACAGGTTGTCGCAAATCATCATCTGTTCTAGACCAAAAACAGAACCCGATTTCCAGTTGTAGATGATAAATAAACACAGTACACTGCCCTTTACAATGAGGGGCTATTTTTTTAACCCACACAGATGTGTCCTATTTACATTGAAGCTGTCATACAAATTAGCAAAGGCCCACAGACTCTGAAATAAGGCAGACTCCGCGCCCCCAAACGTTCACAGGAGTGGGAAACAGCGCACCCACTGCTCAGAGCTGTAATCTCACAGACTGGTAGGTATTGATTGGGGGAAACCGAAGAGCTTTTCCAGGCTAGCAGGAATGTTTCCTGACCACGCAGGCTTTGAAGCTAACTTGCAAGGCTGGGTACAATGAAATGCAATGGGGTTGCGAGCTGCTGTGATTTTGACTGTTTTTGCAATCTGTGAAAAATCTGAAATCTTTAACAGATACGAAAATCACTTTGCTTGGTCCTTGGCAGATTGAACCTAAATTAGAACACAAAGGATGATCTCCTGTTTCTCTTAGTATAAGATTTTCTTGGCCAAATACTTGCTATGCTACCCTTATCAAATAGAGCCCTTATCCCACCTTGTGGATGGGCTGTCAGAGGGAGAATATGGAGGACTGAGCCTCAATGTCAAACAGGTAAGGGCCAGAGGGTAGTCAGATCCCATGTTTTCAATACATTCCACATGATAAAGCGATAAGGAAGGTTCAGGGAGGTGAGAGGAGGCCAAGGTCCCTCAGCGAGGCCTGAGTCTAGAACCCAGGATTCAAGGCTTCTGCTGAATGCTCCTTCCACTGATCATGTGACTTCCATATCGTTCTCACAGGGACACACGTGTATTCAGTTTAAAGGTAACCCTTAAACTTCCCATGACTGATCTTCTTTGGAGAGGCAGCAGACCCCTGGTTGTATGAATAGGGAGAGACATTTGGGTTCTAGAAGAGCAATCCATTAATTTTCTATGCACTGGACCTGCATGGCCAGCCTCCAGCAATGGCCAGGGACTTAGAGAATGGCACACACAGGTTCCTGCCCTCCATGCGGTGAGGACAGTGTTACATTCAGTGTCTTCTAAGAGACCCAGACAAAGGATTTGGGACTATAAAAAGGGTGGCTTTTCAGTTCTACCAGGATAATTCAAAGAGATTTATTTGACCTGGGTCTTGAAGGGGTACGCAGGGTTGTAATTGACCATTCATTCATTCATTCATTCTTGAAATTTACTTCTTGCCTTCTTTGTGGCGGCTAAATAAGCAGTAAAAATAGAGCTGTTAACATACTCTGCCCTTGAGGAATTTACATTTTCTTGGGAGGGGTCAGAAATTAAATAGGTAAATAAATGAATAAGATGACATGCAAAGAAGCAGATGAGGTGATGTGGTGGACAAGCCCAAGGGTAAGGCTGCAGCCTCAGATAGCAGGGTCTGATGTGGGATGTGACCCTGGGCTGAGAAGGAGCCAGCACAAAGAAGGCCGAGTGCTGGAGGAAGGCAGTGGGAGAAGTTGGACAGGTGGGCAGCAGCCTGTTTGCACAAGGCAGGTTGTCTAGGGTCAATGAATGTCCTTCTTAAAGAACTAGAGCGCTTTGGAAGGTTGTTGAGCAGGAGAGTGCTGTGCGACAAGAGTGAGCGTTACCAAGATAGGGATGGGAGTTGCTGAGGTGGATTGACTCCCAGAATGCCAGGCAGTCCACGTGGGTTCCACCAGGCTTTTAGGAATGTAGACAGGCAGAACTAAAAGAGAAAGCAATCCTTTTGTTTTACATTGAGGAAACTGAGGCTCAGAGAGTCAACACGTGTGGGCGGCCTGGGCAGTGAGAGGGCTGGGCCCAGATTAAGGAGCTGGGACTCCAAATCCTGAGTGTTTGCCCTGCCTACCTCCTCTGTCTCCTAACCCACAATCATATCTTCCCACAACTTGCATTTAAAATCTGTTCCCCATCAGGCATCACAGAGAGGGCTTTTATGATTTGTTTTTAGTAGTGTGTTAAAAGGCAGTCACCTTGAATGACTTCTGCTTGACAGAAGTGTCAGTATTGTCACCACCTACTCCAAGGAGCAGCAGCACAAGCCTGCGGTGCCCTGGCTGCATGAGAAAAGGGAGAAGGCAAAGAGCTGCTCATCAGAGCAAGGATTTAGGTTTAGGGGTGCCCTGACTCTGATTCTGAGATCTGGACCTGTACTCTTTGGGGTATAAAATGAGAGGATTGGGACATAGGCCTTATTAAAAAGTTACTTGGAATCATTTTGAACCAAACTAAGTCAAATAGATTGTTTATTGCAAGACTTCTCAGAGCCTTTACTGTGCTGATGAGCACTGTCAGGCTCCAAGAGGGAAACAGTCTGATGCATGTCACAGATGTAGTGATACACATGGCCCTGGAATGCTTCTGAGGGGGAACACCTCCCAAACCCGTGCTCCCAGGACACTCTCAGGGAACTGATCTCGGAGATAAACCTGAGATTATGAGAGGGATGTCTCTGATCCACTTTCCTTATCAGTGGCTCAGAGTGGCAGATTGTTTGGTGTCTCATCGTATGTCCCCTCCCCTGCCCACTTTCACCCCCCTCTGCTGCTCCCATCCAGTGACCACAAAGGCTGCCTCCCAAAGGATCCTGAGGACAGACATGGCTTCTGGGTGTCAGAGCCACTGGGAGTCCTTTGCATGCTCCAGCCTCTGCCTGGTGCCTGGGCCGCAGCAGCCAGGTCTCTGAAACCTGGGAGCGGGGTCGTGATGCCCTCTTTTGGTAGACAAACTCCCGGCCCAGTGGTCCCTTCTTTTCCCTGGGAACTTCCACTGGACATTTTTTCAAGGTGACCTAGGAGGCAGGAGCCAGTGTCTTGCATCTCTAATGCCTTTCACATGACTGTTCCCATCATGCAAATGTCTCCTATCTATTGAGCACTTACTGTGAGTCAGGCGGTGTATGAAGAGATTTGCTTCCCTGCACTAACTTTTAGCACCTTCAGCAGCCCTATGAGGTGTGGACTCTATCATTCCTTTTATGCAGATAAGGACACTGACGCTTGGTCAGGCTTAGGAACTTTCCAGAAGTCTCCAGCCAGTACATGCGGAGGTGGAAGTCCCACTGGAATCTGTCCTCAAGCGTGTGCATTTGATCATTGTATTGCACTGGCTCCATAGATATTTAAATGAATGAATGAACAAATGAATGAATGAACAAATGAACACCTCTCTCTTACCTCCATCTTCTAGAAGCACGCTTGGCCCTGGGCCACCACCTTCTTAGGGCCTCATTATCTCTCTGTGTCTTGCCCCTCCCCCCCAATCAGGGTACAGGGGGCACTGTGTAATTATGGGACATGGCAGCTACCTGCCAGCAGTCGCTGGAACTTCCTGCCCAGAGCCCACATCCATCCACCCCTCCCATATTGCAGGGTAAAGCAGCTCAGCTGGATCTGAGTCAGCCGGGCTCCCAGGCTGTTGAGTTTTATGTGCCACTGCTGGGATTCTCACCAAGCGGAGGGCAGCTGTTCGGGGATTGAAACATGAAGAAAGATGGGCTGAGATCAGATAAGCATCTCTTCCCCAGCAGACGTACCTCCCAATTTGCAGGCCTTTGTTATATTACTAGCAGTAAAGGAATGTTGAAATGGAGCTCTAGCCTTGATCTGAATTATAATCTCCGAAGCTATATTTAAGTCTACCTAAAGATATTTCAATTTGCTATCTTTCTTTTTTCCCCCTCTCCTTGGCTCAGAGCACACTCATATCCCTGCAGAACACAGAAAGCCAGGACGTATTTCTTAATGTTTTACATTACAGTTGTAAGTCCTTCTTATCCTTTGATAATCATATTTTAACTTTTAGTCAACGTACTTGTGGGTGTGCCTGTGTCTGTGTTGTATATAAGTTCACATTTATACGAACAGCATTAGCTCCTTTTATCTTTTTTTTCTCCCAAAGCTGTACTTGTAAGGCTACATTCAGCATCGGATTAATCCCTAAATAACTTAGTTCAGCTTTCGCAGCTGCTGCCAAACAGCCTCTCTCCCAGGCGGGTATAGACTGTGTGGTGGTTATAATTAACAAGACTCTGGGGGGCAATGGGGTATAACACGGGGGATGAGAATTGGGCAGGGAGGTCACCAACTGCTGGTGAACAGTGCCACAGAAGGATCCTCAGAGACTGTTGTTGGAGGAGGACAAGTTGGGGGATCAGGGACGGGGTTCCTTCAGGAATGGACCAATGCTGAGCAGAAGACAGAGGAAGTAGATGAGCTGGGGCAGTCTGTGTGGAGGGGGTGCGGGGGGGTGGGGGGCTGTGTGTATTGGAGTGTGAATGTGTGTGTGTGTGTGTGTGTGTGTGTGTGTGTGTGTTGTGTGTCTGCTGTGTGCATTAGAGTGTGAGTGTGTGGGTGTCTTGAATGGGAGGGAGCCTATCTTCAAGTGTATGTTTTAGCGTTAGATTGTGTTTGAGGTTATCATTTGTCACTTATTGCCTCTGTGGCTTTGGGCACAGTACTTATAATTGGCCTCACAGGGCCTTGATATCCCATTCTGAAGATGGAGACTACTTCATTATTCAGCAGATATTAGTTGGGTGCCTACTCTACTAGGCACCGTTCTAGGCACCAGAGATGCAGCAAGAAACAAACAAACAAACAAAAAAAACATACTTGCCCTTATGAAACTTACATTCCCCTGGGGAAAACAAAACTCACATGGAGGGTTATTATCAGGATTAAAATAGATTGTACATAGGAAATGCTTAGCACACTATCTGGCACAGAAGATTTTGGTTAAAAAGAACAAATGTTATTATTTTTTTAGGTTATTTTTACAAAATAATAAAACCTCTCCCCCCCAAAAAATAAAATAAAACAAATCATGAATCTAAATTCCACCATTTTATTTTTAAAAAATTGATTTTCTTTGGGAAGTAATGCGAATACTTGGGGAAAAGATGATCTGTGTATGTTTTGCCAGGTCAGTCAAAACAGTCCATCTTTGTCCCAGACATCTCAAAGGATAAAGATGCTTCTTGAATGGACTTTTTAGCAAAGGAAGGTCAGTGCCCAGGTGACAGCTCAGACATGACTAACTGGGACAACGCAGAAAGGAATGTGTGAAGGGGTTGGATTAAGACTCGCAGGGCAATTAACTTTATGCAAACTGCTATGCAAGAGAGAGAGACAGGCTCACCTTGCTATCCAGAAGCACAATAAGCAGAACTTTACTCTTACAGAAGTGCAGGATAGGCACTCCCATACATGAAAACAAGTTGTTATTAACATAAAGGTGGGTTGTGAAGTTGGTTTGGAATGTGGGCCTCATTTCCCACTAGACTGGAGTGCATGGACTGATCCTCACGCATACTCACACAGTGTATTCTTCCCCCTCCCCAGCCTCTAGGGGCAACGATAGGAGAATGCACTCAGCGGGGCCATTGCCCCTGTACTAACCCAGTGCCAGTCTGTACTAATTTTGTAGGGGTTCCCCTGACCTGAAAATTCACTATCAGAGGCTGATGGTTCAAAGATTGCAGAAAAGCCAAGGTTGTCATAACATGAAAACATTCAGGAATTAATTGACCACCTATGAAGTTAATCTCACCTTAGACACCTTCCCTATTTTGTGCTGGGCCTCCCATTATGTTGAAAGTTAATGCTTTGTGAATCTGTCTGTTCTGAATGATCCAGGACCCAAAAATACAGTGAAAATATATATTACATACAAAATGAAGTAGTAAATTTTTCAAATTTTGATCTGTACCCCTGACTCCCAATCAATTTATCAAGTTGATGTTGAAAACCCAATTTGTGTCACATGCAAATTCATTACCAAATGAAGATAACTTGTTATCCATTAAAAAGAGATGGAGCTTCAAAGTGAATGATTGGATATTAGAAGCTTATCACAGATCCTTGGGAAAGTGGTACAAGGTTCCATAGTTTTGTGAATGTCATGCTATTTCTTAATGACTGTGGTGATTGAAAGTGAAGAATGTCATATCATGCACCCATACAACCAGGTTAAGACAAAATAGGCCAAGTAAATCAACACTTACTTTCTAAAAACTAGTGAGTTGTTGAAATTCTAACCCGCATTTTTTTTTAAATCATACATACATGCATGCATTTCCAAAAGTTTCCGTCTCATTTTTAAAGATAAAGTCCCAAATCTCTTCTCTGCTCTTTACTATGATGTTTTGATTCTTGGCAAAGGGGAGCACTTCTCCAGCTCTCAGTTTTCCTCCAATAGGGAGTAACTGTGTGTTTGCATGGGGAAGGCTCTTGCTCCAGATGACCACTGTTCATGCGCTCTGGATTAGGAGTAGTGGGCAACATGAGAAGCAAGTATCTGTCAGCCTAACTACCGCCCTGTCTACATGGGTGTTGCGTAATCTTCTCAAGGTCCTGGACCCCTTGGATGGGGAACATGATAACTGGGGAGTCTTTCTCTAGAATATGTACAAAAGAAATTTTAAGGGGTTCATCTACCCTTTAGATGTCTATCTATAGATCATAGATATCAGATCATAGATATAAACCACCTTTGATCTGTATTCCTGATTCCCAATCATATATTATTTATTTCATACACACACACACACACACACACACACACACACACACACCACACACATACACTCCTACTAAGAGCCAGAACAGTTTATATTTTATCTTTTTGTTTTTATTGCTGGTTGTGATCCTATGGGGTATGTGGTATTGCCCTAATTTTTTAAAATATATTTTTATTGATTTTAGAGAGGAAAAGAGAGGGAAATAGAAACATCAATGATGAGAGAGAATTATTGATCGGCTGCTTCCTGCATTCGAGACCATAATCCAGGCATGTGTCCTTGACCGGAATCAAACCTGGGACCCTTCAGTCCGCAGGCCGATGCTGTATTCCCTGAGCCAAACCAGCTAGGACTTATCGTAATTTTAACGTATGGAAAAGCTGAGCATTGAGAAAAGGTAGGAAATGCACTCAAGGTCATAGTAAGTACCTACTCTTACATTTCAAACACTGGGATTCCCCAAGGTGTAACCCTTACTTTTTCTATAACATTAAGTCAACTCCATATGTTCACATACTATACTAACATTTTTTCTTAATAAGTAACTTTTACAAAGTCTTTTCTTATTGCACAAGAAATGCATACTTGTGGTAAAACAATTACACATTTAACTCTTCACTTTTGAAGTACTCCCCATTCTTCATTATTTTTTATTTTAGACTGAAGAGAGAGGAGGTGTTATTATTATTCTCATTTTACAGATGCTAAAATGGAGGTGCTGTGACTTAAATGACCTGCCAAGATCAACCGACCTGTTGGCAGTTCATGGATGCTCTAGTGCAGATTGCCTGCCCTGGGCCTTGAGCCTGTGCATGGGGCCATGCTTCCCTCTCGCTCTCCACCCTACTTTTGACATCTTTTTGACCCCCTTCATCCTGTCCACAAAGGCCCCTTTATCGTTGTATGTCCACAGTCACTTTTTTGCTTACCCTAGCATCCCAGAGTCTGGAGGGCATTAGTGAGTTTGGCTTTCATTATTGTTTCCACATATCTTAAAACCCAGAGACCTAATATTTATAGTAAAAACTGCTTTGCATTCATAATTCAGAGTCCATTTTATTTAAAATTTAACAATCACTTTTCTCTAAATATTTTATTTTCAATATTAGATGGTGACTGAAATCTGATTTTACTATGAATGGCAGCCACAAATTTCTAGAAAGATCAGCCTACCCTGTAATATGGTGAAAATTAATGAATAAATAATCATAGCAATAAAGCTGACCCTATGCCACGTACTGTATTAAGTATCTTCTGTGTATTAACTTGTGGTTTCTTCCCCATAAACATAAGAGGTGGGAATTGTTATCTTCATTTTGCTGATGAAGATATGGAAGCACAGAAAGGTTGAGTTACTTGCTCAAGATTGTAGCTCCAATAAGGAATATGTGTGCAAATCCCTCCCAGTTCAGTAAAATTCAGTGTGGTGATGTAGTTGCAACTGCCTTGAGCAGAGAATCATATCTGAGAACTGGCTTTAGAGACCCTCTTTTATCTAACATTGCATTTACCAGAATTTTGAATCCACAAGATGATTGATGCTCATAATGATTACCTCAAGGCAGAATAAGATTTTGAAAAATTGTCTCAATAATGGGGCAAATATCAATACCAAGGAAGTAGTCAAGGATGTGTTATTAAAAGTATTTTAAAAAGTTTCATTCTCAATCTGATTGCTAATCCCATTATTTGCCTTGATAAAACTTTGTCTGGTAATATCCCTTCCAACAAAACACCTTGATCCTATCGGAAAATAGTTTACGGTATTAATATACATATAATTTTGATCTCTTGTAGACCTAAAAGATATTTAAGGAGAAGTTTAAAAATTTAACTTTACAAGAAGGTAATCCATTAAAAAGGGGTGTCACTTTGGGGAAAATTATTATTAAATAAAAATAAAAGGCTGAAGTGCATTGATGGGAGGGAAAAGTATAAAATCTTTGTCATTCAGACCTGCCTTATAACCATGACAAAAACAACCTCTTGCTTAATGTGTTCACTTGCTGACAGGCCATAACAGTGTGAGCATCACTTGTGTGCAGAGCCCCAGCTATGAACACAAGTGGACCAACACTGCAGGAAAATTTCTCTAAAATTTTCAAGAATACATTTTTATGTCATATGTTATCATGAAAATAGAAATCCAAGTAAATCATGTGGCAACAAGATTTCATAATTATTTCCTTTGTAATCACATAGAGGCACACATGCTCCTGTATGTATGTGACTTTCAGGGTAAAAATATCTTTTTTCCAGTCAATGAAAATATTGAGCCTCATCTATTTCTAACTGCTGAGTCCTAAGAGTCAAACATCTCTAACTCCATACACCATGTATAACAAGTAAATTCCCTTCTCCCTTCCTTTCTTCACCGTTCCGGACAGGCTCTCTGACACACTGGGATGGTGTAGGAATGGTACAATGTAGTTACTAAAAAAGCACATAACAGAAGAAAACAAAATAAATCAGTTAAACTTAGGTCTGCAGAAGGTCTGAGGTGCAGCGATGGAACTTAGCAGGCTCCTCCTAGGAGAAAGTGCTCACCAGTGAAAAGCAACAGGTTCCACATGTTTTCCTCTTTCCCTGATAGTGTGAGAAGGAATCTCTGAATCTCTCACAAATCCCAGCTCTACGTATTCCTCATTGGTTATTCATTCAATGAATAGTGAGGGCCTACTATGGACCAGTGGGTTTCAGTGCAGCAGAAAGTGGCTACTCACCTGCACTGCTTCTTCTTCCTGGAGATAAGGGAAGACTCCATTTCTCCAACGTGCAACTCCATTCTGGCCAATGGATTTGGGTGGAAGTAAGGGGAAGGACTTCCACCATAAAATATTCCTCATGATCCTTTTATGCTCTCAGAAGACATATAAGACTACTTGAATTAGACTGAGAATGTAATGAGATAGCAAGATGGGTAGGAAAGATGGGTAGGGAGGGTGGAGCTTATAAGGGCACCACGGTAGTTGAAGGCAGAAATGTCTGCTCTTCTTTTAAGTGGAAGGGGAAGGGGACAGGACTGAGAGGGAAGGTTTCTGTGATGCCAAGACAGTGCCCTATCCAGGCTGTCTGCATCCAAGAGGAAAGGATGTAGTCAGGACTCTGGTAGCAACTCAAACTAGTTTTTAAAAGGGAGGGAATAATATATTGGCTCTTAATGTCTGAAGAGTCAAGGTGTAATGGAATCAGATATAACTGGATCCATGGGATTAGGACTCTGTCTCTCACCACCTTTTGGCTTTGCTTTCTCCTAAAGATATTTTATTCTTTAAAAGAATTCTACCAAAAAGTTTCCCATAAGATAGAAAAACAGCTGCTGACATCCCTATATATTTATATGACTAGGGGCCGAGTGGACAAATTCATGCACCTTGAAAGGAACTGGGAGCCATGAGGCTGCAGTGGGCATAGGTGCAGGTCTCGGTCCATCCTCTGCGCCCCTGCCTGGTTCTCCCACCATGGCCCCTGGTCCCCTGTCTGTCAGCAGGCCCTCTCTCACCACCACCACTGCTCCCACATGCTGACTGCACCAGCTCCACTCACACCCACTGATGGCATGGAGCAATTGGGGCCATTGCCAGCAGTGGGTGCCAGCAGGGCTGGTGCCATCAGCAGGTACAAACAGTAGCTGCTGCCCCAATTACCCCTCAGGAACAGGGGCAGGTAGGGAAGCCCTGAGGGACAATCAGGGCTGGCAGCAGACACTGGCAGCATATCTGAGTGGTGGCTCTGGCACTGGCAGTGGGTGCAAGCGGGGCCAGCGCCACAGCAGGTGCGAGTGCTGGACAGGACCACAGCATGCGCGAGCAAAGAATTTTCAGTAACCACCACAGGCTCGCCCCAATGACAGCAACCAGCACCTCACCTTGTTCTGGTGCTTTCACTCACCTGCTCCATCATCCCACTGCAGCTAATGCCCACCATATTTTGTGCACCCCATGGTGGTCAGCACACATCATAGCAACTGGTTGTTCAATTGTTCCGCCATTCAGTCTATTTGCATATTAGGGTTTTATTTATATAGATAATAGAGATAACCCAGAAGCATGGGATCCTGCTACCTTAATAGTTCCAGCAGAAATCTCCCCGTGAAACTCATTGCACCATCTTTTGCCACAGTCCCATCCATGAACCAGTCACCATGGAGCTAAGAAGTAGGATATTTTATTAATTAAGCCAGTTTTATGGGCTTGGTCACCAGGGGCTGACAATGGGCAAAGTATGATTCTCTGAAGGATCAGAGTCAAGATACTGCTACAAAAATAAACTGCACTGAAGGATGAGCAGGCAGAAGGGTGTCTCCTGCAGAGATTTGTTAAAAAGCCTCTAGAAAGCTGAGCTGCACAGGACTGGGTCTGGAGAGGGGAAAAACAGGATGTTTGTCTCCTGTTTCTCATGTGTTCTTCTCTCCATCATCCAACTTCCTCCACCTTCATTATATTCTTTCCATAGCTTGCATGTCCCCACCACCTTTTTAAGGACTGGTTCAGTCTGTTGGAATCCCTCTTTCTCAATACCTAGGGGAGTAAAGTTCATTGGCCAATCTCAGAACAAGGCCACAAACTACAGGTCTCTGGCCAGACTTATAGGCATACTAGAAGCCCGGCACATGAAGTTTGTGTGCAGGTAAAATCCCTAGGCCTGGCCTTCGATCAGGGCCATCTTTTCAAGCTGCCCACAGTCGGCCCCATCCCCCTCTTCCACCCACTCCTGGTTCCCCATTTACTATCAAGTGATCAGTGCCTGATGGTGGTGAGGCGGGGAGGAGGGAGAAAGGGATCAAGAGCTGATCAGTGTGCCTCATAGTGACTGGTCCAGTGGTTGCTCTGGTCATTCTACCAATAGGGTCAATTTTCATATTACCTTTTTATTATATAGGATAGGGCCTGGTGCGCAGGTGGAGGGCAGCTGGCCTGACCTGAAGCAGGCCCCAGATAGGGGTGGGGAGTCCCTGCTGAGGGGCAGGGCCACCAGGGCAGGGGCCAAGGGATTTACAGGCTGGCCCTGCCCCTGATCAGGGTGGTGATCCCCTTTGGAGGGGGCATGCCAGCTGGGCAAGGGTCCTGGGGCAGTTTGCAGGCTGGCTATGCCCCTGATTGAGGTGGGGGTCCACACAGGGGGCAGGGCCGGCTTGGGTGAGTGGTTGCAGGTGGTTTGCCGGCTAGTCACACCCCCAGCTTTGTCAGGAAGGACATCTAGATGTCTGGTCTAATTAGCATATTACCCTTTTATTAGTATAGATTTGCCTAAAGTAAGAGACCTCACTGGGTATAGTCAACTCTAGCAAGTCAGGGCAGATAAAGCTGTTTGGGAGGTTTCTTATTCCAGGGCTGTGGGTAAGGTAGGATCTCTAGAAAGATATGTCAGAGAAAGCAATAATATGTGTCGAGAACACACAGAATCTTGGACAGGATCAGGCTGCAAGGCCATTTCTGGAATGGGAGTCTTGGTGAAAACTCTGGAATCTCATTTCTTGACAAGGGCAGATGGAGAAAGACTGGCTATGAAGGAGGCAAGCGGGAGGCTATATTAATCATGAAGGATACAGACAGAGAATCAAGGCTGGGGCTTGGCGGCTTCAACACAGCCATGGATTTCATTCCCCAGGGAGGGAAAATGCAGCCAGGGGATTTACTTGTGAGTCCTGGCATCTATATATATATTGATTTTAGAGAGGAAGTGGGAGAGAGAGAGAGAGAGAGAGAGAGAGAGAGAGAGAGAGAGAGAGAGAGAAAAGAGGAGAGGAGAGGAGAAGAGAGAAAAGAGGAGAGGAGAGGAGAGGAGAGAAGAGAAGAGAAGAGAAGAGAAGAGAAGAGAAGAGAAGAGAAGAGAAGAGAAGAGAAGAGAAGAGAAGAGAAGGGGAGAGAAGGGGAGAGGAGAGAGAGAACGAATCATTAATGACGAGAGACAATCATTGATGAGCTGTCTCCTGCACACCCCACACTGGATCAGGCCCGCAACCCCACATGTGCGGGAATTGAATTGGGAATTGAACCATGACCTCCTGGTTAATAGGTCGATGCTCAACCACTGAGCAGGCAAGCTGGATGAATCCTGACATTTTTTACCACTAGGCTTACCAAGGGAAGCCCTCCCAAAGTTGCTTCTTCCTAGTTTGGCATAGCTGTCCTTGGGTCACTGCCCTCTGTGGGTGGGCCTGGTCACCAATGATGGGCTACTTCTCCCAGCCTGGTCCCACGGGTCAAAACACCTCTCCCTGCTCTTGATAAACTCATAAGCAGCCCAAGGGATTAAGTAAATATTTTATTCGAAACAAAGATTAAACACACATACACACACCCCACCGGAACAAAAGTACCATAAATGTATGCAAGTTGATTGGCTTGGGTTTGGTTGGGTTGAAAGCAAAGGAGCACATTCTTGACTATGTGTTGAGATTAGCGTACATGCTATACACAGATAATCTTTCTTGGCTGATGCTGATATAAGTCGACAGAACTTCCAGACCCAACAGGATGTCAGCTCTCTCCCAGTCATTCATTCATTTGTTCGTTAGTCTAACAAGCATTTATGTACTTATGATAAACCAGACATTGTGTCCCAGCATCTTCTTCCTCTTTGGCCCCAGCTTGTGCTTTCTCTCCCTTCTGTGGGCACCCCAGCTTCCTCTCTTTCCTGGGATAATTCACCATCTTTCCTGGACACAGATTCCTCCAGTGAAATTCTGCATTTGGGTCCCCAATGTTTGTTCCCGTATCCTTGAGATTGTTCTCCTCTCTGGGCATTTGGGCTGAGGGGATGCTACCACTACTCCAAAGATAAAGGAAGTGTTCAAGTCCTGGCACCTAAACCTAGTCTCCCAGATCTTGGTGACATGTATCCATGCTGTCTGAGCATCGGATTCTAGACACAGCCAAAGCCCTCCTTTGGCCTCACCTAGATGTTCCAGCTTTTTTGTTGAGAACAACCTCCAGCTCTAAGCTCATTTGCAGTGTCAGATAAGCTCCCCGATCCTCGACCCAATGAAGAGTTCACTTGGCTGGGAAGGCCTTTCTGTAGACCTCGGGTAGTGTCCAGGGGGATGTGATAGGCAGAGCTTTCACCAGGGACATTCACCATAGTGTCTTTGAAACTCATTCCTGTGCTTCCCTGTCTCCAGCAAGATAAGAGGTGGGCCTTTCTGTGAAGGCTGCAGCTGCACTGTTAATATACTTTAGTGTTGTTTGGTGAGTAAAAATGAAAAAAAAAAAGTTTTCCTGACTTCCTTTTAGTTTTCAAAACAAAGTGGTAGTGATTAGCCAGCCCTATCCACCTTTAAGGAAGTCAATTTAAAAGCTGGTAACTAGCCAAAAATCATAAAATATTTGAATGCAGTGTATTAATTAATTAATATATTTACTGGGGGGATGGGCGAGGACTCTGGTGCCCATTCTTGTGGAGCCTTTTGGCAAAAAGACAGCAAAGGCCAGCATGATTCTTTGGGAAATCTCTCTGAAGTTGTAAGTCATTCATGGCCAACCTTTTAATTGAAGGTAATAATAATTCCAATAATATTATTAAGAACCACCATTAGCATGGGAAGGACTGAACTCACTGATGTCATGTCAGAGCTATGCCCAGTGATGACTGCCTTGCAGAGCCCCTGTGGGGAGAACTTTCATAATCCATTGAAAAGTTATGAGCTCCTTGTGTTTGCACCAAGAAAGAAATCAGCATTAACCATTTGGAAAGCCATGTAAAAATGGAGAAAAAGCTACTTGTACTTTTAACAACTTAATTAATAGCTGCAAATGGAGTTAATTCTCACAAAAACCCCATGGAGGAGGTTAGGATGTATGTTGACAATGGAAAATTATCCTGATTTTATAGGTGAAGGCAATTCTCAGACACTAGAAACAAACATGGTCAGGGAGAAAGGGAAAATATGACTTTTTGTTGTCGAAGGAACAGGGCCCTGGGCCAAGGGGCTCACTGTCTGGGTTGGGACAAGGGCGATCATTGTGTGGGGGGAACTGAATGGAATAAGAGGAATCTGGGTTAAGAGCCTGGGTTCAGTTATTGCTTCTGCTATTTGTTAGCTTTCTGACCTTGAGCTAGAAGGGTTAACCTTTCAGAACCTTACTTTTATCATCAATAAATTGGGAAAAATAACTTGTGGATTTGAAAGGTTTGTTGAGATAATATGTCAAATTCTTAGCCCAGTGCCTGGCCATGAGATCCCTCCCATGAAATTCTAATAGTAGCAACTACTATCTAATGTTTTCATTATTATTTTGTCTTAACTGATTCTGCAAATGTGTGATGCACAATGTGTCAGGAACTATGCTGGTATGCAGATCTGTTTCTTTCCAATGTACAGTCCAGTGGGAGAAATGCTGAAAAGCAAGTGAAGATATCAGTAACTAAAATGCTTGCAAATCAGACTAACTTTGAAAGCCTGCTCCAGTGAGAACTCACTGGGTTAGAGCTACCACTGTACCCATGAGCAGAGAGTAGTTTTTCATAATTTGGGCTTTTGAGTCTGTCAGTCCTGCTTGGGTGTCAGTCCCTGTGTCCATTCTGTGCCTTTGGGCAATTCGTCCATGCTTTCTGAGCTCCTCATTCTCTCTCTGTACCCAGGGGTAGGAGGGCAGGCAGTGGGAGACCATCAGCAGTGATTGGAACATAGTAGGCAACTCAGCACATAGAAATGTTACCTGAACAAGGCTCTAGCCCTTCTTTAAACATCTGACATCTATGTCCCATCCTTTCCATTTCTTTGCCTGGGTGTGAACAAGAAAGGTCCCATCTCTTTTGATTTGAGACAAAAGAAGGTCATCATTGGTTTGAGTAGGAAAAGAAGGGGTGCATTCCAGTAGGGCCTTTGACCTGCCAGGGCCTCACCACAGGCCTGGTCCCAGGAGGAATTGGGTGAAACAGGTTGGTGTACAGGATGGAGAGTCCCCAGATGTCTGGAAGGACTCCTGCATACCTGTGGTAACTGAAGGGTTCCAATCATGGGGAGGGAGAGTTTGAGGGGATCAACAAATGGTTGGAGTGAAGCTGGGAGGGACTGCCTCCTACTTCCCTTTGAATGACTTGTCCTAACACTGGACTGGTAAGTTGTGACTGAGACCTCATTTTGAGTGTTAGTCTGGTTTGTCATTAGCAGGCTAGGCCTTTAGAACATGGGTCTGCATGCAGGCCAAATCTAGTCCCCCGCCTGCCTATGCACATAAAATTTCATTGGCACACAATCACGCTCTTTTGTTTATTGTCTGTGGCTGGTTTCATGCTACATCCCAAAGTTGGGTAGTTGTGACAGAGACCATATGGCCCCCAAAGTCTTACAAACTTATTCTCTTTCCCTTTGCAGGAAAAGTTTGCCAACCCCTGATCTAGAACATTATAGTTTTGGTAGGAAGAGATTCATTCATTAATCCATTCATTGAACAAATAAGTATTCATCTCTGGTGCTTTATACATTGTGCTAGGCCAGTGGTCGGCAAACTGTGGTTCACGAGCCACATGCGGCTCTTTGGCTCCTTGAGTGTAGCTCTTCCACAAAATACCATGGCCTGGGCAAGTCTGTTTTGAAGAAGTGACATTAGAAGTTTAAGTTTAAAAAATTTGGCTCTCAAAATAAATTTCAATCGTTGTACTGTTGATATTTGGCTCTGTTGATTAATCAGTTTGCCAACCACCACGCTAGGCCCACAAAATATCACAGGTGCTGTGCCCCATCCCCTAACAGCTGTGTGAATCGATGATGTCATTGTCCCATTGGAGAATGATGAAGTCCAGGCTGGGAGAGGCCAAGTGACTTTCCCAAGGTCATGCTGCTAGCAAGTGGCAGAACCAGGATTAGAATCACATTGGTTCTTACCCTCCCCAGTTAGTATGGATTGCTGTGAGAAGGAAAGAAAGATAAACATGCTGAAAACAATTTATTTTACAAATCGCTGATGGAAACCCTGGTTATTTAACATAATGCGGGAATGGAGTCCCTACTGACTTGGCAGAGCCTCTGTTGAGATGGCCCTTCCTTGTGCGCTGTCCTGAGCTCACACACTAATTGCTTTAAACGGTATCAAAAAATCACCTGAAAATGTTTTCTCTTGTAATGACATGATTTCACCACTAATGTTGATAAACATTAAAATGACATAAAGCATTTCCTGTTCCAACCTGAAAGAGATCTTGGAGGATTTGTCTAAATATTAGCATACCTTTAAAATAATCAGTCAGTGATTATCTGGATAAGAGGTCAGAGAATGAATTTTTAAAAGAAAGAAAGAGAGCAGGGGGGAAGGAAGGGAGAGAAAGAGAAAGAAAGGAAGAGAGAGACAGAGGGGAGGAGGAAAGAAGGAAGGAAGGAAGGAAGGAAGGAAGGAAGGAAGGAAGGAAGGAAGGAAGGAAGGAAGGAAGGAAGGGAGGGAGGGAGGAAGGGAAGGGGGGAGGGAGGGAGGGAGAGGCAAGTTTTCCTTTTCAGAACTCTCCCCACCACTGTGGGAGAGAGAAGAGCTGCCTTTCTGCAGGTTAATAATGAACCCTTATTAGGGAGCAAAAGTGACATTTGTTTTTAATGCTGATTCTAGTGGTGACTTTTGCCAGCATCCCCATCCGAGAAATGCAAACCTGAGCTTCTAACTGGAAATAAGAGAGGAATATCTTACTGAATGGACCACGCTTCCCGCTAATGACAATTTATGGAGACAGTATAATCGCACAGTCCAAGAAGAGGTTCTACTGACAAGTTCTCATGTGAACTGATTAGGCTTCCCCTGTAGACATTTTTATCTGACTGATTCATTCCTCTGGAAGAATGCTGGCTTTTACTTTTTTTTTTTTTTAGAAGAGATTCCAAATGGCTTGTCAAGATTACATCTTGCATGTGAAGCTCGGCCAGGATTAGGTTACAGCCGGGACTGACAATATTTAATAGGTAGAATTCAGACAGGATTGTAGAAATGGAGCAAGCTGGTCCCAATAAATAGAATGTGGATGTATGGTATACATACATCCCAACTAGCTTCAAGGCAGTCTGTGAGAGAAGGCATGGATACATAAAATGGAATATTTAAAAAAATAAATTACCTTATGTTACTTATGGCAGGAGCAGATTCTTATAAACCGTCTGCATGTCTGGAGCAGTCATGACCTGAATTCCTAGCCACCCGTTCAGATCCCCTGTAAAAACCACATACCTGGGGAGAGGAGAGAGCAAGCCCTGCGTGCTAAGCTGGCAGAGATCTCTGTTGCATTTGATAAATGCTGACAAACTCCCCATGCCTGAAGGGGTGCCTGATCTGGGAACGCAAATGAAGCCTCTAAGGGGCCACATGGGAGGCGGGCGGAGCACTTGGCTTTTCCCATCTGAGACCTTTGACCCCAGTTGTGGTATATTTCATGGTGAGTCCTTTAGTCACCAAGGAAAGGGGACTCCAGAGGTGCATATCTGAATTATCTTTATTTTAATTAAAAAGTCTCAAGGACAAAAATCATTTAAGGTTTTGTTTTGTTTTTGCATGACGGGTCAAAGGAGAAATGACTGATTAATTCTTTGTGGATTCAGTAGAATATAAGCTCCAAAAGGGGAGAAACCTCACCCATTTTTTTTACCACTGCAGTCCCAGGTTCAAGACCAGTGCTTGGCACACAATAGGCACTCAATAAATATTTGTTGAATGAGTGACAGGCCACTGAATGCCCATATATGTATTTGCTGCATCAGCACATGTTAAGTTAAACACCTATTACATGCAAAGCACTGAAGTAAGGAGCAGCCCTGAAGAAGCTCACAGCCCAGCAGGGGGAGACACATATGCCAGCCAATGGCTTCTGCATTATCAGAACCTATGGGCAAAGAAATGAAGCTATTTTATAAAATCTGAAATGCACCAGTCTGTGCACTGGATTAATAAATAAATAATATAGTATAGTTGACTATTTTTCAGGTATATGTAGATTTGGTATGGCTGAAAAATATTATTTTATATTTTATTGTCAAAGATTAATATGTTCCTGATCCTTTTTGTCACTGTGTAATTTTTAAAAATACTGTCACGAGAGAGTCATGGGACTGTGTGGTATATAAAGGGCAGGCAGACTTGTGTGCTGGAAGGAACGACCTGGCCATGCTGCACTCCCAGCGAGACCAGATGCTTACCCATGAGCAAGGCAGGCAACGGCCTGCCTGGGAAGGTCTCATGATTCTCTTTCCCATCAAGCCTGTGCACATGCTCTTTCCCTAGCCTGGGTCATTCCATATAGTACCATCTATACCTCCACCTCCTTGGCCCAGTTCATTCCAACCCATGCTCCTCTCACCTTCCCCCAGGGAAACTTTCCCTAGACCCAGCCTGGGCTGGTCCCCTTCCTCTGTGCTCTCCTGTCCTTCCTACACCTCATATCCTCTGTCATGTTACCACAATTTGTGGAATTTAGTTAATAAACCTTCATGAAAGCAGGCAATTGGTTTTGCTTTTCTGCATAGCCCCGATGCCAGACACAGTCTTGGCATGTCAGAATGCTGGGCAGATGGATAGATAGAGAAGTAGAAGTAAAGGAAGCTCTCTGTGTATCTTTTTTTTCCCCTCAATGTTTATTTATTTATTTATTTTATTTATTTATTTTTTTAGAGAGAGAATCATTAATTGGCTGCCTCCTGCATGCTTCCTACCAGGCACTGAGTCTGCAACCCAGGCATGTGCCCTGACCAGGAATTGAACTGTGACCTCCTGGTTCATAGGTCAACTCTCAACCACTGAGCCACACCAGCCAGGCTGTTTTAAAACATGGACAGCAACACCTAACTCTTGGGCTTGTCATAGGCTAAGGGAGATAACATGAAATTTCTGGCTTACCATGCTAAAATGTAAAAACTATTATTTTTATCATTCCTATAAATATGATTATGATGATGAAGAATTAGTGTGTAAGAAAGAATTCATAAGGAACTGAGCCTTCCAAGTCAAGAAATGCCACCAGCATTATCTGGACAGCTTGTGCTCTCCCTGGCACCATATTGAGGTACAGACCAACCCAGCTGTATTGTGTATGGGAAAGCACATTGGCATAGCTGGTGGTGCACCAGGCTGAAGTGGTGTGTGTCCAGTCGCCAGGGGTCTGGTGTTGATGAACCTGTCGCTCCTCTTCCTCGCTGGCCTCATATGACCATTTTGATGATCACACTCTTTTAAAAGTATTAGGAGCTGATCTCTTGAAACTTACAGCCCCTGAGTTTCCAATCAAGTGGGAACAGTGGTGAAAAGACTATTTCAGGGGATAGGAAGTGAGCCTCTTTCCACTATTGGGGGGAGGGGCATGTGGTGGCCAAGTATATGGACTCTGGGTCAAGCTGCTTGCTCCCCTGGGAATCCCAACTCGGCAACTTTCTACCTATGTGACTTTGCCACGTCATTTATCTTCTTTGCTCTTTGTTTTCCTTGTCTATAAAATGAGAGATAATAGCACCTGACTCAGAGGGTTGTTCTGAAAATTGAGGGTGTTTATATTTCCAGAGTGTGAAGATAATGCCTGGTAAATAGAAAGTGCTGATAGAGAAATGAATAAATGAATGGATGGATAAAATAGGGAAGCTTTTAGTTAGGACTAATAGGAAATCCTGGTAGGATTTGCTTGTATTTCTTGAGCATTTTACTTTACCAAGTTCTACATTTCCCAGAAGCCTAACAAGGAAGGTAGGAAAATGCTATTATTTTACCCTCTTAAAGAGCAAGAGTCAGAGAGGACAAAATACTGATTTGTCCAAGAAAACATGATGTATTAATGGCAGAGAAGGATTCTAATGCAAGTCTTTCTGATTCCAGAGTCCTGAGATCTTTGCTCCTGAACTAACACAAAACCCCCTAATACAATAGTCTTTACATTTTAGCATGGTGAGCTAGAATTTAGCATGGTAATTCTTCCACAGACCCTATTGCCTAGTGTTCTTAAAGTCTAGTGGTGCAGATTATGCTGAACTCACTTCTGTTTGTTCCTTTACTTGCTGATTGATTGATTGGTTGATCCATTCATTCATCCACCCACCCATCCATCCGTTCATTCATTCATTCATTCAACCAATATTATGGAATACTTTCTCTGCAGCAAACATTTATTGAGGGCTTCTCTAGGCCGGGCACTGTACAGGAATTGGTTCCTTTTCTTAAAGCCCTTAAAAGAAGAGAGTTGCTCATCATTGCACTTTTCAATGCCTAGCAGAAAGTGAGCAATAAGGATTCTCTTACTGGATGTATAGATGGACATATGATGAACTTGTAGATTTTCAGGATGCTATAATGGAAAGACCATGACTAGAAATTTGGATACTTCTGTTCTTGCCCTGGTTTTGCTGCTAATCTGGTGACCCTTCATAAGTCATTTAATTTCTTAGAAACTTAGCTAGTAACCAACTTCCTTTCTTCTGTTCCTGTCTTTCACAGAATGGTATTGAGGGTCTTGGCTATACGTAGTGGTAATTAGAAGTAAGAAGATATTGCTCTAAATTATCCCCAAGATATCTAGATTATATAATATAATGATAGTTTAGATGAGCTATATCTTCAGAGTAGACTTCAAGTTCTAGATGGACTGCAATCACCTCAGGCTACCAAAGGTCCTATAGTACAGGGTGAGGCTTGGAGGCAATTAATACAGCCAAATCAATTGTCTTTGGGTCACCCTTGGGCTTTCACTGAAACCAAACTTAAGAGAAAGCAGAGATGGGAATTTGGGACAATAATCCTTGCTTCTTATCTCCATCTCACCCTGTCTCCCAGAGCCTGACAGCCTTCCAGCTGTGGATTAAGAGTGAACAGGACCCGATTCCAAGAAAAAAGTGACTTAAGCCTCACATGCTTCTCTTCTCCAACCAGTTAATTTTCTGGTCCAATTTGACCAAGATGGGAAGCCAATGTTCTATGGATCCATCAGTAGTTCTTACCACTTGCCAGCTCTGCAAGTTGGTATGTAAATGACACACAGCACACATTTGCCCTCTGGCTTAGATGTCCAGCCTTCCTCTGCTGATGTGCATAGAGAGAGCCAGCTGTTTGGCAATCCCTCTAACTCTTCCACCCAGCGGGAGTTCACTCGGCGGGTAACTTAGCACAGTATCAGGCATGAGCAAGAGCTAGTGCAGGCTACAGGATCAAGCTTCCTTGGTTACAATCCCAGTTACTCCACTCACTAACTATGAGATCTTGGGCAAAGGACTTAACATCTCAAAGCTTCAGCTTCCACATGTATTCTGTAGGGGATGATAAGAACTCTGACCACTCAACATTGTTGCGAAAGTTAAGTGAGATAATCTACATGGAACACCATACACAGGGCTGACGCACAGTAGATACACTGTAAACAGAAGTGCTTTTTAATGTTGTCATTGTTGTTCTTTGTGGAATTCTCTTGGGAGCCAATAGTGCGGATTCAATTGTGATAAAAATCCCCACATGGCTGTCCAGCCCCCTGTCAGTTGATAGTTGGTGGCCCAAAACTGCCCATTCGGTCAGAGTATTCTGGAAGTCGCATTCCAACCACTCTTCCTACCGCCCACATTTTCTCAAACCTTCTTTTTGCTGCCAAGAGCTCCTGACTCAAAAAACAGGAAGAAACCAAGTGAGAGTGTAGTTGAGCATGCACTGTAAAGATGGTCCATTTAGTTGGCAGAGCGAGAGTTTGGGAGAGGGTGTTTGAAAAACTAGCTTGTAACTTTCGGTGCCAACTCAGAGGCGTGAGGCAATATTTTTCCTTTTCTCCTGGAAGGCCCACAGCCTCTTTCTAGGGCATTCTCTTGGGTTTCATGGAATTGGCTGTTACGTTTGGAAACCAACTTGTGCATCCGAGCATTTGGGGAAAAGCTGTTGACAACCCTTGCTCTCTTTCTGCCTTTCTCCCTTTTTCTAATATTTAGGAGCCTTGACCAAAACAAAGAGCTCATTGTGTCCCTGGTACAAGCACCAGAACTAAATTAAACATTCATTGAGTCTTAATTAATTGTATTAAGGTTGGGCAATTCTTATTGCTTGAGAGAGAGAAAAAAAAACCCAAATACTTAATTTACTCGAGATGTGGTGTGTGTCCCTTAGTACTGAACTAAACCACCACCAGACAATCACTCACTTAACAGAAACTGGGGCCTCGGCCCAGGAACTAATTAGCCCCTCTTTCTCTATATATAGCTATCTTCACCACCAGGACCATCTGGAAGTTGTTACCTTCCAAATTCTTTCCATCTCTCTCTCTCTCTCTCTCTCTCTCTCTCTCTCTCTCTCTCTCTCTCTCTCTCTCTCTCCCAAACCAATCATTACTGCCACTATTCTTTCTTGCTTTCTTATTTTTATGTTGCATGACTTCCCACTATTAGATTCTCCATTTCTATCTAGATCACAGCCCAGCTGGCCTGGAGACTTACTCTTTGTTTAATTTTTTAAGTGGCACACCTATTTTTATGTACTTTTCCCAGTGGTAGAGGGGGGAAAAATCTTTGTGCAAAACTCAGAGGTGGAAGCAAGGATGATTGCCAGGGGGCTCAGGCCGCCCCGAGTTGACTGTGAGCCCACCAGGGAGGCCCCTGAGCTCTGTGAAGCCCCGATTCTGGTGTCTTTGTTGGTCAGAGAACATGGGGAATTCTTGGAAGAGCTTGGTTTCTTACCCAACTAATTGAGTGCAAAGCACCAATGTGATCTGCCCTTTCTTTGAGGAAAACTTGACCAGATCAAGGTCTACTCTACTTGGAGTCACTAAGGAAGGATAAAAACTGTCTTAGCTCACAATGTATATTAAGAGATTGGCCTTAAATGTTTCATGAGCCTTGATTAATCCACAGCTCTTACTTTGGCTTTTGAGAGACCCTCTGGTCTGGCCCTTGGGTCTCCCTCCTGTGGACATTCCCTGATTCACTGCATTCCTGGAACACTGGCTCTCTTTCTGTCCCCCAGCATCCCAACTGTATTTTCACCCCAGGACCTCTGAGCCTGCTGTCTCTTGGGCCTGGAATCCATTCCCGGCTCCCTGCATAAGACTGACTGATGCCTTCTCTTCATGTAAGTCTCAGCTAAGCTGTGCCTATTGGAAGCGTCCCTATCTGACCACACCATCTGAAGTTCCCCCCTGCCCTCCTGGCCCTCCCTATCACATTCCTCGGTTTTGTACTCTTGATAGCACTTGTCACCATGTGAATTATGTTATTTATTTGTGAACATGTCTGCCTGTCTTCAGTAGAATATCCATTCATGAGAAGTACCTTTATCTAAACGGGCTACCATTGTGAGCCCAACCCCTGGCCTACTGCCTGGAACTGTAATTGGTTGTTTAATGAGATAAATTATCATGGAACAGCTAATACCTGAGTCTGTAGCTTTCTGGGTATAATTACATAACGTGAGTTTTTAGGATTCTTTGGCCATTTAGAATACAATCCAAAGTAGTAAGAGGCAAAAAATATTCTAAGAAGCCTTGAATTACTGTAGTAAAATCACCAAGAAAACTTCAAATGGTAGACTAACTTTACTTGAAGTGCTCTCCACAAGTTTCTAAGTGTTTCAGGTTCATTCCCTTTATCTCTGGCATTTTACAGTCTCTTTGGAGTAAGCCTCTCTCGTTCCTCCCAAACCCAGGCATCAAAGCAGCAGCAGTCTCAGCCTTCCAGAGTTCATCGCCCAGTGGCTCTGGTTGTCTCTGGAAGCTGCGGCCTCGCCATCACCCCCACCCTGGCATCCCTTCTGATACCGAGCTTCACAATACATATTGCATGCTGGCTCAAGCTCTTGTGAGGCCTAGGGGACGGGAAGTGTAATGAATTCTTGCTTTATGGTGGGGCTCTCATCTCCAGGCCTGGAGACCGGCTCCCTCTAGGCAGAGGGAGATTTCTTTTTGTCCTTTTACAGTAGTTCATTTGCTCCTTTTTCCTGTTGCTTCTATCCCCACCTCTTTGTCCCAAATGGCAGAAATCCCCAGAGAGCTAAGTTCCTGGTTCTCAACTCCATTTATATTAAAAATTCCCCAAATAAAAAGGCCTGTGGTGTCCAGATTTCAGCAGGGCTGGCAGGACCCTCTCTACAAAGGATCATGTGTCGGAGCCTGAAGTCCCAAGGAGGAATCCAGTTACATGGGAGTTCAGGTCTACAACCTGCTCGTCAAGCATTTTCATTTTCCTTTAGTGTCACATTGGATTCAGCTCATTCATTTTTCGGAGGAGAGAAAATATTCTTAACAGCCAGGTTTCGGGCTTGGCTTTCATCTGGGAGGCCTGTAGCTTTTCATCTTCTCTCTTCAATCACCTTTTCACGGACCTTTTCTACCAAGCCTTTGGGACTCGAATCCAAAGAAGAAGGAATTCAGGCCTTGAAAGAACGCTGCCCAAGTCTGTTTCTTGACGAATGACTGGTTTTCATAAAAACAGAGTAAACAAAGTGAAAGGAAGGACATTTTTGGTCAAAGCCAAAGGCATATATAATAAAATTGAAAACAACAATAATAAATAATAAGAACTGATCCACCAAAAAAGCTGAAAAAGAAGCTGATTTTTGAAAAGATCCAATGTGGTAACCACATGCAACTATTTAAATTTAAATGAATTCAAATTAAATTTAATTTAAGTTAAATTTAAATTCAAATTAAATTTTAACTTGAGTTCCTCAGTCTTGTTGGTCATATTTGAAGGATTCACTTGAGCTGATGGTTAGCAGACAGGGCAGGTCCATCCATACATATTGTACAAAGCAGATGATGGGAGGCTTCCATTGTGGCAGCAAGTTCCATTGGGTGTGCCGTCCATAGTCTAACCTTCATCTAGGTTTAATAAACCAGAGAAAGCAGAGATGCTTTGTTTAGGAAGAAATCCAGGGACAACTACAGATACAATATGGACATTTTTATTATAAAAGGTATAATGAATAACTGTGCCAATACATTTATTTTTTTAATATATTTTTATTGATTTTAAAGAGAGGAAGGGAGAGAGAAAGAGATAGAAACATCAACAAAAGAGAAACATCTATTGGCTGCCTCTTGCATGCCCTTTACTAGAGGGTGGGGAGGAGGGCCAGAATGGGGGGTCGAGCCTGGAACTCAGGCATGTGCCCTGACCAGGAATTGAACCAGTGACCTCTTGGTTCATGAGCCAGTGCTCAACCATTGAGCCACACCAGCCAGGTGTGCCAATACATTTTAAAAACCAGATACAATAAGCAGTTTTCTGATATGATAAATATTTCCAAAACTGACACAAAACAAAATAGAAAGCAAGCTTTAATACAATAGTAATCAAAGAACTGAATCAGTAGCTTAAAATATGGCTCCACCATCTTCCTCACCACCAAAAACAATGGCACCAAGTGCACATGATGTTACAGTCAATTCCTACTAGACCTCCAAGGAACATCTCATCTCTTAATGAAAAGTGGCAGTGGCCAGAAAGTCTTGGATTGAGGATTTTAGTCCTTCTTTTGTCCCTTTCATGACCTGTGTCCCAAGGCAAGACGTTTTCCCTCCTGGTGTCTTTACTATGAGGTAGTGAAACTGAAAGGATTGCAAGGGCCTGGGCAGCTCCTTGGCCCCAATTGTCTTCCCTCTACTCTTGTCTACACATTTAAAGTATTTAAAGTATTGAAGGGACAATACTGGATCACCCATATGGCCAGCCTGAGTTCCTGTGCTAAAGATGATTGTTAAATAGAGCCAGAGAAAAGAGAATTTTCTTAAGAAACAGTTGACCCATCATTATTATGGAGCTGAAGCCCAATTTTGATTTGTTCCTGCCTCATTCAGGGAGGATTTCTCCATGGAGAAGAATTTACTTCTGGGTCTGAGTAACAACACTGTCCAGTGGGTAAAGGTTGTGCTTTTCTGAATTTTACATTATAGCAATAGCTAATATTCCAGAATGATTCTCACATGTCAGGCGAAATCTAAATGCTTCATGGGCATTAGTCTGGAGACCTGTATGATGTCCTATAAAGTAGGTAAATATTGGCTCCATTTTAAAGAGTAGGAACTGAAACTCAGAGATGTTACTTGTTCCAGGGCACATGGGTCTTACATGATGCATAGAACCTACAACATGTGCTCTTATGCAGAGGCAACACGTTATGAGAATTTGTGGAACTTCTGTGGTAGCTAAAGGTATTTCTTCTTGGGTTTTATGCCTCTGGGGAGCAGTAGCAATTCTGTTCCATACATCTGAGGAATTCCTTTTCCAATGCCACCTTATCCAACGGACCTTGAGAAGCCATTTATTTCCTTCCTCAATCAAAGCAATCGCTGGCTTGGGCTATTCATTAAGGAAGCAGGGCTGGCTTGTAAAAGCTCATTTATGTCATAGTATTAGTCAGTTGCATGTATAAACGATGGAAAAAATAATTGGTCAGGCATGCCATGGTTCAGGATAGTCTGTGGACTGGAGGGGCCCTTCCTCAGGGGATATGCTTTAGTAGAAACAGGGACATTATTCTATCATTTCTCTCCTGCCTCTTTCCTGGAAGGGTCACAGGTCCTTCCATTGGTGACCACCAGAGCTGATTATCAGCACTAATCAGCAGCAGGCCATTTTGCCTGTTCTTCTTTGATTTTGTGGCTTCTCTCAAAACTTTGTTTTCAAATACCTCACAGCTTACCAGGGAAGGGAAGGCTGGCACATTCAGGGCCATCAAGGACACTTGTGTGAGGGTCAAAAGGACATGCTGGTAAAGAATTTAATTTCCCTGTGTTACCCACTTCCTTGGCATTTCATTCCAGGCTGATTAGGTCAAACACAACTCACCTCTACAATTTGCATTGTTCAAGTTGGACTTTGGAAAACTTAGATGAATAAGAAACAATTTCAGGAACTAAAACAAAAGAACATTCAGTTTAGATTCTTCATAACACACCTACCTAAGATAATAGGGCGCTTCTTTAAACGTTTTCTGAACCCAAGACGAACCTCCCGTAGAAATGCAGACAAGCCTTTCAGTCCCTGGAGTTAACACAGGAGCTTAGAGGGATAATGGGCCCTGGATTTAGCTTCAGTTTAAGTCTTTGTGTTGCTGACAGGGCTTAAAACGGGCAGGTAATCACTGGCACAATGTGTCATCCCTTTTCCTCCCTCTTATGAAATAAAGTGCAACGTACTTACCTTTTTAATCTTAAGCTATTTCTTTTAAAAGAAGCAGTTATCACCATATTATTTTGGTCTGATATTTTCGGAAAGACATGTTTCCATGTCAAGATGGACATGAGTGTGAGTTTGGTATGTGTTGAACGAGCTACAATAAACGAGCCTTCATTCATACGGACACCTGTTTGTCTCTGAGGCGTTAAATAGGTGATGTTAAATGTTAATGAGGTCTCCAGGAAGTAACCAGGCCTGGGTCTGAGGCAGTGGCTTAGAAGGACGTCTGTTTTCTTGCTTCATGCTTTTTCTTTCTTTTTTATACCAACAACAAAGAAATGCTTACCATGTTTTGACCACTTGGACATCTCCAAGGGGTCATTCATGTGAAGTAAGCATTTGCATGCATTGTGCAAAGGAGGAAGCTTAACTCACACTGAGTCCATGTCCTGAGCTCAGGCCTGCTGAGCAGCAGTGCTGGGCCTCAGACCCCTCCCACAGAACCCCAGATCCTGTGCATTTATACCTCAGGGCCAGATGTGTGGTCACTGGCCAAGGCCAGCGGTTCTTCTCCCTGCCTCCACTTTCTGACTGTCTTCTCAGCACTGGTCTGGTGCAGGCCACATCACCTCACCCTCCAGTGGCCTCTTAATGGTTTCCCTGAGTCAGAACTCTCCCAGCTCTTCTAACCTGCAAGCCTCAGACAGGTTTACCTGAAACACCACCTCCTCTGCATTCCTGGCTGAGGACAGATGGCCAGCTCCTCCTATTTTAACCTCATGAGGCTCAATACCTCTGCCCTGTCCTCTTATTCCTCCCAAAGATCCCCTGGGCAGTTTTTATGGATTTTCCACTATTCCCAGATAATGAGGTATTTTTTCCTCTTCTAAAAATATATACTGTTTATTTCTTTTTCCATGTCTGCATGCCTTTTGTTTGCCGTTATCTGAAATGCCCTATTTTTTGTCTAAACCACCTATTGGATCCATCCTCTTCTAAATTTGTCTCATTATCTCTCTCTCTCCTGACCTCTGGGAACTCTTAGAATCCTAACTTAATTTACCCCAGAATTTCTTTTTCTTGATCACAATGATTTCCTTTATGGTGGTCTTGTTTCCATCTAGACTATAAGTTCCTTATGATAAAGTAATGCTCTTTATTTCTTTTGTTCTCTCTGTACTTAACAGAGGTCCAGAAATTAATCATTATAGCTAATATTTATTGAGCATTTAAAATGCACCAAGCACTGTCTACATGTGTGAACTCTTGTACTCTTCACAATAATCTTCTGAGGTGACAACTACTGTTAATTACATGTCCAGATGGAGAAACTGAAGAATTGAAAGATCAGGTGACTTTCCCAAACGCTGAAACTGAAATGCAGTCAACAGTAGAGCCAGTGCTGCCACACTGCACTGTGCTGCCTGGCACTATATCCGGTGGGTCAGATACCGGTAAATGCCCTTCTGGGCAGAGAGAACAAATGAGCGAGTGTGAATTCTTTAGCTGAGATTTTTATGCAGCTAATGAAGCTCATGGTTCCCAGACTTCCTCTAGAAATGGGTTCTGAGCTCCTGCCCTGTCACTCAGCACCTGGTGTTAAGTCAGAATATTCTAATTTGAAAAAGCGTTACAAATTTCATCAGCACTATCTGAGTCCCACTTGGAACAAGTTGGATCTTTACATGGGGGGCGGGGGGTGTGACTCAAGCCCTCACTCCTCCCTTCTCCAGTAATAAGAGCCTCTTCTATTGGGTATTAGGTACTTTAATCCATTTTGGAACAAGGTAGATATTATGCAAAAACAAGCAAAGTCAAGTATTTTAAATTTTCAACAGCAGCAAAAACTGCTACTCTTGAAAATGAGCTACAGATTGGATTGTTTTGAGAAACTTGTGACTGCCTGGGTCACACCATCACTTGCGGTCTCTGCAGTACATTTAAGCAGCTAATTTTGGGACATTGCTGATAGCTTGCACTTTCCCAACAGCAGACTTTCAATGGCTGCTGCTGGAGCATAGTTGTCACACCAGTACCCTCCTGTTGCCGAGTAGATGTGCTCTTTGGGTGTTTTTGGCCAAACCCAACCAAATTATCATCAGAAACACAAGGAAAAAATCCAATTCATAAAAGCCCTTTAAATATTAAGACTCAAGGTGTGTCACTGCGCACCTCAAAATCACACTGCGTGCTGAGGTCATGAGGTCACTCCTTCTCCTTCTCCTCCTCCTCCTCCACATTTCTGATTCATCCAAGGACTGAGCATTGTCTGGAGTCAGCACTTAGTATGTGTTTGCCAGGTAGAATTTGGGGTATTTTACCTGGCTCCTGCAAAAAGTAATCAAAAGCAAAGTGTGCTCTACCAAGGGAGGTGTGACTGGAGGTTCAAAGAGTTATGTCAGTCAAATTAGACTGGAAGATTTTACAATGCTAGCTGCTACTGGAGGTATGGGGCAAACATATTTGGATGGGAAAAAGGAAAAGTTCCTCCTCAACTATATTGGTTGGTTTTGTGAAAAGGGTGCCATTATACCAGGTCTTCTTTGAACAGGAAAGGTAATAGCTTATGGAGCATGAATGCAAAGCCCTACTAAATCTAGCCCTGGCTCTCCTTTCCAGCCTCAGCTCACCTTGTCACATCAAGTATTCCAGGCCCTGGAACACCCGCCTACTTGCATTCGCACCCATTCGTGCCTTTCCCAGATCCATGCTTTGCTCTTGTTCTCCTTGCTAGCAATGCTCTTCTCCTCCAATGGACCCAGATATCTCCTGCATTTTTTTTTATTTTTTTTTATTTATATCACAGAGGAAGGGAGAGGGAGAGAGAATCATTGATTGTCTGCCTCCTATACACCCCCTACTGGGGATGGAGCCCACAACCTGGCATGTGCCCTGACTGGGAATCGAATCATGATCTCCTCCTTCATAGGTCAACGTTCATCCACTGAGCCACACTGGCAGGGCTCATGTATTTTTAAGCTTCAGGTTAGGAATCCATTTTCCCAAGGAACTTGCCCTGACCACCTCCCTCCCATGCAAATGTGGACATGCCACTTCTCAGTGCTTTCAGAATCGGCTGTAAAGAACTTTCTTATGTCTGTGAGCACTTTGTGTTTGGTTATTTGCGTGCCTCTGTGTCTACAGCTAGCCTGGGAATTCCTGGATCTCTGCATCCCCACCTAGCACAGTGCCTGGGATGTACAGGGGCTCCAAGGGCCTTGTTGAAAGAAGAAACAGCCTGAGGAAGATGGTGGTAAATAAGTGATATTGCCCCAGAGAAAAGAAGCTGCAACCTATCTATTTGAAATCCCCAAATATATTCTGTTCTTTCTTCACTGTCAGCCTATGCTGTGTGTCACGAGGAAGCGGTCTGCCCCAGGTGAAAGTAAGCCCACTTGTCCTTAGGGGTATAATGTGTTCGTGCGAAAGCCTGGCCCTTCCCGACTGGTTTGGCCAGCCCATCCCTGGGGAATTTTATCATAGAGTGTCTCAGGCAGTATCTCCCCTCCCAGGTCGCTGGGAGAGAGAAAAGGTGATCGAAGAAACCAACTGTAAGGGGAATCTAAGATCGACAGTGTTTTTTATGGCTAAGGAAGGGTTCTGAACTTCTAGGACACATGGATTGGAAATGGGCCTGGGTTGACCGTAATATAGGTCTCATGACCATTTCCATGCAGTCATCTTCCATATCCCTATATATTACAATCACCCTGGGGTCATAAACTACTGTCAGGGTATCGGGTAGGGACCATAGGTAGTTGTTTGGAGCCAGTAAAAGCATCTTAATTGACCTAAATGACAACAGTTACGTTGCAAATATTAGAATTTACGGCCTGAGAAGGCATAATCACATCTTCCATCAGTTAAGTTTGCATAGGAGAGGCTTGGGGATTTAAGATAGGGCTGCAAGTTGGGGGAAATCTGATTAGCCTTAACTTTATGACAAACACAGAGCTAAATGAATCACAGTGCTTTCAAGTTCCTGATCCCTGGGAGTTAAAGGCAGTGGTGTTTCAGAGCCGGTAAAAGCCACCTCATCCCCCCTTGCAGCTGTCATTTTATTGGTCTTGTAAAGTCTCCCGTTCAGCGTGACAAATCCAAGACCATATACCTGTAAAGAGGAGATGTTTTAGATTACGGGATGCGCAGGAAGCAGGCAGTGGGGTTAGAGGGTGAAAGCTGAAGGCTGGGATATTTGTTTATACCGAGCCCTCTCTGGAATGTGCAGAGTCATTGGGAAAAGCAAGTAAATGCTGTTCCAGAGAGCCAGCCAGGATCTGATGAGATGCCTCAGCCTCTGGGCCTTTGCATCGAATAATTCCATGTTCTTGAAAAATTAAACTTGGGCTTTTAAAACGTGATATAGTTCTGTGAAGATTTTTACTGAGGGAGGGCATTAGTATCAAGCAGTACTACTACATCCAAAGCAACAATTATAACAAAGCCAACTCTGGAAAGGGTGTGCATTTTGAAAGAGACACATTATAGATACATTTGACATCATTGATCAACCAGGTGATTGCCCAGGGCTCAGGAATCCATGGGGTGGAGTCATCTTCTGGGTAAAAGGCAAGCAGCCAGCTTAATCCCAATTTGCAGAGCTTCAAAGGTGAACAGTCATTTTGCAGGGCAATGAAGAGCTCAGGTTATCTATTTAATGACAAAGTCTGTGAAGTCAGTGAAATTTCTTTAATGAATTTGAGAACAATCCTTCAAAGAAACCTCCGATTGAAACCCATAGAGGCCAGTGTCTTTGAACTGGAGAGATGAATTTACCCTGGACTAACCTGACTTTTCATACTCTGTTTATCAGGAATGGAGTTCTGAATTTTGAGAGAAGCATTATAGTGCTTTGGCAGTCAGATGAATTACCTATCATTGATGTATTACAACACATAGCAAGGCTTTTAGCTTCCCATAGCTCCATTCTTTGGTAAGGAGTCCCCCTAAAAGGCTGTGCTATACATATGAAATTTTTACATATGTGTCTATATTCTAATATGTATCCAGTGTTTTTGGCAGTTTCTAATGGGTCCCGAGGTGTGCATTCAATTTGTTATTTCTCAGTGGATACAAAACAAAACTTCAGTTTTGGTTTTATTTTTATCATACTTTCCACTGTACTTCCATACCCTTAAACATTGCATCTCCCCAATCTGTGCCTTACACTGTGAGAGAAATAAAAAATCTGGATCTGATTATGAAATTATGAAGCAGGGAGATGCAGAAATGCACGGGGATCAGTGTACAGACGCATAAGCCCCGATACACACTAAGCCTGTGCGAAGGACACATTCTGCCTTCTGGGGTCATTTTGGGTTTGAACCCTGCTTTTACATCTCAGCATAATGCAATCTAGCATTTGCTTTGTGTAGTGCTTGGGGAGCTTTTGGTATTAACAGAATTCCTTTCTAAAGAAATTCCTTTGGATTCCTTCAGAATTTGTCCAGTTTCCAGGTTCCAATAGGAAAAACATGGACGAGATTTTAATAGAAAAATAGTGCTTCAGATTTTTCATTTGGCAAGCACCCTACTCGAGGGCTGCTCTTGTTTTATTAAGTGGAACAGGTCGGCTTAATAGAGAAGCTCTCAGCATTTGTATCCTGATTTGAGGAAAGAGAGAAGCCTGGGCCACCTTGGGAAATACAACCTTTGGAATTTTGAACCCACTTATAGTTTTACCATTCATTCTCCACTCATTGGACAGTACACTTAAACAACAATTATATGTGCCAATAAATCAAGATCTATCTTTTAATGTTCTTTAAGAAAGGAAAGCTGGATCTTTCTCCCCATAAGTTATTTGAATTGTGATTCTCTTCCAGTTGATAAAGAGAGTGATGATGATGTTGGTAGTGCTGGAGGTGGTGGTGATGGTAGTAGTGATGATGATGGTAGTGGTGATATGGTTGGTGGTGATGGTGATGGTGGTGGTGGTGATGATGATGAAATAGTTTATATTTTAGCTTTAGTGCTCTGATTGATTTGAAAGAAAATACATTTTAATTATTAAAAATTTTAAATACCACAATGTCTTTGCAGAATTCCACCATCTAGAAATACTGAGATTTTGATGAGCTTATGTGTCTTCCTATCTTTTACCTATATCTAGGCTCTTTAAAAAAGTGATGCCATATTATAAATGCCTTTAAAACCTGCTTTTTGAATTTAACATTGTATGTTAGACACCTTTCCACACTAATTGATATGTATCCACAGTTTCGTTTCTGTAACTGCAGAGCATAGCAGTTTTGTATTACTTACCCAGTTCTTAATGATGAGCATTTAGTTCTTTTAAAATGTTTCCTGTTAGAATGCTGTAGCTCCTGGGGCTTTCTGTTATGCATTTAACCTATAATTTCTTCAGAATAAATTCCCACAAAGGAAGGTGCACATTTATGCTGATAAATATCCTGAAGTAACCCCAGAGCGGTTATGCCCTTTCACCCCATATTTGTGTCTTGAATGTCACCATCTTGCTATGCTTCCCTCAAGTCTTTTGGTTTTGATTTACTTTGCTTTTCCAGTTTAATTCCAACTGGTACAGAGTTCTCAGGATTGCTCTTCTGGATGGTAGGGTGCAGAGCAACAAAAGCAACTATAATGCTGACCCTGAACAGCAGTTCAGGGAGATAAAGATGAAAAATGTCCCTTCCAAGTGAACTCGATGCTCATCACATCAGTGATCACATTCTACTCTTCACCACCGGGACCCACATGGCTTCTCTCTGGTTGGTACAGTCCCCTGACCTGAATTTTAGAGGTTTCTGGATGACTTGTTTTTCTCAGTTTCCTTGTGAGAACAGTTTTCTTTATTGACGGTGAAGATTTGTAGGCCGTGGTCAATAAACAGGAAATGGCGGGTGCTAGAAATGGGCAAGGGGCCCCACTCTCCCTGCTCCAGACCTCACAAACACGTGTAACAGGGTTCCGTTATTGGGTTAGTTTTTGCTGGCCATACGTTTTGAATCTAGGGCTTTTGGGCCATTGAGGGGTCTGAGGTTCGGGGCCCTTTTATCCTTTTATTGGCGAATTCACTGAAGTGTAGGCAGACAGAAAATGTTCAAGTGGCAGGCAGATAAACTTGTTAAATCCCTGGGAGTCTTTCCTTCCTTGCTCTGGGAGTTTATCATCTTGGTGGAGTTAAAAGGCAATTAGGCCTGCAGGTCTTTGCCGGCTTGTTTATTGGCGTTTTACACATGGGTGTTGAAGACACAAGGCTGTATTAAACATTCCAATCCTGCTGGCTGGAGGGGAAGGAGACCTCAGCCCAACCCCGAGTCTCCTTGAGAGGGAGTCTTGCCAAAAAGCTGGAGGAAAATCGTTTAAATATAGTACCTGTGCCCCACGATGCTCATTGTTGGTGGAAAATTGCAGTCGGCTAGCTCCATGCTGTGTTACATTTCCTGGGAAATGGTTTTATGGAAGGGCTTTTGATGAAAAAGTTCATTCCTTTTGTAATTGTCCACTGCCCCTACGGTGTTAGTTAAGGTAGAGGCACATTGGAAATGTTTCTTGCCTCAAATCTCCAGGGCAATTCCATTCATGAGAAGGGCAGGCTGTCTGTCCATTTGAAATTGGCTGGGAGACAGATTTCCACTAAGCCCTGGCCCTTCTGGTTCTTCATGTCCCCAGGCAGGCTAGTTCTGGGCAGAGCTGGGAAGGAGGTAGGTCTTGGGTTTCTGCAACAAAGTCTTGCTTTTCTCACCCCCTACCCCCCAGACTTGGAGGCAGAGCTCTTTCACACCCACGTGTTAGTGAAGTCATGTACTGCTCATCCCCACCCACCAGGAAATTTGTATTTCTTCTCAGAGACACCTTGGAACTGCCCGGAAAACCCAGGGCTCAGTGTGCCCCAGTGTGCTCAGGGTTCAAATGATGGCTCGATGGTTAACTTTGTGACTATTTGAAGGGGGTTTTCTTCAGTAAAATAGCAACAATAGTCCTTGCCATACTAGTTTGTTGAGAACATCAATGAAATAGCGCATGGAGGGTGTTCAGCGCAGTGCCTGTCACATAAGAACATCATAAATGGTAGCTGTTATTACTGTTATTACAATTAAATATGCTTTTTTATCTAATACACATATGTATTGCAATATAGAGAGATTTGTATATGTGTGTACACACATACAGTTAGTTGACAACTATATTTTTTGAATAAACTTGTCATACCTTAAGTTACTTTTATTTCACCAACCGAGGGTGAAATAAAAACTATAAAAGTCCCTCTGGGTAAATGAGAAAATCCTTGCTTCAGTCCAGAATGCCCAGAGCAGGAGTCTCCGTTTCCACAGCTGCCTGTAGGGCTCCACAGTCCATGCAGCGCCTTCCAAAGGGCTTTTGTTTCTGTTCCCGGGCCTTTGTTTCTCTGCGTATTAGGCACCCACCTAATTGTCTCAACTAGAGAAAACACAATAGATAACTGGAGTTTTTATTCCCAATCTGACCTCCAGTTTCTGAAACTAATTTGCCATAGTGTCTGTGCAAGGACTTCCTCTAGCCCAGGAATGTGGTTCTGATTAAGGACATCCTATAAGACCCAGGAGGGTCGCCGGGGGAGGAAACTGGTCCCAGCCGCCAGTGAATTTCCATCCTCCAGTCAGATATATGATATTGAAGACCAGAAGGTATGGGGAGTTTATCATGAGGGAGACTGGGAAAGAGAATTAAAACAAATGGCTGACAAATTGGCTGTCTTTTATGCAAAGTTGACAGGCTAGAGGGGCTCCTACCTGAAAGAGGATATGCAGAGCCCTCAGGCCAAATGGCTGGGCAGGCAGTAGGCTTTTTGAAGTCAGCTTGCCTGCCACTCCTTTTAACAAGGCCTCTGCTGAACTGCCTCCTCCCGAACAAGTGAAGACTTAATTTTTGCCTAAAATATCTTAGTTTCAACAACTGTGATCATTCCTCTCCAGAGTGCATGTGATGGTGGGGCACGCTGCCTGTACTATGGACAAAGAGCACTCTTAGGAATTGAGTCGTAAGTGCTAAACCTTGCTTTATTCCATGGAGGCTAGACCTGTCCCTGGAGCCCTTCAGGCACGGGCTCACCACTGAGGGAGGGACCCAGGAGGGGGCTGAGGGCACTAGAGAACTTTAGTTGCTCTCTCTGGATTCACCGAAGCTTTTCGGGAAGAGGAAAGATGACCGTGGTGTGCAGTGGGCAATGGAGTTTGGAGAGTTTGCAGAGCTTGGAGTTTCCTTACCAAATATCTAGGAATCTACTAATAGTTGTAACTCTAATATGATTTTCTTGTTAATCTTCGTCAAACCGTGAAATCTGATATGTTAGCCATGACTAAGCCATGAAATTTGTCAACTTTGTCTGTGACTTAACAAGCTCTGTTTAAAAAAGAAAAGTCTTAACACAGAGTCCTGAGCATTACTTCCCAGAGTGCTTTTCCCAGCATGTCACTACTATCTTATGACAACAAATAATAACAGCCTGTACACATTTCTTGTGCTGTTTCAAGGACCAAAGGTGGATAAGATAAAAAGACCAAACTTCAATATCTTTTCCTTTGAGGTGATAAATATGCAAGTGGTAGATCTGCTTAAACTGGTAGATTATTTGTTTTTGAGAAAATAAATGAATAAAACCTTGTCTTTTTAAAGGCATAGTTGCATAAATAATCTCCTCAACATAGTAGAGTGGCCATGAGTGTAGACATTAGGACTTATAATCCCTTTTTGTCATTAGCTAGCTGGATGAGCTGTATAAGTCACTTAACTTTGGCGGCCCGGGGGGCCCCCCCCCCCAGTTTTCTCTTCTGAAAAAATGGGCATGATACTCCTGGGACCTACTTTGTAAGTGCTCCAAGGCACACGTGCACGCAGGCACACACACACACACACACACACACACACACACACACACACACAAAGGTGCTACAGTGGTACCTGGAGATACAAGTTTAATTCGTTCCGTAACCTTGAGGGATGGGAAACTATGAGACGCTTGAGTTGCGGTTAACTGGTGGGTTGTGTGCAGCCAGCTGATCCACGCGATTACTCGATTACTCCTATCTCAAATGTTGCTCGTATTTCAAAGCAAAAATCGCTCGCTTGACGGCTCGTATCTCAAAAATCTTGTATGTTAGAGCACTCATATCTCTAGGTACCACTGTATTTCTATAGCACAGAGCTGGGCATCCATGTCCTTTATCCATTTGGAGTACTATGGTAGTTGGTGTGTTATAATATAATGATATAAGAGATCATTCGGTATCTTTATTACCCAATAGGATATTAATTACATTAAGTTCATGGAATTGGAGAAAAATTATTATTTTGCCAAAGGAAAACTGGGTAGTGTTTGTGTTTCCACATGAAGAAAGGGAGAGCAGCACAAAGGAGGAAAAACAGGGTGTAGAACTGCAGAGAGGTAAGGACCAGGCTGTCCTTCGCACTGCACTGTCCCTGCCAAATAAATGCCTTTCCCTTTGGGCTCCAAGAAGAAGAACCTGCAGCTCCTTCCCTGCTGTCTTCTGACCTCTGTTCTGGAGAGTCTGCAGTCAGATAATCTGATGACTTAGAACCTTGATGACTTTGGGGACCATATAGTCCAGTGGGTTTGAAACTGATTTTGATATAAAACCTCATGCAGTGCTCCCGGATCTGAAAGGGCCCTTCTCGGATCCTTGCCAGTTAGATCCACGTGAGTGACATAACCTGTGAAAACAGACTTGGTTGATCTATTCATTTTATAGAAGATGAACCTCGAGCCCGTGCGTTCTGAGAGTTGCTATAGTTCTCACTCCTGAGGTCTGAGTGTCCTTGCCTTCCCCAGTTCCTTTCCCATCACCCCGACCCCTCCCTTCCCACTCAGATGGAAGGAAAAGAGAAGCAAGGCATAAGGTCCGGGATGGCTTTAGTCAACTTGCCCAGGCCCTTGTGAAGTTCTTAGACCCTTCCAAAGTCACAGAATTTTTGACACCCCCCCAAAACAAACAAACAAACAAACAAAACACATACACAAAAAACATTCTATGCAAAATGTTGAGAATGTGTATACAAGCATTTTTCTATGGAGAAAGTTCCTAACTTTTATCCTATTTTCTCAAAGGCGTTTGTGAGCTTTCAAAGGGTTAAAAATGATTTCCTTATAATTTGTACCCCTAAAGTTCTGATTAGGTTAACAAGTTTAACAAGTACATTCACTTTCTTAGTCTTTCAAGGCAAATGCAGCACATAACCTACTGAGGACCCAAGGCCCAGGCTTGCTGTGAAAGAGCAATCAGGCCCAGAATTCTTCAGGTTGTTTTTGTAGCTTTAGTTCTCAGTCTAAACTCTAACTGGAACTAGGTTCTAGCCATCTTTGAACCCAGAAAGCTTCAAGTTGATACAATTATGCGTGTCTACTTACAGTGCTCCTAAAAGTTGCATGCATTTTTAGATATAAATACTGATTTATTCGCTTACTTTTGCTTTGGTCTTTGATTAAGGTTGCCAGATTTCACAAATAAAAATACAGCACACTATTTAGATTTGAATTTCAGATCAAGAACCAGTAATTTTTTAGTACAGCTCTTAAAAAGGGGAAGTGGATCAGTTTTGTAGATATACAGAGCCTTCTTTCAACTGTGGAACTTTTATTGCAAAAATTAAGGGATATTTACTCTAAACAAGCACAGGATCAGAGGTGATAGACCTGTTCTAAAATTGGTTTGTGGTGATGATTGCACAATTCTATCAATTTACTCAGGATTGAACTTTACCCAGAAAAATGGATTAACTTAATTATGTGTTAATTATAGTTAAGAAAATTGTTTTTAAAATATTAAGGGATAGCTTTATAATAACAATTGCTTGCTTCTTTATTTTGATTTGCAGATTAATTTGAGGATGTGATAAAAATTGTAAATCCACTCCTTAGAACAAAGCATGAAAGTGCCTAGGTCAAATCATACACAAACCTTCTAGATCTCCTGAAGCTCATCTCTAGATGCCACCTCCTAGGATACCCGATTCTAGCACTGTAACAATCCTCTGCTGGACCTTTGGAGGAAGGCCCACCCCTGCTACAGCAAGGAGTTTCTGCTCTTGGTGACCTTAGTCACTGACTATGAGGATGACCTTTGGTGACACCTGTACCCTAATGAGACTGACTGCCTCTTTTACATTTCATATTGAGAAGGACATGGGGAGGGCAGCACTTGTCTTAAGCTGTATATAGAGCCTTGGGTTATTTTATTTGTTTGTTTTTTAGGAAATAATGGCACATGTCTGCTCAAACAGACCTATGTTCCTGTCTTGACTAATGTCTTTGGTATAAACAAAATATTTAATCTAGGCACTTTCATACTGTATTCTGAGCCGTGGATTTATGGTTTTTATCATACCCTCAAATTAGTCTGCAACTCAGAATAAAAATGTAAATGGGTAGTGTAAGGTTTGAAGCACAGGAAACGGGAGTCAGAGAGCAAGGCATGTTAAAGAGGAAGTTCATTCTGCACTAACAAGCAAGATAGAAAAACCAGGATTAGAGGAGAAAGAGGAGAACTCAGCCGGGCTGACTCCCTGGGAGAGAGAACAGCAACACATGAATGGGTGAACATGCCTTTTGAGGGGAGGAACAGGAAGGGGTGGGGCCCAGGGCACTTGGCACAGCTGATTGGTGGTTGAATGTCTCCGGGATGTCCCTGCGCAGATGCAGGTTATGTCATACTCCACCACCACTTGGAGGAAGGGAAGATCTATCATTCCAGGCTTTTGGTGATATTAAAAAAAAAAGTAAGAGTCCAGGCAAGGTCAGGGGGTAAAGGTCCATTTTCTGTAGCTAATTCCTGCTGAGAGGGGGCATCATCAGGGGCTTTTACCCAGGGTCTCAAGGATTCTGGTGACAGGTGTCTCTAGGTTCTGAATTCAAGGCCAGATACATCTCTCCCACCTTTTGGTTAGTGAATGTCTGCATTCTGTTCTGCAAAAAACTAGTGAAACAGCACATGAGACAGGGAACAAAGAGCAAAATTAAAGGAATAGATACCAGTGGGCCTAATGATGGGAGGAGCCATGGGGTACGTGAGCAAAAATCAGCAGCCTGATTTCCCCAAGGGACTGGTTGGTGAAATCTCAAGAGTGATCCTTTTGAGTCACTTGGGAGGTAAAAGCTGGTCCTGAGGCTGCCACAGTGTCACTTGTCTGGCTTTGCTGCTTTTCTGGGCCTGGACATGAAATACAACATGGAGGTAAGGTTCTTGAGGAGGACTGAGTCCCCCGGCTGGAGGGCTGGTCCTCGGGAATCTTGATTGGCTAGTTCTGGCCTGGGCAGAAATCTGTCAATGTGTTCCTGAGGCAGTTGCCTGAGTAAAGGCAGGTATGGAAGATAAGTAGCCAGGAGAGGAGGGTCAGCAGGGAGACGATGATTGAGCAAGAAGGGTCTCCCATATAGGAGTTCAAAAGGGCTTAAGAAGGTGGAACTCCTTGGTGTAGCTCCCATTCCGGTCAGAAGCTGCGAATTTCTAGAAAGAAATTTAGATGGTCTTTAATGAAGCCATTTATCCTCTCTATCTTACCCCCTGATGATTGTGAGCAATCCAATGATTGTGGGCAATAGGATAAGTGCCGTTTAGTTAAGTCAGGATTAGAAAGAGTAAAATCTGAGAGTTCCACCCGAAGTTGAGTGAGGCCTTGACTACCTTGGGGCAGGAGTGCATTGCAGTAGGTTGGGTGGAGAGAGCGGGAAGGAGAGTGGCTGCATTCAGGGCTAGGGAGTGGGTCAAGAAGACGACAGGATTCTCAAGGAACAGGAGATGGAGTCCCTGCATGTGAGAGGGGGCGAGGAGAAATAAGGATCGGTAGAACCGAAGATCTTGTAGTCTATGGGTGGAGAAGACCTGTAAGGGTTGCTGGAGGCAGATCTTCTTCTGGGCCTCCTTGGTGAGAGTGGCGGCTGCAGCTAGAGCCCAGAGGCAGGGCTGCCATCCCCAAATTGTGGACAGGAAGGCTATGGGGCTTAAGGTTGGCTCTAGAGGCTGAGTGAGGACCCCCATAGCTATTTCCTGTCTTTCATCAGTAAATAGTTGGAAAGGCCTAGAGACGTCTGGGAGAGAGAGGGGAAGATGCCAGAAGGGTATCCCAGAGCTTAGAAAAAGCCTGGTGAATGAGGGATTGTGAGAAGAGGGGGCCTACTTGTGTTTCTTTAGTGGCCTGGTATAGGGGTTTAGCTAGGAGAGCAAAATTTGGGACTCAGTGGCGGAAGAATCCTACCAGCCTTCTGTTCCGCAGAAGTGGCAGGCTGTAGGTCTTGTATTGCTTGCATTTGGTCAACTGTAAGTTCTCAGGAATCGGGCGTCAGACAGATCCCCAAGTAAGTGATGGTGGGGGGCCGACAGTTGTGCCTTGGCAGGGATCACACGGTATCCTTTGTCCCCCAGAAAGTTGAGGAGGCCAGCTGTCTGCCTCTGAGACATGTCCAGGGAGGGGCTGCAGAGAAGGAGATCATCTACATACTGGAAAAGAGTGCTGAGTTCTAACGAGCATTGTTGGAGATCTCTGAGTAAGGCCTGGCCAAACAGATGAGGACTGTCTCTGAACCCCTGAGGCAGGACCGTCCAGGTGAGTGGATCCTTTTACAATTCTTGTCAACAGTTAACTTTAGAACTTCTTTCTTTCTTTCAACATACCTTCCATTAAATACTTCTAAACATGTCTAGCAATTAATGTTTCAGTATTGTATGCTATTTAAAATACTTAGAAAAGGCAGGGGGCAGAGGGAGCAGGCCCTACTCTCCCTGTTTCCAGGCCTCTAGCTGCTTGAATTTTAAAACTGCCACTTTTTTTCCTAGAGATAAGTATCTAAGTTTCTGATAAGCCTGTGCGAGCAAGATAGTTGTTTTCTAGGAAGGGTATAGTAGGGGAGGGGGCAGGGTGAGAAGGCGTTAAGGCCAGAGTAATTTTCAGAGCTTTAAAGGTTGATTTGCCATCAATACCCATGACCTATCGGGAAAAATGACCTTGCAAAGGAGGGCAGGACAAAGAAGGTAGTCCCGTATTGACCAGAAAGGAGATCGGCTTACCCACTACCTTGAGCATTACCCTGGGCTCAGCTAGGGTGATGGGGGTTGTCTAGTCCAGGCATCTTCAGCCTTCAGCCAGTCCCAGCATGGCCAGCAGCAGCGGGTCATGACCTGGAAAGGTGGCCCCTCTACGCTGAGATGCAGAGGGCCTGTCACTTTTCCAGGGGCAGTCACTTTTACTGCATGCCGGGCAGGGCTTGTTTGGAGCCAGGGGCCAGGGCACTGCTTTGCCCAGTGGCCTTCTTTTCCACACTGGAAGCATCCTCCAGCTGGCGTTCATCCTCTCATTGCATCCCTACCACTCACAGTCCCCTTTGGACCCTGCATGGCTGTTGTCCGCCTCAGAGCTGCAACCAAGGCTTGGGTTTGCAGATTCACTTTCTGTCTAAGACGGGCTTACTCTGCCTGCACCTCACAGGCATTAAAACCTTAAAGGCCATATTCACTGGATCTCAGACCAGGGTCTGAGAAGGCATTAGGGGAGGGGGTGGCGGAGCAGGTGGTGGGCCAGGGGCCGAGGAGGAGCAAGGCGGCAGGCGGCCACACTAGGCCAGGCCTGCGGGGGGTGGGCTGTGGGAGGTCTCAGTAACTATTTAAAGAGAGGGGTTGGACTTTCTGTTTCAAGATAGCTGCCCCCATGGGAACTGCAGGCCATGTGGCCAACATGGTGGCTGCTCACAATACACAAGGGAAGAGCAAACCAAAATTTCTATAGACAAACAGAAATCTCACTTAGCTGTTTGGAGCAGATGGCAGGACGGCAGGATGGCAGGCGGGCGGCCCTCGAACTGCATGGCGGCCTCCGCTCAGCTCGCTGCCTGAGGCAGCAATGGTGGCTCCCTCAGCGGCTGGGAAAGGGGCAGCTGCGGGGAAGGAGGAGGAGGAAGAGAGGGAGCAGAAGGCGGGTCGGAGGCGGCGGGAGAGGTGAAGATGACAGATTGGCTGGATCAAAAGAGTCAGAAGACAGAGAAAAGGGGGCTGAGGGTTGGTTTGAGTGGGTGAAGAAGACTTTGCGAAGAGGATCTGATGAGTGGAACATAAGGAGCAAAGCGAGAGGTAGGAGCGAAGGGCCACTTCCTGGTTTGCCAGCAGAAATTACTGAGGTCAGTGAGGATGTTAAGTCCTCCTTTCGGGTCATCTGGACCCATTCCAATTCATATTGAGGCCATGACGTTTAGGACGCAGATCCTGGGACAGACCCAGCTTAGCCAGATTGGTGAGGAGACACCCTAGAAGTGTACTAGGATCCTGTTTAGATTTTTGATTGCCCATACCAAAACCTGGAGTCAGTAGCCAAGGCTAAGGGCCAGTGTCTCAGTCATTGAGCCAAAGCTAAGGACTGGGAACCCGAGGGATAGCAAGGGACGTCTTCCCTATCCCCTGAGGTTCGGAAGAAGGCCAAAAGGCCAGAGAACCGAGGGGGAGCAGGAACTTCTCCGCTGCCTCCCTGGGTTCGGAACCCCTCCTCGAAGGGCCCGGAGGGCTACGCCCGGAAGAGACAGAAGTGCTGGAAAAGCGACCGCCAGGAATTAGCACGGGCTGGGACTTACCATTGATGCTGCCAAGCTGAGGGGAGGAGACTGAGGGTCCTGGACCACAAGTAGAGAAGAGAGGGGCACCCTGGATTGTGAACAGTCAAATGGGATGCTTGCACACTCCCGGGTCTTCAGGACCAAACATAAGGTTCAAGGCATAGGAAATGGGAGTCAGAGACCAAGGCTATTAAAGAGGAAGTTTATTCCACACTAAAGAGGGAGATAGAAAAACCAAGAATTGAGAAGTAGGAGAACCTAGCCAGGCTGACTCGCTGGGAGAGAGAATAGAACACGTGCAGCAGTGAACATGCCTTTTGAGGGAAGGAATAGGAAGGAGTGGGGCCCAGGGCAGAAAGGGAAAGGGTGGGGCTCAGGGCACTAGGCACGCCCTGATTGGTGGTTGAATATCTCAGGGATGTCAGTCCTGGTGCTGATGCAGGTTACATCATACTCCACCCAAGGGAGGATCTATCCAGTAGTGGGTAGACTCAGTCAATAGGTACTTCCATCAGAACACCTTGAACCCATTCTGTAGCTTTAGTGGTAGCTGGACTGGTAAGGGGCTGCTCTTCTCTTTTATCACAGAATGACTAACCAGGAGAGTGTGGTGGGCTGTGGATGCTTAGCCATAGGAAGATGCCCTGAGAAACTCATTCTCTATGTATCAAGAGTTGAGGACTAGCTCCTCCAGGTTTACTTAACTCAATTCTACAAAGAACAGCTTGTAAGAGTTCCTGTTGACCTCTATAGATGGATACTTCTATTTTTCTGTTATTGTTTGTTTTAAACATTACTCCTTCGCCAAAACAAAAATTAATAAGCCTGAAATAACAATGGGAAGAGGGCCAAGTCTCCTCAGAAACCCCTTTGTTCATGTTCTTTTGCCATTTGAGACATAGTCACATCCTAGCAGCCAGATTTCACTGTTTGCAGGAGAGAAGTGAAGGTGGTTGGAGAATGCAGGGCCAGAGGATGGGCCAGTCAGAACAGGGTGCCAGCTGGCTGGGGGGGTGGAGGTCGAGGGGATGAGGTGCCTGAGAACTGAGGAAGCTGTGCTGACCTAACTCTAATCAAGTTAACTTCCCTAATTCACATCTCCAACCCTAGGGTGTTGGAGGGAAATTGCTAGAACCCAGACATTTTACAGTGAAGCCCCACCAAAGACCAGACTTTACACACAAACCAACCTGATTCTTTGGACAGACTTGATCAGAAATCAGTACTGGGTGGAGGAGAGGGAGTGCAAAAGTCTGTGCCTTGAAGCAGAGCCTCATCTGAGTGCACTGTGGAGTTCCTGGGTGCTGCTTGGGTGAGGATATAACTAATTAGCTCATTGGAGAGGACAAACCAATTCAAAGGCCTTCCTGAAGGCTAGCCTATGCAAATGCTAATTAAGTGATTCTATCTTAACTTCTCAAAGAAAGGAGCTCTGCAAAAAAAGTAAATGCCTTTCCTTGGAGAAATATCTATGAATCCTTAAATTTTGCTTATTTTAAGTGTCTTTACCCACATTTGTCCAAATAAGTGAGGCCTTACTATTTTGGGCTTTTACTCTGCAGAGTGAGTTTTAGGTCTTTGCTGGAGGTTCGTTTCTGTGACTCCAGCCTCTTCCACCCTTGGGTGAAACCCAGCAACAGTCTTAAGGTTTCATTGTCTTTCCTGTGGAAATGAGAATTCAAATGCCCACTTTGGAACTCTGTCACTATCCATGCATGTTCTTTATTTCTAATTTTCTCCTTTTCCTCTTTCTGGTCTTTAGGCAAAAGTATTTCTATTGGTTCAGCTTCCTCCCACCCTGGTCCTTAAGGGATAACTATGTCTTACGTGGCTTCAGAGACCCCATGGAAAGCAGTGCTGCCATAGTAGAAGCTCCTATTCCTTCAGCGCTCCTCCATAGGTACCCTACATGCTCTTGTAAAGTTTTAGTGAGGGTGTGGTTCCCTCACTCCTCACACTTTAAGAAGAAGGCACCACAGCACTACAGGGACTTATATTTTCAAAGATGCTGCGAGGCAAAGCCAATATAGATCTCAAATGTTCTATTAAAGCAGTGGGTACCAACCAGAGGTGATCTGGGCCAGACTCCTCGACATTTGAAATATGAGAGACATTTCTAGTTGTCCCAACTTGGGGAGAGGGGTGCTACTGGCTTCTGGTGTGTAGAGGCCAGAGGACCCTACTGCACATACTATAAGGCAATTCCAATGAAGGACTTCAGTAGAGCCAAGGTTTCAAATCCTGCGTTAGATGAATTCTTGTTCTTTTCTTCTTTTTCCTCAAGGCCTGGGAATAAAGCAAGTGCTCCATTTTGATGAGTACACACACCCTGGTGTCTTACATCCCATATGGATCCAGGAATTGGAGAGGAAAAGAGTACCACTGAGCAGGGCAAAGTGCAAGGTCAAGGCAGGCCTTTTCTGCACCAACAGCTGTCTCAGCTCCAAGGAGAGACAACTTTGACCAAAGAGAGGACCAAAAAATTACAAGGATGTTTAGTTTGTGATAAAAATCATTTTGCAGATTAAAGTGCTTCCTCTTGCCCATAAAATGGTATGCTCTTTAACTAACTCAGAAATAGGAGGCATGTGACTGTGTGGTGAGCAGGAGGCAGGACTGAGAGCCTGGTCAGTTAATTTCATCCCTGTAATGGAGCTATAGGTGGTGGTACTCTATATGCTGCCCGTGTTCTAAATGCTGCTTGCTACTGTCCACACAAAGGAATTCAGGGAGTTTCCTAGAACCAGTTTCTCTTTGCGTCTCTCGGCTCCATTCTCCCTTACTCTGTGGTTGCTCAACCAGCTGATCTCACCTCCTCTCACATACAAGCCCCCTGAGGAAGAGGGAGACTCTTTCCCAGGATTCTCAGCAAAGTCACAGTATCTATAATTGGTGTTGATTGGGTCAGTTGTTCATCCCTGACCAATGCTGTGGCCAGAGTGATGCTAGGAGCTGACTAGCTGAGGCTGAGGTGACACCCCTGAGCCTCTTGTGACCCATGTGTACTGGAAATGGGGCAGATGTGTTGCCTTAAAGAAAAGTTGGGGTGAGATCATCAAAATAGGAGGAATGGATGCCCAGGATAATAAACACATACGCCACAGACACCCTCCCCCCACACACACATAAACACACACACACACACACACACACACACACACACACACACTACACTACTTGCTGTTAAGAGGCTTTGGATTCTGCAGTGGAAGACTCAAGTCCTTGCCCTGACTTTGTCCTTAATGCCTGGCTTTGCCTTGAACTGGTTGCATAGTTTGAGATAACCCCATAACTCTCTCCCTGCCTGCTTTTTATAATTTGCATCATGAAAGGAGTAATGCTATTGGGGTGGTTCTGAAAATCAAGTGCACACAAGTAGTTGTTTTAGATGCCAATTAATTTCAGTTCAGCTTTTAGAATCCAGAAAAATCTAGACCAGCTACAACCCACCCAGCTGGTCCATGCTGTCACTTCGGAAGCCGGAATCTAAATTTATCCCAATCCTCATTGTTGCAGGTCAGTGAGGGAAATCTTCTGAGGTCAATGAGTGAGGTAATTGGCTTGCTGTGGATCTTGAAAAAGTCTCTGTTAAATGACATAATTGGTTTTAATTATATAATTACGGCACTTAAAGTGTGGGGGTGAAAGGTTACTATTATATTTAGAAGTGGGATCCCCAAATGAAGCCAGGGTGTTTGAGCCAGTCTTTCTTCGAGTTTCTCTTTTTATTTTTTCAGAGGAAAGTCAGAGTAGGCTGGCCTTGGCCCTGGCCATTTTAGGATGATTATCCTACATGAGGTAGTGCTGGGACTGCTCACAGCATCACAGGGATCTTTGTAAAGAGATGGGAAAGGGCTTCCGTAAAGACCCCATTGTGATCTGAAGTTAATGAGCAGTGGGAACTCAACTGTCAGCAATTGAATCTGATTGGGCAGGGTAATTATATGATTGCCTCTGGTGTTTGCACATGCATGGGGGTATTTTTATTGGAAAAACCTAATTGCTTACTTGCTTAGTGGAGGGAAAACCTAAACAAATTTGTGTTGTCATCGGTTAAAAAAGACATTCTTTCTTTGTCTGAAAAATAGCTACGTGCTTCGAGTTTTAGAAGTAAGGGTTTTGTTTCTGCGTTTGCAGGACTTGAATGATGTGATAATGTGAAAATGTAAAGGGAAGCTACTTTGGACTGTGCATTTTGGTAAAATTACAGCGTACTTATTTGCCATGCCTTAAACCAACCCCTTCCATGGTCTCTTTCATGCAAAGGCAACTAGAACCCCGGGGCAACACTCAAGCTACTGGGACTTCCACGGGTTTTTTGTTTGTTTTGCTGTGTCCTCCTCCATGGAAGCCCTTGACAAGACTGGCTTCATCAGCTTTCCAGGTTTCCTTCGTGGCATCAGACACAGGGGAGATATCCTATGTGTATGGTGGCCTTAACCACACTAGAGAGAGAGCAGGCAAGTGTTCCCTCTGCAGTTTCCTGGGGACTTGAAGGAAAGGGAAGGGCAACGTGAGAGCTGAAGGGAAGAAGCTAAAGTGCAGTCCTGTCCGACTGCTTGGAATGAGCATGGCAGGTCACTCACCTACCAAGCTGGTGTGCACAAAGCAGATGATGGGGTCCATTGTGTACTGTTCAACTTCGCATTGTGGTTGCTTTTCCATCTTCTTATAGAACAAACTATTTTCCAAGCTCTTTCCTTTCCTGAGATCCCAACTCAGGAAAGAGGTCAAAACATGACTGGATTATGGGGATTGGAGGAGCAGCCTATAATGAGAGCTGCAGACTCCAGGCCTGGTGCTCTGGTTGAGTGGAGGATTACAGGCTGGAGAATGAGAACAAAGGGCTTTCAGCCCCTCACACCAGCCATGCTTTCTCATCTCAGATTCTTGCACATTCTCAGACTCTTGAACACACCCCAGACTTGTCTGGCTAACTAAATAGGTCCTCTGGGTTCCTTGTTAAATGTCACTTCTTCCAGGAAGCCTCCTATGATCACTGACCACCAGTCTGGGTCGACTGCCCTTGCTTTATACTCCCTCTAAGTTCCTTTGTTTTTTAATTGCTTGTCTCCCTGTTCAAAATGGCCCATGAGCTCTATGAGGACTGGGCTGGTGTTTATATCTGTCACTCCTATATCCCCAGAGCCTGGCACAGTGCTTGATGAGTATGTTTGGAATGACTGAATTAGGAGAGGCATGGTCGCTGGGTGTCATAGGGCATTGTGGTGTGTGCTGCGTGGGCTTCCCTACCCTTGCTGTTAATACCACTCTCTTGTTGCTTATAATTTTCATTGCCCCAGATGATCCAGCTCTGTTGGAGGCACGGAGGCACAGTCAAATCTCATGCTGTACATTGATCACCTGTCCAACCTTTGCCTAGAGTGGGAGCCCCCAGTTCCTTCAAGAGATCCACCTTTACCTGTCTTAAAGAAGAAGAGGAGGGAGCCAGCGGGAGGAGCCATGGCAGTGTAACGCCAGAGCAGGTCCAGTGTTTACTTGTACCCTTTTGGAGGTGGGTAACTGCACATGCCAAGGGGAATGGGCTTTCGGAGAGAATCTGCCTCTGACCTTGGATTTGGGGGCTCACATGCACTTCAGTTTTTCCTGAAGTGTAGGAATTGCTATTTTTGTATTTAATTCATAGACTGTTCCGTGATTCCCATCAGCATAGAACAAGAATCCAGGTTCCTTATCCACATGAGGTAAATTGTCACATGGGCCTTATGCCGTTTGTGTCTGGCTTTGTGGACATAGAGTACGGTTTACTCATTGGTTCCTGCTTCATGACTATTATATCTGTTATTTGCTCTTTAACATTTATGGTTTTCAATGGTCTTTCTTATTTTGATTTGCTGGCTTTTGATGTTTTGAATCCCTCCTCCCTGGTCAAGTTCCTAGACCTTGAGATCCTGAATAACTACTGAATAGATGAGATTTTGTTTAGGATGATGCCTCAGTGTTTAATTATAGCCTTGCACAATTCTGGGGTATGTGTAACCAGCTTTTGCCCTAAGTAGAATATGAATCTACTAGAGGCCGAGTGCATGAAAGTTCATGAACTGCAGGGGGAAGTTGGGAGAGGGGAGTCCCTCAGCCCAACCTGTCCGCTCTCACAGTCTAGAAGCCCTCAGGGGTGGGAGGCGATGCCTCATCACACCTCTGCTGCTGCCACAGCTGGCAGTGCAAGCTTTGGCTGGCTCAGACAGCCCGGGGCAGCTGGGCAGCCACCATCTGAGGTTTGCCTGCGCTTTGGGCATTGGCAGGCCAGCCCTAGGGGGCTGAGGGGATTGGGGGATTCTGAAAGCAGGCATGTGGAGTGGCCAGGCCCGCCTTGGTGTGGGCCCAGCCTTGCCACATGCTAAGGGAACTGGGTGCCACCATCTTGTGGCTGTGTGGGCCTCCATCTTTGAGGACATAACAGTCAATTAGCATATTCCCTCTTATTAGCTGTGGGCACTACCATCTTTGCACGGTGTGAGGGTCAGTTAGCATATTCCCTCTTTATTAAATAGGGTAGGATGACTCTATAGGCATCAGGCAAGAGGGCTTCTTAAGGAGCCCCTAAACCCCCGGCCCCCAAACATCCCTAAGTTTGGACTGCCCATTGTTAGTGGGGCCTCAATAGTCATTTCTGAGTGGATGGACATTTGCATGTGGCAACCACAGCCTCATTGTGGCAGGCAGGAGCAGCTCTCAGAGTCCAGCTGCTTTTTGCAGCGTGGTCTCTGCTCAGTCTGAAGCATTTTCTTTTTCTGCTGGTTCTTAGTCTCTGTTTACTTTATATCCATCAGTAACATCTCTGCTTTGGCATAATAAACATCTAAACTGGAACCGTTGAGGGTTCCTTCAAGAAGGAGAGCTTGAACAACCTCTTCTTCTTTTTTTTCAATATCTTTATTTATGTATGTTCGTTTTTCCATTACAGTTTTCTTTCAGTAGTATTTTGCATTGGTTTCAGGTGTACAGAAGAGTGGTTAGACAATTATAGTCTTTATAGAATGCTCCCCCGATATGCCAGTACCCATCTGCACCACCACAGTTGTCGAAATGTTATAGGACACCTCTTCTTAGAGCAGGTGTGCTCCCCAATGCTGAGCACTTAGACCCCGGCAGATGGGCATTGGTGGGCTTGGCCATGAATTCCAGGCAAAGTGCGTTTTGTTTTCAGTTTGGAACAGCACCAGGGATGCCTCCCCATCCTTTCTGGACTGAGGCAGGCGATTACCATCCAAACAAAAAAATCTTTGTGTGACATCTGATTTATAATTAAACTTGGCGATGTAGTGTCTGAAGTGTCTCATCCTCCTTCTTGGAGTAACTCTGCATGCAGCATAGTCAACCTTGTCTCCTGGTGAAGGACTCGTTTAAGGAAAGAAAAAGGGAAATTAGAATCAATGATTGCCATCGTAGGTCAAACTTAAATCACTGATAGTTTCTATTGTTTTGGTGGAGAAAACACTTTCATGTCCCTTCATTGACTTATTCAGCAAATACATAGTTTGTTCTTTTTAACTTATGGAGTCTTCTTTCTTTCTTTTTAAATTTATCTTTATTGTTGAAAGTATTACAGATGTCCTCTTTGTTTTTTCTTTTTTTCTTTCCCATTGACACCCTTCTCCCTGCACTCACCACTCCCAGGCCTTTGCCACCCTATTATCTGTGTCCATGGGCTATGCATATATGCATACAAGTTCCCCATACAAGTTCCCTGGTTAATATCTCCCTCCTCCCGGCTCCCACTTTCCCTCTGAAATTCAGCAATCTGTTCATGGTTCTGTGTCTCTGGATAAGTGCCCTGCCTGGACCTGGAAGGGCTTCTGAGCATCACTTGGGACCTTGTTAGAAATGCAAATTCTTAGAACCCACCCAGACCTTCTGAATCAGAAACTCTGCAGGTGGGGGGTCCAGGAAGCTGGGTTTGGAAGAGCTTCCTGGGGATTGCGCTGCACACAACAGTTGGAGAATTGGTGGTGTGAAAGCTGTGTGAGAGTGTGACGTGAGGGAAATAAGGAAGTGCACTATCCCCATCGTCAAGGGGCTTGTGATCCAGTCAGGGCACAGGGCATCCTCCATCAGTTAGGCAGAGTGCCCTTTACGAAATGTGAATTATTTCATACACTCACTTCCTAAGTCCCTCCAGGCTGTTCCCTTTATACAGGAATAAATGTAAATGTGTGGTTTAGGCTTACAAGATCTGACATGCTCCATCCCCTGCCTACCTGCCCGCCTCAGCTGGTGCATTCCCTCCCTGCCCTGGTGCTCTGCCACTCACAATAACCTTCTTTCCGCTCCCCAGACACCCCCACTGACTGTGGTGTCAGCAGGAATCTATGTTGAGGAAGATGAAGAACAAGAGAGAGAATTACAAAGGTTAAATAACAGGTTTAGTCGCTGATGTATTTTTTCCTATGGCACAGTATCTCTAAACCAAGGTCCCTATTGGCTAATATATTACTATATTGATGCTTACATATATTGGGGTCATATGTTAATGTGATAACGAATACTGGTGGCCTCATCTTATAGTGTAGCCATCTGAGAAAACTGACGGGTCATGAAGGAACCATTAAATGTAGTTTAGGTGAGTCTTAGGATAATGTCCTTGTATTGATTTCTCTCTTGAGAGTTGGTCCCACAGGCACAGTGCTCAGCCACACACTGTAGCCGAGTGAAGTGGCTAGAGGCACAAGATGCTGAGGGTGAACTCCCCTGTGTGGCACCAGCACGCCCCGGGGAGATGCATGGCTCCTGGTATCTTCACTTTCTTTTAGGGGAGACAGTAACTGTGTTCATTAGGCTTTCGCTCTGTAGAAATTTACTAATGAATGCCAATTTTGATCTTTGGGATAGTAAATGTGCCAAGTGTTTTTGGGAAAAAAGCAGCTGTTTGGATCTGTATTAAGTATGAAAAAATGGTCCCTCGGGATTCTCTTTGCAATAAGAAGGGAAAACACATTTTAAATAGGATCTGTTAAAGAAAAAACAACTTGAAATAGAGGCAGAGGGTGTCTTAAGGATTTAGGACGAGGAGAGCCAAGAACAAGGAGCATGGTTTGGGTTTGGGTTTGGGTCTGGATTTGATTTTGACTACCCACAGCTCTTTCCCAGTCCCCGGCAGTATTTTTGAGTGTCGAATATGTAGTTTAGGGAATTACTGGCTGTTTAGGACCCTCTCATTTGAGATGGTCAACAGAAGAGGGAAGGCCAGTGTGGAGGAGCCATCCAGGAGGAAGGCCAGTGGGAAGTGCTGGCTCCCGGTGCCTTAGCATCCTCTACCTCATCCAGTTCCTCCAGGAAACCAGGGAGGTCTCCGCAGCACAAGAGCTCCAGGACTTGACAGGAAGCCTTCAGCTAGTTTGCCCTGGGTGGCTGCGAACAAGACAGGCATGCCCTATCCCTGCCTCCCAGGAGCCCACAGCCCATGGGCCAGGACTTCAGCAAACAACCATAAATGCATTTGCACACTTGGAAGGGTAAGGGAGCTGGGCCAGGAGAAAAGAGGGCAGGCTCTCTCTGTGGGCTCAGGTTGAGATCTGGAAAATGTGTCTAGGTTGGTGGCATGACAAGGGGTGGGTAAGTGAGAGTGTCCTCAGCGGGTGGCATCACCTTCCTTACTAGCTAGACTCTGTTCATAGAAGCTGCCACAGCAGAAAGTCTGCAGTGTAAACACCCAGCCTCCCTGCAGGATGCGCTGCAGGGACTGCAATTTCCCCGTGTCCACTAACAGCACCTGGGCATGTATTTTTCTTCCTTTTGTTGGTTCCCCTCTGAGATCCCTCCTTTTGGGGGAGCTTCTGCTGGCCTCCTTCTTAAGAGAATAGCTTACTGGGGGGCGGGGTGGGGGACATGTATTATTTCTTGGAGCTAATATGGCTTTCTGGAGAGGCATTTGAGTATCTTCAGAGAATCTTGCTAAGTGTGACCAGCAGTTCCTAGAAGGAAGGAACTGCCTCTGCCCATTGCCTTCTTGACCGGGAGTTGTCACTACACATGTCGCATCTGTCCCAACCAGAGCACAGTTTGAGGGCAGGCTATCTGTCTGTTCTTGGTGCCCAGCACGCTGACTTGGCACCAACCTGGTTCTCAGAAATAGTTGACAAATGAAAGAAGGGATTCTGCAAATCCAAATGCCCTTGTAGTGCAGAGGCTTGGTTTCAGGAATGTGAAATAGAACCGATGGCCCTGACTGGCTTGGCTCAGTGGATAGAGCATCAGCCTGCAGACTAATGGGTCCGAGGTTCGATTCTGATCGAGGGCATGTACCTTGGTTGCGGGCACATACCCCGTAGGGTGTGGCAGCTGATCAATGTTTCTCTCTCCTCAATGTTTCTGTCTCCCTTCCTCTCTATAAAAAAATCAATAAAATATATATATTTTAAAAAGAAATAGAATCAATACCTGATTCATCTATTTATTATCTGCCCATGCAGAGGCAGCTCTGGAGGACTTATTGCTTAACTGTGTACCAAAACACCACGCCTGGCACATGGTAAATTCACTGTCCATCATGGTTATCAGAGAGGATATGCAAAACCAGCTCTGGTGTCTGGGTCCCTTCATGTCCTAGTCCCACTGAACATGCAGGAACTCCAGTGTTCCACCCTCTCCTTTCATTCAGAGGCGACAAGTCAGGGTACCAGGCTCTGAGTGTGGCTGCTTCTCTTCAGACACATAAGGGGAAACTCAGGGCATGAGCCCTGCCGTGTGGAGTGCCCAAGCAGGGCTCACTGGCCATCTGCACAGAGCTTGGGTGAACAGAACTGATATGGAGCAATTCAATTTCAAGATGTTCTTATGGGATTTTTTAAAACTTAACAAATTAAGGATGAAAGCCATTTGAAGCATCTAGGTTTCTATCTGCTATTTCTGATAAGACAGAGGGTTTCTTGGAATAAAGCGAATGGACCATTTCTGCAGACCTAAAAAAATATGAAGCTGAGATGCAAAACAGAACCTACAAGTTCATTGTGGCCCAGGTACCAGTTTGGCTGGTCAACACAGGGTCCTCGAAACCTGCAAATAGCACATTAACTCTAGCTTTCTGGATTGAGGGTGGGGGGAGGGATTAGGTGACCTAGCTACACAAGGCCATATTCCCAGAGAGTCCACAGCAATCCTCTTTGTAAACTGCCCTCTCCAGTTTTCTGCTTACTAGTATCTGCATCGCTTACACCCCTGAGACCCCTCATTCCTATTACCTCCCTGGCCACTGTCAGCACAGTGAGCAGCCCTGACTGGGACCTACAGAGGAGGGCCAAGTGGTGGAGCTGGCTGTGGCCAGCAGCAGTGTGGATCATATCTCGGTTTGCCTCTCCAGTCACCTGTCCAGATGCCACAAGCCAGGGCCTGTAGGGTCAATGTCAATGGGTCCCCACCCAACCCGAGCTTCTCTTGAGAACCAAGTGGGCACCCAACCTCAGCAATTCTGACTCCATTGCTCTGGGCTGTGCCACATGCACTTTGGAAAGCCTTCCATGTGGTCTGTGCCCAGCTCACCTGCACTCTGGACAAGTGTTCTGCTCCCATCGGCACTCTTCTTGGCCCAGATCCTCTTCCTGGATTGGTCTTGACCATCACAAACTACAGTCGTAAACCACAGATTCAAAGAACACACATGCCAAAGTAGCTTGTAAAATAAAAGGGGTAAAGTGCAAAAACCAAAAGTATTTTGATTTGAAATCCCAACTATACAAACAAAAAATGGACTTGGATGGGGAAGATGGTAGACACAAATGCTTGCCTTGTCTCAGACAGGGGAGTGGGAAGCACTGCTATGTCTGCTGGGTCCCGGGGCAGTCAGATCGGTGCTCTTACAGACAGCCTGCTATTTTCTTGCTGGATGCTTGTGAACTGTGTTTTTCTTTATGTAGACAAGTCAATACTTTTGCCAGACTATATCTAGTATTTGCCTCCTTTACATGTTTCTGGTGTTCACTAAGCCCTTTTAACCTGCTACATATGTTTTCCATCTACATGAATTTATTGCTTCTTTTCATAGTTTCAGCCTTTTCTTCTGGTGCATCTGTTATCCTCAGGTTATTCACTATCTAATGCCCATGTCCATTATGCTGCCCTTCATATATTACATCTCTATATTCTGGGATAACATGCAAGTGTGTGCGTTATTCCACAGATGTATTTTTGGTGTTGGTGACTGAGCTCTTAGCTGCTGCTGCTGCCCATTGTGAGGCCATTATTACATGTTTAGCAGGTAGTGGGTGGTAGATGTCCCCTTCCATTGTCCATCCTCTGCCTCAGTGTCCTCTGTGAGCTTTTAGACTGATAGGGAAACTGAGGCCAGAGGAGGAAGTGATTTGCCAAAGATCATATGATTGGCTCCTGGTGAGGGTGAAAATCAAACACTGGTCTACAGTCCAGGACCCTTTTTATCCTCAAAACTCCACTTACAAGATCAACTCTGAGGTACAAAATAATTGCATAGACAAAAATCATTACTGTCATCAACCTAATCAAAATCTTGCACCTAGTGAGTGTGAATATTCCAACTAACCACTGTTGCCCCATATTCACTCCCCTTCCCCTTCTCTAGCATAGCTTGACAAATAGCTTCCATTAGAGCAATGGTTCTCAACCTTTCTAATGCTGTGGCCCTTTATTACAGTTCCTCATGTGGTGATGACCCCCAACCATAGGATTATTTTCGTTGCTACTTCGGGTTGAGAACCGCTAGCAGGGTCACCTAAGACCATCGGAAAACACAGGTATTTACATTACAATTCATAACAGTTGCAAATTCACAGTTATGAAGTAGCAATGAAAATAATTTTATGATTGGGGGTCACCACAACATGAGGAACTGTATTAAAAGGTCGTGGCATTAGGAAGGTTGAGAACCACTGCCTTAGAGCAAGGTAGAATGTGGAGAGAGTCAAACACGGCAATTTTCAGTTGGAGGCAGTTCTGCCTATCCCTCATCCCTGAGACTTAGACATTTTTTTCTTTCAGGTAGGAAGTGAGGAGGGTGCTACTGGTATCTAAATGGCAGACGCCACGGACCATGCTGAACAGCTCAAACCCCCAAACCCCCACCCACACAATGCCACATAAATATAGGGGTGACAATTTCTGATTATGTGGATAGAGAGTATTGAGACTTCTGAATTAACAATTCATTTTAAAACATTACTGAATTCCTAGTAACTTTTCATCATCAGGTGTTTTTCTAAACCAAATGCCAAGAGAAATACTATTACTTGGGAAGAGGGGTATGCAAAATTGTTTGATCTTGAAAAGGAGTCCCCATTGAAATTGTGCTGCTCCTGTCATTCATGATACATGTGAAGTTTGGTTGTGCCTTTGTCAAGTAGCTCCCAATCCAAAGGAAAAAATCCCTGAATGCCTGATGGCTCTCACCAGTGGCTACAGTGCCGGGGCAGATCTGGTGAGCAGATGTTTCTGGTGGAAACTTTCCACTCTAGAATAGTTCCTTCAGAGGCAGGTCAGAGAAGAATGAGCCAGACAATATGCCCCTTTTGCTAATCAGTGCTGTCATCTTGGCTGCCCCTCCAGCAGCCTCGTCTTCTTGAGATCTTCAGTAAAAAGGGCATTCAATAAATACATCTGGCATCGGCCAGGATTATTCTAGCTCAGCTCTAATAAGGGATGGATTTAATCAGATTCAAAGGAACTTTAAGACTCATTCCATAACAGTGTTACATCTCCGGAAGAGCTCCGGAAGGCAGAAGATCGAAAACTATTTTCTCGAGCAAATCTTGCAAATGACGAATGCAAAGTAATTGAGTTGGCTGTGCACAGTCTGAAATCTTAGAGACATCTATCAGGTACATCAGGATACATACTATATTCAGTGCTTCATTGGATTAATCTAATTAGTCTTCAGAACAAGCTATGAAGTCAGTAGTGATCTTATGACTATTCATAGAGAGAGAATCTAAGGCTGAGGCTCACTAGGCAACTTGTCCAAAATCACACAGTGATTCCTTCTTCTTTAACCATTGAGCTGATAATACGGTCACACTGCTGGTTTTGAGTCAACAAGCTGCTATTTTAAGCTCTATCCCTTGTTTCCTTAATTGGAAACTGCATTTCTTATAAATACACGATTATTATAAGAAATGATTATTTGAGTTTATTTTAATAAATGTGGCAAAGGTTACTCTATATATAATAGTAACAGAGACTCTTAGTTCGATGAGAAAAGTATTTCCAAGTCATTGTCTCTCCTCAGTTGCAGTCTCCACGCATGATAGGATGCGATACAGTGATACTGTGGTCACTTGCAGGGAACCAGAGTGATCCTCCAGGCAAGAATCAGGCACTTTCATTAACAAGACGTAGCTTTGAGCTGATCACATGACTTCTTGGGGTTTCAGACTTCTGGCACACAGCAGGTCATAGTTTATGTAACAACGATTTCTTTGGCATCTGTTAGATATGCAGATATAATAATAATCCTCAAGTAATGTGATCTGTTGTAGAAAAGAGATCTCTACCTCTCTGAGGGGCTCTGAGCACTGCAGGCTGCCTTGTCAGGCAAACACCCAGCAAATGCTTATTGAGTGCCTACTATGTGTCAGGCTCCATTCCAGGAGTGAGAGATTGCAGGTGAATTTCACTTGGGGGTGGGGGAGATTTAAGGGAATAGTAAAACAGTAAACAATCAAACAAGGTGATTTCAGAGACCAGCTAATTGCATGAAGAAAATGCAATAGAGCAGTATAATAATGAATAGGGATAGGAGGAGCTACTCTACCTAAATAATCAGAGAAGGCTTCTATGAGGAGGTGACACGCACACACATACACACACAAAAGCCCTGGAAAATGAGTACAATTTTCTAGGCAAGGGAAATAATAAATTTTAATTTTATCTGTTTATATTGCTGTAGCAATACCTTTTGGATTAAGACGTATGATTATGCTTTTTTTCCATCCTTTTATTTTTCAGTATTTTTATTCCATTTCATAAATAACATAAAGCTTTTTTTTTAAATATTGTGTCTTTGCCTTTTGAGTGAATTTAAGCTGTTTATATTTATTGTAATTAATCCATCCGCACTTAACTTTGTCTTTTTATTTTGTGTGTTCTGTTATCATGGGTGTGTTTTCCTTTTCTTTTTCTTTCCTCTACTGCCCTGTTTGAATTGACTGTGCTTTCTCTCTCTTTTTTTTTAAATTTTCTATTATACTGATTTGGAAGTTACCTATTCTATTTGTCTTCTCTTCAGAGTCTGGATATTATCTAATGCAGATTTTGGAAAACACTCATAGGCTCTTACATGCACCTCCTTCAGTTGGTTTAATGGCTTTCTCTAGTGTCCTACTTCCAGTGGTTTTCTCTTTAATGGGCACGGGTATAAATGCAAGTGTAGAACATGGTCAGTGTGAAGATTATATCTGGGAGTTTGGATTTCCAACTTGCCTTTGCCAAGACCTGTGCCCTGTTACTTGAGGGTCCTGGTCACTGGCAAACTATAAAATCCCCATGGGTTATGGATAACAGTGTGGCTTCTAAGCAAGCAGTCTCTTGGTTTTGTCTGTTGCCCTTCTCCTTGTCTGCATTTCGGCTCTTGTAAGTGATGATAAACGTTAAATGGCTCCTGTAAAACTGTTGAATTGTCAGTTTTTAAACTGCATAAAACACTGACATTTTCATTAGATCCTGGCCCCAAGAAGTGTCCAGCTTTCATCATAATGGAATTGTTTACTTCTGTAGAGAGTCTTAATGTGCTGCCTATGAGAGAGATCTTACTGTCACCTGCTCTTAAATGGGAAAGTCTTTGTTCAGCCAAAGATTTTTGGAAAAGGATATGAAGAAGTTTTTTCCCCTGTCCTCCCCCCTTCCCCCCCCCTGTCTTTTCCCAAAAGGGTAAAGGATGAGAAGAGAGTCTTTGAAGAACTTCAGTATTGGACAGGAAAAATTTCAATGTAAAAATATCCTGCAGAGTCCATTAAGAGACAAAATGTTAGAAATTGCTTCAGTGTATCCTGTTAAAGATAAGCAAGTTATATCTGTGTCTTTGTGACCTCAATCTTTTGGTCTACATTTAAACAGATATCTTGATTTTGGATTAATACACTCTCTTGTGTATATTAGCAGAGAAAACATTTTAAACGGCTTGGTCCTTCTAAGCAAATAAGAAAAGAGAAGACTTTTATCTTCTGATCATTGCACTATATTTTCAACATTTTTTCAGAAGATGCCAAATTCTTCATGAACAAATGTAGAGCCTTCTCAATTTAACAAGCTGGAAACTGTGTGGGCTGAAAGGCCCAGGAATGTTAACTTTCCTGGAATCAACAAGTTTGCAATTTATGGCAAGATTTCTTGCTTATTTTTAAAGGAACTTCCTTTTTTGTATTAGCTCCTTGAATATGTCATTGGCAGGTTTGTCTACTTTTGCCTTTCAAGAGAGGTAGCCTAACATGGGAGGCAAAGTCCCTGAGTCAGGCAGATCAGTATTTGAATTCTGCTTGTGGGACTTACTAACTACGTAATAGTGGATGAGTTAATGACCTTTCTGAGCTCTGTTTTTCTTTTCCTTAAAATTAAAATAATAAATCAACTTTTCAGAGTTGATATGAACATCAAGTAAAATAATATATGTGAAGTGTTTAACATAAAACCTAGTACATAGTAGGGGACCATTTAATGACATTTGGTGATGAAGATGATAAAGATGAACATGATGATGCAAGTGCTGCAGGTACAGAAAATGGTAATAGAGATGATGATGGTAGTGGTGATGAGGATGCTGGTGATGGTAGTAATAATGGTGATGAAGATGGTGGTGGTGATAATGGGAACATCTGGATGTTAGGAGTCCTTTGAAATAGGCTGAGAGGGGTTTATTAAATAACTTGATAAAAGGCAGAATTATCTGTTATTACCTGCCATATAATTCCCCAGCTTCTACTTGGATATGTTCAGTCATTTAGGGGGTCCTTTTTGAATAAATATCCATTATTGACAGAAAACCATAAATGCCCACTTCACTCATACAACTTTCTTTTCAGGCCTGCACCTGTCTTTGAAAAGGCTAAGAAGTGTTACTTTGAGTCATTTGATCCTTTTGATATCCATTTCCTTCCTAAAGCTTGTTCACTCCTTGGCATCTATAACATTAGATGTCCTAGAGTTCTTCTGTTTCTTTGAACATTTCTCTGCCATCTCTTTGCCAACTTCTCTTTCTTTAGTCATTTGGATACATGAGTGTGGAACTTAGAGAAGGTAGTGCAGAGTGGGTGAACAGGGAGGTTGGGGCAGAAGCTGATTGTAATGTCACATAAGCCAAGAAAGACAAAGTTCCAGGTAGAGAGGAAGGCCAGTAATTTTGAATATCAGAGAAATGGTTAGGATGAGGAAGGTTGAGCAAGACCAATACTTTGGTCTATGAAGGTTCCGTTTTGGTATTGGGACACAAAATCACTGGGATAGTGAAAGAAGAAGGATGGAGGAGTACCTGGGAGTTGAGGGCATGGAGGCCACAGACATGGAAGAAAGAGAGGGGAGTTGTAGGGCGGAAATACTTTTTTTTTTTTTTTAGATAAGAGAGAATAAAATGAATATTTAGACCAAGGGAAGCTGAGTATGAAAATACAAAAGCAAGTAGATATTAGTCCTGGTAGGAATGGGAAAAGGAAGAGAACAAGTTGATTGGCCCACAAAAGCATTCACCACATCCCCAGTGAACAGATGGGTAAGGAACAATGTAATCTGTGAGGCTCATGTTGAATGACCTTGACCTTCTGTTATAAGGTGAGCCTTGGCAGGTATAGCTCATTTGGGTAGAGTGTTGTCCCCTGTACTTAAAGGTCAAGGATTTTATCCCTAGGATCTTCTGTGTACCATAAATACCCTGTAATCCCACAGATGGCCCTATACTGCTCACCCACGGGCCCCTCCCTTTCCTTCTCCCCATACCCAGCCTAGCTTTCAAATGGCTATCACATAGAAATAAATCACTGGATGATCTGCACGAAGGTGAGGAAGATTGCAAAGGTGTAATGTCTCATCCCGCCCAGGCATTAGTGTAACAGATAGTTGAATGGAAGGAGCACAGGCTCGAGAGTCAAGGACATGGAGTGTAGTCCCAGGTCTATCTAGTTGATTACACTGTTATTGTGTCCTTCTATAGCACAGGGTGTCATGTCTTTCTTGCTTGCCATTCCATCATTAGCCTTTTATCTACTATGTGGTATATAGGAGGTACTCATAGAATTTATTTGAATGGGTTAATATAGAGAGATAAATATCTTCAAATATTCCATTATTCAGTGCAAGTTATGAGGGACTATTAGTCTGATGTGCATTTTAGCAGCACAATATCATTCCAAGGAATGACTTTGAATAGTAAAATGTCAGCTACCACTAGTGGGCCAGTCAAAGGAGATACTTTTAGCAGGGCTTTACAGAATGGCTTACATTTAGCCACCTAATGTCTATTGGTTTGGCTTACAGATAAATTAGCTCCTACTTCTTCAGTAATCTGATCCAAGGTGATTTAGTAATTTCTTATTCTTAATGTTAAAAATATATAGTGATCTGTCATTATAGATGGAGCTATGGTCTGGGCAAGGCAAAAAGAGATGAAAATGAGTTCTAAATAAAGAAGCAGATTTCCTTCTCATCCACTGTTTCTACATTCTCCATCCTCCCTGCTAAATAAGATCTTTTTCTACCTTTCCCTAGGACCCCACTAGCATGGAGAAATCGATTTTCAGCCAAATCCCCAAAGAATAAAAGAAAAATATGTCTTCAGAAGGAAAGGGCAGAGGGGAGAGATAGAAGCATCAATAAAGGCTAAAGGGATTGGTCTAAATTGTGCAGAATCCTAGAGGGTGTTTATTTTCAAAACAAAAGCTTACAGATCAGGTATTTTTCAACAGATGAGAAAAAGGGAACGAGAAAAGCTTGTGCCTGGGCTTGGTGACATGCCCACAGTGACCCGAGCTACTGAGTCAGCAAGAGTAGCTCTTGTTCTCCTGGGTCTGGCGGCAGCTTCTGAGGAACAGAATTCACCAGTGAGCCAGTCATATGCTCTACGAAGGCTGTGTCTGGCCTGGCCACCCTTCCAGTTTTGATGGGTCACTTAGAATCCCAACTTCCTGCCCTGCCCACATTCAGGAACCTCCCGGGGAAGCCTCACCAGACATTCATTGGCAGTCAGCCTGGCATGACTGAAGAGATGTTCCTCACAAGGCCTGCTTTTGGCTGGCATATTTTTGGGCACTGCTCTTTCCCACAAATATTTCTTACAAAAATCCTTTGAGACAGGAAAGTCATCTTTTCTTTAGAACCTGGGTGTCCTCTTCAGCCACTTATGTGCTGTGTGACCTTAAACAACTGGGTTACCTTTTTGGAGACTCAGTTTTCTTCTTGGTAAAATGGGACAAATTGGACCTGTGTCATCACTGTGGAAAGGATGAGGACAATGAAGATGAGGTGTTTTACAGATGGTCTGGCAAAGAGGTCAGTGTTGGCAGTGAACCTGGCTGGAGAGACCCCCCCAAACCCAGACAAGACATGAGCTTTTTATCCTTGTTGGGGGTGTTTGGTTTGGGCCTCAGTCAGCTGCTTCTTCCATCAGAACCACACACATGCTTATGTTTTGAGTGATGATTCTCTTTGTAAAGCAACCACATCCTGCAGACTCTGCCTGGGCCCTGGGTCTCTGTGTCTGTGTCTGTTGGAAAACAAAGGGTGTAAACTTAATGTTGATTCATTTTAACCACCTCTGGGTACCACTCCAGCCCCAATGTCTGGAGATGTCCACTAGACCTTCTACATCTGAGACCTCCCTCCTGATCACAATGCGAGATTCCACAGAGATGGACACAAGGGGTCATGTGTGATAGAACACAATCCTAAGGAAGAGAAGAGACAAAACACAAGAGTGAAATGACAATACTGCTCTATAAAGAGCACGTGCTTTTAAAAAATTGTTTGCAAAATGCTAAAAACACGAGTGAAAATCAATCACAATTCTATCCCTTCTAGTTATGCATAGAGATATAAAACAGGAAGCCAGGTTTCTGCACTCCCTCCTTTTGGCATTTTGTTGTCTGTCCTTCCCACTCCTTCATTTTGAAACACATTTTCCTATTTACATGTATACAGACCTGGACATACTTTTTACAGGACTGTGGTCCGCAATTTGCATTTTGGGGTCATTGCAGTTCACTGATTCTACATGGAGTTCATCCTTTCAGGTCAGTATATGTAACTTTCCCTCCTGTGTTTAACCAGCATCCTGTTTCATAGTGTGGGAAAGCCATATTTATTCAGTCACACCCTTTTGATGGGCAATAGGTTGTTTCCAGTCTTTTTGTTGGTACCAAGGAGACTGCAGCAAATGGGGGTTTGTGTTTTGCTGTGTATTATGTGGTGTTACTTCTGTGGAATCAACTCTTAGAAGTATGGCTTCTGAGTCAGAGGGTATACTCTCTTTAAATTCCAATAGAGACTTCCACGTTGGTTTCTACAACGTTTGAAAGTACCTTATGCGCCCACCATAGGATGGGGCACACCCATTTCCCTATAACATTGCCAGCTTTGGGCATCTTTTCCCAGTCTATTGAATGGAAAGTTGTTCCACAGTTTCTATTTTATTTCTCTTAGTTAGATTTAACTTCTTTTCATGTGTTCATTGGCCATTTTTGTCCTAAAAATTGCCCATTTGTATCCTTTTGAGTGAAATTGTCTTTAAAATATATATATTGTCTTTCTTTCTAATTGATTAAGAAATGAATAAAGTAGTTTTTTGATAAATGCTTTGAGAATGCAAGACCTCCTGTGGCTGCTGGGAGGACGAGGGTTTCGTAGAGTGGAAGTGGATGAGTGAAAGGTAGTAATAACTCCTTCGGTGTGCTGTGTAGTTCACAGGCATTTTTTCTCACATGTATTATTGCCCCCATATGCTCCTCAGTGCAGTCCTGGGAGGTAGGCTGAGCTCCGGATGACCTCTTAGCTGTCAGACCTTCACCTTGCCCCTGACTGATGAGGCTTGCCTCTTGGGCCTGACCTGAGAATTCCGAATCTTCTGCTTGCCTGTCTCCTGCTGGGACTATTGCCTGACAACCTTTCATTGCCCTATGCACACCACCCCTCCCAAATCCCACATGAGCTCTGCACACTTCTTAGAGTCCTGGGAATCCTTTACAACCTCCTTTAGGAATTTGGTACCCTCTGAAAGACTCCTTGTGAGGCCTGTGGGTGATGGTAGTTTTTATCCTGATGAATAAAAATTAGTTCCTGTTTATTGAGTACTTACCATGTAAAAGGCCAATGCTATGGTTGGTCAAGTCCATTGTACAACTCCAGGGTGTACCACTCACTGCATAGTCATTGAAGATTTGCAGAATTATTTCTACCTGAGGTTGAAAAGTGTCTTGAAGAAGGGTGCCTTTTTAAAAAATTATGTAAAATCTCTAGAATAGTGGGCAGCAAGGTTAACAATGTGCCAAGCACCATGCTATGTGTTCTAAACACATTAGTTTTTTAATCATTCCAATGCCTGCTGAAGTTGATGACATTATACCTCCTCCCCCTGCCAAAACTGAAGAAACAGCCTCAGAGAGGTTAAGTTACTTTCTTAAGACACACAACTAATAAGTGAACTCAGGTCCAACTATTCCCAAAGTCTGCCTCAACTCCTGGCCTTCCCTTCCTTTGTATTAGGATCCTGTTACCTCCAAAGAGTCTCTGCAATTCCCCAAGCCAAGGTTATGATACCAGCACTGGCTTCAGGCCACTACTCTCTTTCTACAACTCTCTAGAAAGGTGGTGTGGCCAGTGGGTAAACTTGAAATTATCCCAGGGACCCTCGTGATCCAATGGTGCCTTTCTGTGAATAACACTGAAGCCTGAGGGCCCAGCTGCTGGCCCACAGTGATCTCATCTAGAGGTCAGCACCTCTAGGTCTCCCCTGGGAAAGAGGAGTCCCCTTTTTTGATGTGCATCTTCCTCAGTCAGTGTTCCTGCTCTCTGTCCCAAGACCCATTTTCTCTGACCACACTCAGAGTGTGGGTAACAGTAACACAGAGGTGCTAAGAGTGAGAGCCAACATTTCCCATCTTCTGACGATGGTGTTGATGGATGGGGACTGGACCTGGTGAAAGGGCTTTTCTGGAACTGATTCATCAGGAGGAGGGATTTCCCCTCTCACTCTCTGCTTTCACTTCTGAAGTTCATGTGTCTTTTTAACATTCTGTCAGCTTACTGGGGCCTAAGTGGAAAGTCATCTTTAGGATCCATTTGTTCTGACTCAATTTCCAAGGCTTTATGATGTTGTTCCTGCTCTTGGAAAAGTGCTCCAAATGGTTTGCAGAACTGATGTGCTCCAAGGCGCCTTGATTAATGGTGGGGAGGCCATGGCTGGAGGACCATTCCTGGAAGGAGGGGCTGGGGTCTGTGAAAGCCATCACAGCTGGGCTCCAGAAACAAGGATGTCTTCCCTTAACGCCATTCAGCATGGAGCTTCGTGCTGGTTCCTTGAGGAAAACCATTGAGGAAACAATCTCGATGTTTGTTCCAGGCTCATGTGGGGAGCAAGGAGTCAGAGCTCTGGGTTCAGCTGGGAATACAGACCATGTTTTTAGTCCCATGGGTAATTTATTCTCTCTGTGGCTTCCAATCATGTGTCTGGTCAGTGAAAGGGGGCGTTTTTACAGGTCTGAAGGCAACAGTATTTACTTTTAAGAGTTCTGAAGCCAGACAGCTGGTTGCTATTACCAACCAGCACTACTTGTCATGCTAACCTTGTGTGAGTGGCTCCCTGAGATTCCTGGCTATGGAATGGGGTTGATAAGAGCTGTTTTATAGGGTCATTGTGAGGATTACATGGGATAATCCATGGGATAACATGTGTGAAGAGCTTAGCCCAGAACTTGGCACATAGAAACCACTGAGCAGTATTCTCACCAGCACTGCAGAAAAGGGGACGCGGATGGCCTGGCTCTGCTATGGATTTGACAGCCACTTTGGAGCATGACTGGGCAAAATCTAGTCATGCGGAAAGTAGACATTGCTATGACATAGAATTCTACTTTTAGGTAGATACCCTAGGGAATTGTTTGAATCTGTGTACAAGGGGTCGTGTGTAATTAGCATCACTGAAGCTTTAGCAAGCATTTGGATGGTTCTCAAAATGTTCATCCAAATGATCATCAGTAGGAGTTCTGGTATATCTGTGCAGTGGGAGAGATCATAGCATTAAAATGCATTGGGACCAAATTTCAAAACTTGAAGATTTATTCTACATATATTAATGAATGGAAACATAGAGAACAACAGCACTAAATGCATAGCATTCAATAAGGAGTATAACAAATACAGAAATAATACTTTCAACTTCCATTAGTGTTTACTTTGGGATTAGGGAAGATAGGAGATGGAAATCAAGGATGTGGGGAGCTTAAATTATATTTCTATGTTTTGTTCCTGGAAAAATGATTTAGAAGGAAGATGGCAAAATGTTAAGATTTATTTACTCCACTGGATGGTGGGAATATACATGTTTTAAATACTTTCTTTTCAATTTTATTCTGCATGTTTAAAATATTTCACGGTAAAAATTGTAATAAACAAAATCAAGTTGTCTATGGACGAGAAGAAATGATACAGTGACAACAACACTCCTCTCCAGGAGTTAGTCTCTCCTTTTCCTGCTGCAAAATGTGAGGGGGGCTAAGGAACTTAACTTTGTGTCACAAACATGTGAAGCATTAGGATATTTAATAATAGCTAACAACCATGACTGTGTTTCTACCTGTAAATGCAGAATGGGGGGATATATTTGGTAATAGTTCCATTTCAAATGCAGTAATATACAGTTACACTTTAATTATAAAATCTTTCCCAGAGTAGCATGGGATCTATGAATAGCATTTCTCTAAGCATCGTGGCTGGGATCCTCCTTCCTGCTGGCCTGGGATGGCTGGGAATTAGCACTGGGAAGGCAGGGAGAGTTGTGCAGTCCAAGAGGCACTCCACATGTCTTTCCAGGGCTTCTGTGGGGCATGTAACACCAGGGTCCTCTGCTTGCATCTATGGAGAGCTTGTGGGCCCCTGCTTTTCCCTCCTTCAAGCACACTGGTCTCCCTTTAGAAATATGGTCCCTTCAGCCAATTCTTTCCTTTGGGGAAATATCAACCCCTGCTTGGTTTCCTCTTGATTTTTCCTCCACCCCTCATCACTCCAGCTCAAGGTCACCTCAGGTGCACCAGTGCCAGAATGTCAGGCCCACAGCAGGAGAGGTTGGGGGGAGGACTGTGCGTGACCAGGGATGCAGCCCAGGGGTTCCCCCATCCCTTCTGGGAAGACTTGCTCTCAAACATAGCTCTCTCAAAGCTTCCTTGCGCCTTGCCTCCCACCACTACAGGCTGAGGGGAAAGGATTTTCTTGTCTTGTTTTCAGTCTGGGTTTTTTATTTTCGTTCTGCGGTTCTGCTCTGCCTCACTTTTGTTTATTGGCATCAAAGCCCAGGCCAGCTGTGTTTGTTTGCGGATCTTTCATTTCCATGAAACCTGGGGATTTTTCTAGGTCACTCTGTGTTCTTAATAATCAAGAAGGTGGTTCACATGGCTACAGGAAGGACTGGGGTCAGAGAAACCTCAAACCCACAAAGACCCCTCAGTAGCCCTGCCGTGGGCCTGGATGACTGGGAAGAACAATTAAACATACTGACACGACTTGGGGTTTTGTTGTTTTCCAGGGTTAAATCCCCCAAAGAGCTCTCTAACAAGGGCATTTGGGTAGAAATCTTGCTGGTTATTTTCAGCAACACCATATGACAACGATCGAATTGTAAAGTCTAGAACCCAGCAGTTGCAGGGATAAGGGAAAAGGGCATGCTGGGAATTTTCTTCATATCTTAATAACTGGACCCTTAGTTGGATTATTTAGGACCTTAGGTCACAGCTGTGGAGTTGCTTGCTGGAGGAGCACTGGGCTGAATGGAGCCCCAGGGGCCTAGCCTTGGACCAGGCCACCGGATGCCCCAGGACAGATACTGGTGCAAAACCCTGAGCTCTGACAGAGAAGTATCAGAAAACTGAACAGAAGCCATGGTTTGCCGACCACTATTCTAGTCCATTGACTTGGTGATAAAATCAAAGGTCTTCTCAGCTTGAAATAAGCCATTGGATGGGAATGCCCGAGTGCCCTGTGGGTGATTCTAATTTGCAGGTGGCATCCCCTGTCAGTCTTCCCAGTTCAATGAGGAATTGCTGCTCTCTGTTTTATGTTGTCCTTGAACATGTCCTTCTAGCCCCACTCTGAGGGCTCTTGAAAAAGACAGCCTTTGCCATGAGATGTGGACTGTGGCTGCTTCTTGGTAGTTAAGAGCAAGGCCATAGCTGGCTTCTTTAAGTGACCTGTGGGCAAGAGAGAGAGAGAGAGAGTATCCCAAGTCTGCTCTGTGTTCAGAGTCTCCACGTTGAGTGGAATGAACGGGAAGGTAGGAGAGGTATGGTTCAAAACCTTCTCTCAAGGCCAGCAATTGCCCTTCCTCTGAGTCTCAGCTACACAGAGGTAGAGCCAGGAATGGAGCCCAGAACACCTGGCATGAGTAGCTGACAGCAATAGCAGCTGTCTTTAGTGCACATTGATGGAATGCAGGCATGGCTCGAGGGTTTCGTGCTTGTTAAAACTCATTGAGTTCTCATCAAAGCTCCAGGAAGTGGATGCTGCTATTGATCCCATTTTGCAGATGGCGAAGCTGAGTCTGCAAGGAGTTAAACACCTGGTCCCAGGGGCGCACAACTAGGAAGCTGCAGGCCCAGGCTTCAAACCCAGGTCATCTGGTTCCAGCATGAGCTACACTGTGGGGTCTCTGAGGCTCCCATGATTGCCAACCATAATAATACTGGCTGTCTACTGAGTGCTTTCCCAGGGCCAGGGGTGATTAAAGACACACTTTCCCCGCATTATCTTCTTTAATCCTTGCAGTTCTCTCTGAGGTGAATATAGTGGTGATAACTCTTTTACACATAAAAAAACAAAGGCTTGGGGAAGTGGAGTGGCTTACTCAGAATTGCTTAACTAATGTGTGGAAGAGCCAAGATTTTGGCCCAGGCAGTCCTGGGAACTCAAACACCCAACCCCTGGGCCTGTGTTGAGATAGGAGGTTAGAGAGAAGGGGTGTAGTGGACCCGCTGCCAAGGATTACTACTAGGCCCTCTGCTGCCCTTAGAGGGCCATAGGGAAGAGGCAGCTCAACGAGCCCCGGCATATGTAGAAGAGTCAGGACGTTCCCATCATACACCTCGCTAGTTCTGTCACCTTTGCCGAGCAGGTTCCCCAGCTTCCACCATCGCATATTGTCTGATACCAGTCTAGGGCTGGCAGAGTAGCTGACAAAATTGTACTCACTAAATTCTTAGGGAAACTGGTATTAGGTGGTGCATCCTTGCGCCTTTTTTCCAGAGTGAATGAATGAATGAACCACATATGCTTCTGCATTGGAAACTAGCCAATAGCTATGAGATACTTAATTTGAGATATGGATTCTCTAGATTCATATTCACTAATGCAACGAGACTAAAAGTCAGCATTTGGTGGGTAAGAAAATGGCAATTTTGCTTTGACTCTAAAGGCTCTGGGCAATTCTTAGTAAAAGAATATCTGTCTCATTATGTTCTGGTCTATATAACATAACAGCAACCATGAAAATAACACAATAACTAGTTGGTACTTACTATGTTCTGTCTCTGGGATAGGTAGTTAATAGTTTTGCACTTAGTCTTTATTAGTCCTATTTATCCGATGAGAAAACTAAAAGCCCACAAAATTTAAGGTGCCTGTGTAATGGAAACTCAGCTAAAAAGTGTTAGTCCTTTTTCAAATTCAGCTTTGCCTCTGAAGCTTCATACACTTCTTAACCACCATGTACTATATTGAATTTGACAAAGGCAAGGAAACTGAGGCTCAGAGATGCTAGATAGCTTGCCAAGTCCCCTCAGCTGGTTTATAATAAAATCTAAACTTGAACTCAGGATACCTATGATATCCCGTCTGTTTTAGCAAACACTCTCAAGGTCAGGCTCAGCATTTACTCCTTCAGGCATGGGAAGGCTCAACGTGCAGCCCTTCAGGACTATCATGTGGTGTTACAAAGACAGATACGGTACAGAGACAGTCATTAGTTTGGGCTTGCTCAAGAGCTCACTTGAAATGAGAATCAGCCGACTGACTGCCTGTTCTCTCTGCCTAGTATTCTCTTCCGCCAGATAACCACTCATCTCATTCAAGCCTTTGTTCAAATATCACCTACTCAGGGAGGCCTCATCTAACTACCCTCTTTAGAAATAAATACCACTCCCTTCACTGGTTTATTTGACACATCATCATCTAAATACTCTTGTATTTCACTACTGATTTTATCTGGAAGTCCCACGCAGGCCAGCACATAATAGGGATATTTGATCTACATTTAATGAATGAATGAACCGGTAATGTTCCTGGGTGGGTTTGAGGAAGACAAGCATCACGGGGATCAGAGTATATATGTAGTCAATCTAGAGGCTCACCTTCCAACACTGCTCAGGCCCAGGGAAATGAGGACTTCACACTTGCCATGTTCTCGGTTCCGCTCCAGCCACCACCTTTATGAAAGCCATTAGCACCTTGGATTTGGAAAAATGAGTTCAAGGCTCTCCTGGGAATAGGTAACAATCTGAGGACCCAGGGTCCAGGCAGTGACTTCCAAAGGAAATGAATTTGGCCTCTTTAGAGTCTCCTTCCTCTGTCTTTTCTTCCAGATTTCCTGACATTGAAAAGCCTTTGCTACTTTTTTGTGCTGAAATAGTTTCTTGCCCTCAGATTTTCAGCTTAGTGATGTCTTTATTCTTTAGTCTCTGGCAGCACCCGCCTCTCAGAAGTGGAACCCGGTATAATTGCAGATTCCCTGGGAGAAAAGATGACTCTGGGGTTGTTCTGAAGTGCCATTTACATTCACTTTTGACAGTTGTGGCAAAAACCCTTCTTGCTTTTCATTCTTTTTGTCTCACCTTATGTACAATCATCCTGAATTACTGTATCACCTTTTGAGTTCTCTTTTTGGGTCCCTCAGGCTGTGGGCTCTATTTTTTAAAATGTGAGCACTGTGGTGGAGATACTAAATTAAGCATCGCAGCTTAGCATGGAATGTGTAGATACTTGAAGCAGGATTTAAAAGAAGTTCTGGTTTCCTAGAAATGTAACAGTATATTGCCTTGGAAGCGAGAGCAACTCAGGAAGGAGCCCCCTTTTCCAGCATCAGTCTGCTGAGTCTGCTGCTCTTCGATGCAGAGGAGGTTAAATCATGAGCCGAAAGCACAGCCTGTGAAAGGCTGAGGATGTGTTCTGTTGGGGAGACCCTGTAAACGGACTTGTTTTGCTGGATGGAGGAATGAATCATCTCAGCCACGCACACCAGCTGTAGCCTGTGGAAGTAAACCGAGGGCTTTCCCACAGCATGCGCTGTATATTTCATTGTTAAAGCTTTGCATTTTGACAGGTAGTTCTTATCCTTCTGGAAAGAGCGGTCTGAAGCCAGCAGCTGGAGGAAGACCTGGCAAACCCTGCTGTCTAAATTGAGAGCAAGCATGTGCAGCGAAACATCATTATAACATGACCTGTTATTACGTGGATTTTGATATCCCATGGGGCAAATACGTCTCCCAGCGTAGCACAGCCTCATACAGCAGATGCCTGTTGTAACTTGTCTTACCCGGAACACAACCTTGTCTCAGAATCCAGTGCTGTGAAGGGGTTTGTGCCATTTTTAAAGAAATTGACAAACACAGATCATGAGTTATATATACTGTGTAAGGGAGTAGTTAAAGCTGTGTGTGGTGCATGGCAAGTGCTCACTGAGGTCTTCCCTCTTGTGGGACTTATATTAGAGAAAGAGAATGTGGTAGATTGACTGTGAAAATGTCCCCATTTCTTTAGGATCCATATATCCACACTCTCTACAATGTGGTTTGCAGCTTTTCTGGTAAAAAGGTGGAATTCTGTTTTGCCTCCTCTTGAATCTGGACTAGTCTTGAGAGTTTCTTTGGCCATCAAAATGCAGTGAAAATGCCAGTATGGCAGTTCTGAACTAAAGCCTGTGAACTCCTGTCTCTCAACTCTAGCCACATAGAAACAAGCCCATACTAGCCTGCTGGTAGAATAGAGGCTATGTACAGCAGAGCTGAGCTGCCTCAGCCAAGACACCTAGACCAGGTCACAGCCAACCAACCTCCAACCCTGTGAGAGTGCCCAGCCAAGATCAGCAGAGCCAACTGACTAACCCCTGTAGACACATGAGGAACCCACTAAAAACCAGATGAATCTCCCAGTTGACCTATAGACTCATGAACGTAATAAATTGTTGCTATTTTAAGCCACTGACTTTTGGGGGGTGGGGAGGGGGATATTTTGTTACTCAGCAGTAGCTGACTAATACAGGGAGACTGGCAATATATCAGTTAACAAAATCAGGGAGAGTATGTAGTTCAGATAGGAATAACTGCCTTGAAGGAATTAAAACAGGGTCACATGATAAAGAGAGACTTGCATGGGCTATTGCATATAAGAAGCTGAGTGAAGGCCTGTCTGAAAAGGAAACAGGGAAGGCAAGATGTGAGCAATTAGAGGATGCTGACTGTGGGAACAATTGAGGCAAGAGTTTTCTTGGAACAAAGAAGGCTCCAGGCAGGGTTTGGGGGATAATGATCTAGGAAGACAATGGTAGGAGATGTCTGGAAGAGGGGCAGGGGCAGACGACAGTGATCACTTTGCTTTGATACAGGGAAGTGGCTCTATATTGTTTTTCCTACTCTCTGGCTGTTGTGTCGTGGCAAGAGGGGCTGCAGGAAACCAGTTGTTAACCACAGCAAAAGTCAGATGAGAGATGCTGGTGACTCAGAAGAAGAGGATCTACATGGGCAGACACCCTGCATTCCTGCCACAGCACTCCTTACACCTCCCTTATTAGAGCCTGCTGTTTATCCACTTGTGCTCTTATCAGGTGGCGAGCTCCCTAAGGGAAGACCACAGTTCCTTTGTCCCCCCCATCTCCCTTGCCTCATACCCAGCAAGCCTTGGGAAAGCTCTTAGAATTTTCGATCCCTAACTCCTGCTAAGATGTCCTATCCAATCTCTCCCCTTTCCTTTCACCCAGTGGCTTTTGAGAGGTGCTCTTCCTCTTACACAGGACTGTGGAAGCCCCACAAAGCTCCCGGACATGGTCTTTGTTATTACAAAGCATCTTTTAAAGGCTTGTGGCCACCGCCCAGTGGATTCCTCTCCAAGGGCCTGGGCTCTGCTTGAGGTTCAGCCTGACTCGTCAGGGGATGATGAGGAAGCCTTTAGTGGTTTGACACCTCTTTCTCCTGCTATAAAACCCCTCTAAATTACGCTGCCCACCAACCCACCTTGAAGGCCCTCAAACATGGGATCCGGTGTCTGTGGAGCACCCTGAACAATGGAGCCAACCATTGGGTGCAGGTGCTCTAGTTGGGACCCTGCCCTGATGGGCTAGCGTCCTCCAGTGCCTTGGGAATCATAAATAAAGGGACTTTATGAAGATATAACCTCATTATTTTGTATTCTGTTTCTCACTGCTTTTTTAGTAGAATTATTTGGGGCTGGCTTTCTACTTTCAACTGGCATGCATTTTCTTTGAATCAGCTTGACTTTTTTCTTCTTTTTTTCTAGGGAGGATGGGTGGAATTTAGAATTAAAAAGTAGCAATGCAGCGGGAAGGCAGACTTGTCTTAAATTTCACAGCAGTTCATGAACTTCAGGAAATCTGAACACACAGCATGCAATTAAGAGCAGGAGGGGATTTTTTAAAATCATTTGTGAAAGAGAAGGTGGCCAGTGGAGAGGGGCTGTTCTGGGTCTCTGAGGCCTGGAGGGCAGCTCTGGGGAAGGCAGACGGAAGTGGTTGGCAAGCCAGAGCCTGAGTTCGCCTTTTGATCTTTTATCACCCACCTGTCTAGGACCAAGTGTGGCAAGCCCCTCCTCTGGAGAGAGACCAGAGCCTTGGTCCTAGACTCCAAACAGGGCTCAGGAAAGGCCAGGAACCCCAAGGGTGTGGCATCCCCCCCGCCCCTGCCCCCGCCAGGAGATTCTGGCCTGAGCCTCTCATGATGCTGTGTTGCTAACATGTGTTACCACGTGGGAGCTACAGTTTTCTGACAAGGTTTGTAGGACAGGAGCTGAGAGCTAAGAGCCAGGAAGAGGCCAGCAGCAGAGAGGAGAGGCTATAGCACGACTGACAGGGTGCTCAGCCAGTGGGAGGACTGCAAGGTAGTAGGCTTTCTTCAAAGCTGGTCCTCCACCTTCCATCTTGCCTCAGAATTGCAAAGGCAAGCCCAGCTCCTGCTCCTGCTCCTGCTCCTGTTTCTGCACTGGACACTGGGAGAAGCCTCAGGCTGGCAACACACAGCATGCCTCCAGGGCCCCAGCTTGGAGCCCAGCACACCTGGGTTCCAGTCCTGGTGTGTCATTGCCCTTGGGCATGTCCCTTCCCCACTCTGAGTCTCAATTTCCTCATCTGTAAAATTATGTATCTCTCCCTCAAAGGATTTTAAGTCTACAAAATTTTGACAGATAAATGAGTCTATTTCCTCCATTTAAAATGCCCCATTCCATTTATTAACAGCAATTTGACAATGAGGAAAAATGCTGCATCAAGAGCACTCATGCAGGACATTAATATGGTAATGGGTGTAAATAGCCAGTAATTCCTGGTGCATGGCAGGGACTCCATCAATGTCTGTATTTTGGAGTAGGGCTCTATAGAGGTGAAGGGTGTGGGCCTTGAGACTCCCCCAGACCTGGGCTTGAATTCTGGCTGTTATTAACTAGCCATGTGACCCTAAGCAGACCACTCAGGAGCTTTTCTGAGTCTCAGCTTGCTCCTCTGTCAAATGGACAAGTCTAAGTACCAGTGTGCGCGTTTATGGTCAGGATTAAATGCAGTCAGACACGTAGAATGTGAATACATAGCCCAGAGCTGAGCACAGTTCCAGCATAGCTTGGCTGCTCTTGCTCTTCTGATTGTTCTCTAAAGCTTGACTTTTTCAGCTAAGGGCCTTCGGGTAGAATTTAGTCTGGAAATGTTCTTATGGCTCCCATGCTGCTTCTCCTTGCCTTACCCTCGGCCCCCAGTGAGGCTAGAAAAACTCTTGAGCCAACACATGGTGGGGGTGCAGGTGGGTGAGGCCTCTGAGACCAGAACCCAAGTGTGGCATCCTGGTTTGGCAAGCATCAGAGCAGTGGTGACATCCGTGTATACTTAGTGCATGTACATCCTTTCCAAAGAATTCTTATAGCAGTCCTGCTGGGTGGTTTTCTTTCCATCATCCCCTTTTGCAGATGTGGTAACTGTGAGGTTGCATGATTTCCAGCCATCACATAGGCTAGTCAGAGTTAGGCAGCAGAGATTTGGACCCAGCACAGGACCCCAGTTAGTCCACGGTGCTTTGTCCACCAGAAGAACCCTGGGCTCCCCAGACCACGAAAAGGATAGGGAAGTAGACCCCCTGTGAGCCAGTAGTTCACAAGAGGACCCCAAAGTTGCCACTCCTTTTATGTGTGGTTTCTCTATGATGGACAGTGGGTGATTGTATGGCAGTGGGGATCAGTGAAGGTCTTAAAACTGGCCCTATGGAAACAGAAGTCCCATTGTGACCTGTGTCTGGTAGGGACTAACTATAGTTAATCTGGGCTCTGACTCTCTGAGAAGAAGTTATAGGACTTTTGAAGCTTGAAAAGACAGCCATGGCGATCAACTCAAATCTCCACAGTTGTGGTACCAGAGACACCATCATTTGAGCTCTCCTATGTGGGTCCCCTGCAAACATCTGGAATCCCTTAATGACTCTTATGAGATTCTAGTTCTCATGGAACACTTTCCGAATACAGAGCCAGTGGAAGCTCAGAGAGGCCCAGTGATTCACCCAGGCCACAGGAATCTTACTTAGTATCCCATCAGGGGCAACTTTCTCCTCTCAGACATTATCTAGTGGTGGAGGGCTCATCACCAAAGGACCAATCTATTCTTTGCATCCTTTTATTTATGTTCATGCATTGGCCAGATTACTTGGGAGATAAATGTTTATTTTATTGCATTGTTCCCTCAAGGGACTTTGGCAAAGGAAGATCCTATAAAAAATTAGATGAGGGATTTGAGAGACAAACAGTAACTACCAAATGGTATAGATGAAACAGAGAAATCTGGGATCAAAGTGGGCCTAAGTTCAAACTCAAGCCCTATGGCCATACAGTTATGAAGCCTGTGATGAGTCACTTCACCTCTACAGACTCCAGTTTCCTCATTGATCAAATGGGAATAACAGAACCTACACTTCAGAGCTTCATTTATAGGGATTAAAAATATTACATGTGATATATGCCTGGGCCCTTGTAAGAACTCAACACAAAGTAGCTGCTAAGAATGGTAATAATGATGATCATTACTATTACCAACCCTAGCAGGACAATATTTAATCTCTTCATAAAATGCAAAGACAAATATATTCCCTCAATTCTAAATGCCCTCTCATTTATTAACAGCTCTTTGGTAATAAAAAGAAACCCCGTATCAGGTGCACTTATCAAATGTAAACTATTTTCATTTCAGAAAAGTTTAAAGATAGGATAACAGTGCACATTAGGACTTATGGAAATTCTTGGCTTCAGTTCATTCCAAAAGAGTTTGTAGACAGGATGGATTTTACTTAGGCTGATGGCCTATGTCAGGCTTTGCCAGTGCCGGAAGTGTGTGCCTATAGGGTGAAGATAAGGCAGGGACACATGAGCTTGGGAAGGGCCAGGCAGCTGACTCTGGCAAGCAGATGACCTAGGGACAGACAGACATTGGCTGAGAAAATGAAGGAAGAAATAATAGCAATTGTGAGGGAGTGTAATAGGGGGATAGCCCAGTAGGTCACCCAGCTTGGTTGCCAGTCTTCCCTTTTACAGCCTGCCTCCAGCTAGCCGTGACATTGGCTCTTGGCACTGCCTTCCAGCTCACTGACAGATGGCTGCTGTGGACCCCACCATGCCGACTGCCTTGCATTTATTGCTCTTCACATAATCATTCTTCAATAGGAGGCATGCAAAGAATAGAGTCAGCATGAAGTGCAGTCATAAAGATCATATTAATGGCCAACATTTATGAAGTGCTTACTGTTTGTTGCCCAGCTCCATGCAAAATACCTCAGGCAATTCTCAGCCTAGCTGGCATGACTCAGTGGTTGAACATCAACCTATGAACCAGGAGGTCACAGTTCAATTTCCGGTCAGGGCACATGCCCGGGTTGTGGGCTCGATCCCCAGTATGGGGCATGCAGGAGGCAGCCGATCAATGGTTCTCATCATTTATGTTTATATCTCTCACCCTTTCCCTTCCTCTCTGAAATCAATAAAAACATATTTTAAAAATTCTCTGATGACTCTATGGAACAATGACTATTGTCCGTGCCCATTTTCTGTAACTGAGGCATAGAAAAAGTTAAATATTCCCTCCTAAGTACTGGATGTAAGATTCAGAGCCCATTTCTTACCTACACCTCTATGTGCCATAACCTATAATTCCATAACATTCCAGAAATACTTTGATACAGGAATACTAGTGATGAAGGAGGTGGTATAGGTGGCAAATACTTAGAAAGTGATTGGGGTTCTAGGTTCACATCTTGAAAACTATATTTTTCCTGTGTATGTAGCTCAGGGAAGTTAAGCAACTTGCTCAAAGTCACACAGGGCTTCAAACACCTCTCAGCTTCCTTAGCTAGGAAAATCTGCAGTGCATGGACATGCTACTTGTTGAGTCAAAGTAATAGAGGATAAAAAGCCCTTAGTGGGGAACAGTAGAGAGAGGAAAACTGAGGCCCTGAGAAGTCGCCCACTTGTAACATTGAATAGAATTTGGCTGTTTGAAGTGGGTCTCATAGGGTACTGGGCAGACTTTAAAGCTAGATGTCTCCAGCTTAAATCTGGCCGCCTCACTGTGTGACCTTGGGCAAGTCCTTTGACCCCAGTTAAACTCCATGTTTCCATCTGGAAATGAGGGTAGTGAGACCTTCTTTGCAGGGTTATTATGAGGTTTATCACCCATACAAAGTGCTCATTCTGGTGCCAGGCATGCAGCAACTGTTCCATTAATATTACCTATTATTTTCTAGAAAATTCCAAATATCCCCATGGGTAAAAAATGGTCTCTGGTGTTACTTCAGCATGGAATTGTTTCAGTGTTTTCTTTCTAATGCTATACAGCATTTATGGGAGACATTGAGGATGAGTATAAGGAAAGCTCATTGCTGGGCCTTGTGTCCCCTCAACCACCACATTCTCACTTCAGATCCCAGTGCCTCTTGCTTTGGGGAGTGGTTTTCTAGCTAGAGGCTGGGGGCCCAAGTACACATAAGTGGGTGACAAAGTCTGCCTGGCCCCAGGCTGCTTTCTGGCTGTTCCTGAAGTGCTGCCAGGATGGAACAGTAAAAGGCAAGGCTCCCTGGCTGAGGTCCTGGTTCTCCTTTGCAGACTGGAATGTCTCACAGTGACGGGCAGCCAGAGACAGCCTTTCAAGGTCCAACAGCATCTCCCTTCAGCAACACCCTCAGGCTTGCCTCCTTGAGCCACACAAGCCCTCAGATGGCCAGAAGAACAGTACTCCCTGCGTTGGGAGGGACCGGCTGAATTTTGGCGAAGGTGGATGGCCTGGTGTTGACATTATCTTGTGAGGAAGTCTGAGGAAACAATAGACAGGAACTTTTGTGGACTTTAACACTTGGAGGAAGGATCAAAAGAGTCATCTACTTGTTTATTGTCAGTCCCCACTGAAAGTATTAATTGAGCATCTACTATGTGTCAGGCACTGTGCTAGTGCTTTAAAATGCAAGCTTTATTATTATTGAGGTCTGGTGAGGACAACAAATCAAGAGACAGCTGCCATTAAGAAAATAATTGGCAACTCACAGTTCCAAAAAGAGGAGGCATGCCGTTCTCTGTCGGGCCACTGAGGGAAGCCCCAGGGTCAGTCAGGAGGCCAAGGGAGTGGTGGCAGGAGTGGGGGAGGGAGAGCAAAAGGTTTTATTGTGGTTTCTACAGGAAAGGAACGGTAAACTGGCTTAGGATTGGCGAGTTCGGGCAGGTAGAGGCTGCCTAGATTTGTCTGGTGTCTGGCCCCGGGGTGATTAGGCTTGGAATATAAGAGCCCTATGAATGCCCCATATAGGAGGTTTTTGGGGGTATGGGCTTAGGTTAGTTGGTTGCATGTGAAAGGAACACAAGTCATTTTCTATCTCTAGGTATTGGCTAACCCTGGGATGAGCCGTTCCCTAGGGTCATAAGGCACCAATGTCAAAACATCCCGATAAAAGGACATGTTTAATGCAACTCAGCTCTGGGGGGATGAGGAGGTTCATGGTGCACAAAACAGACCTGATCCCTGTCCTCATGGAATTTTCCATTTAGCGAGGAACAAGACATCAGATAACTGATCATGATAAAATGCACTGAGCAATGAAAGAGTGTAAGAGCAGGCTTCTATGGGTTTTTCACAAGCAATTATCAAGATGGCCCAGAAGCACCTCTGCCAGGCAGTGGATGTGCAGACGGGAGCATCGTTGCTCTTTAGTGGTGTTGGTCGAACTTACTAATCTGGTTGAGAATGGGGCATGTCAGGAGTGAGAAGGGAAGAATGACTTGTGTGAGGGGACAGGCAGGTAGTGAGGAGAAGGCGGAGAGGAAAAGGGACGCTCCAGGGCTTCAGATTTATCCTTGAACTTCCTTATCACATCCCAGCCTTTATGGCTTATCAGACCCGAGGCCATTTGTTCTTCCCCTGGGTGGGTAGCCATGCATTCGAGGATATGGTCAGAGCTCTTTAAACTCCTGGGAGAGATGTCCTGCGGAGTCAGCCACCTTTTCCAGGGCCTGCGTCCTGTGGCTGCTGCTGCTCCACCTGGCCCTCTGTCCACACACACCTTCCCATCGCAGGCCCCGTGGAACCAGCCTGGAAATCATCATCTTGTCGAATCACATCAGCAGCCAGGAAACTATAACCCCAGAGAGAAGACCTGGAACTCGCTCTTCCTCCAGCTGAGGTTCATATTCTCCTTCCCCATGTCCAGCACAGCATCCTCCTCCTGCGATGGGGTGGGGATCAAATGTACCACCAGATAGGAACCATTTTGGAGCATTAAATGGAAAGGGGGTGTGACTCCATGCACCATGGACCTTTGGGAGGAGCAGAGAGGAGAGTCAAGGAGTGCAGGAAGTAGTGACATCTTAGAAGGCACCAAGGAAAAACGTATCGGTTGTGTTTCTATCCTGAAACTTGGGGCGCCACATAATGATAATCAAGCCAAATTAATTACTTGTCATGCCATTTTTAAAATAAGATGAATGGTGAAATGTTTTTTAGATTTTTTACTTAATTGAAATCAGTGTTTATATGACTTGCCAAAGTTCTTAAAACGTGTGTGACAGGCTGAACATGTCAAGTTAAGAAGAGTTTCAGGCCCATCAGATGCAAAAACATTGAAAACCATTCGTCTAATTTAATTGTCAAGTTGTGCCAAAAATGCTAACGTGATATCTTTGAAGAGTAATTGGTACAAAGAATATCCTCAAAGAGAAATATTTCCACACGTCTGGCTCTTATCTCGCCCTCGTTAAAATTTTTTCCCTCCCCGTTGGCAGAGTGAGCGTGTGCTCCCTCCTGCCCCTTCCACACCGGGACCCAGCTTGTTCCGCAGATTTTTCAGCCACTGAACTTTAACAGGTTATTGGAATGAGTGCAGATTCCTTCTTCAGATTTGGCCCCGTAATCATGGAGGGAGTTGGAATCTTTTGTTGCGGCCAAATGTGGTCTTCTTGTATGTTTGTTTAATCAGATAGGTTGGAAAGTTGCTGCCTGCTCGGTTCCTTGGAGACAAGGGTACCTGCTCACTGAAGTGAGATGAATTCTGGGGTTTCAGAGGCATTTCCTTGAAGTGGGTCCAGAGGCAACTTCTAGCCCCTCTCCCTCAATCACATTACCCAGAAGTTCTTGGAATAGTCCCAAGGAGAGATGAATGAAAGGCGAGGAAAATGGAGAACCTAGGCCTTTTTCATCACTCTACAGAGAAGGGGATAAGAAACAGAAGTGGTCCCTGGGGGAGGGGGTGATGAGAGCCACCCACCACGTCTCTGGGACACTGGCTTTCCATCCTGTTTGCTTGGGCCACAGGTGACCTGACAGTGTACCATAATCTTCCTGCAGGCCCACTGTACTTGGCCTGGGACAACAGATCTGCCTCCCACAATATTCCAGCCTCTTCCTTCGCTTCACCTCTACTTTTGCCATATCACTTACCATCTACTCACTTGTTCTCTGTCACCTCTGAAAGAATTTCACCTCCTGAAGGCAAGAATCCTTGTCTTCTTCACTATGTAACAGACACAGAGTTGATATCCAGTAGAAACTTATTAAATGGGGAATGGAGATTTAAGTGTTCACAACGTTATTGACATAGTAATATCTCCATTAAAAGTAAAAGTAAAGGAAATGGGTATTTCTGCTGGTCAAATAGTCTGGTTAGCCATCACAGGTTCCATGCATTGAAAAAATAATCTTAAGAGGTATATATATTTTTAAGGCACAGAATGCCAAAAGGCTGGATCTTCCTCATTTCCTTTAAGATCCTGGTGTCAGCCATGTGGAAATCAGCCAGCACTATGCTCTGGCTTGTGGGCAGGATGCCATGGGCCCAAGCTACTGGACAAAGCTTAATAACGTGAGCTTTTCCAGACCTGCCCTTCAGCCAACCTCCTGAAAGGGTCTGGCTTTGCCAGCTGAGTCACCAGGCTCACCTTCTAGGGAGGCCGGCCCTGCTGAATCCAGTCCTTGGCTTCTGTGATGCAAAATCTGGGCAATGATATGTGTATGTCCAGGGAAAGAGTTAGGGCTGGAGAGGGTGTCCTTGGAAAAAAAAGGAGAGTTATGTGTTGGAGGAGCTTTGAGGGAAGAGGCAGGAGGAACTGGAAGTCTGTAGGGAATGGGGGAAGTAAATGCAGATGGAGGAGATTTTACTGTCCCTTTCTAACTGGGGTGATCATTCGGGTCCTTTCCCAATCTTACTCTGGGCATGAGGCAGGATTCCACCTCTCTTCCTCCTAAAGTCAGCCTTGCAATGTGTCTTGCTCTGAAATGAAATGTGTATCACTTCTGGGCAGAAGCTTTTAGGCCTCTTGTGATTCATCTTGCCCCTTTCCTCCTTCCTTCCTGACGTGGGAGCATGTGCCAGAATGGAGCCCAAGTTGCCACCACAGACAGGACCCCATGATGGCCCACAGTAGACACGTAGCATGAAGGAAGAATAAACTCTGCTATGTAAAGCCAATGAGATTTCAATTGTTTGTTACTGCAGCACAGCATGGTGTGTCCTGGCTTATATGTGATCAGTGCTCTTCCTAGTAGCAAAGACAATCCAATAAAAAAACCTTAATTTTTAAAGAGAGTCTTTTAGTTAATTTATTTATTCAACAAAGGTTGTTTTGAGTATCTACTATATACCCGGCATTGGAGGTACAGCAACCAACAAAAATAAAAATCCATGCGCTTATATCCCAGTTCAGGAAGCCAGGCCCTTTGCAAAAGATAAATATGTGAGATGTCTGTTGATGATAAGTGCTTCTGCTTCATATCATAAAGAAGTAGAATAGAGCCAACAACGCAGAAGTTATGAAATGTGCCAGACAGTTGTAATCGTATATAGGGATACTTAGGAAGGCCTTAGTGAGAATGTCAAATTTGAGTGAAGACTTGAAGGAGGTGAGGGAGTGAGCTTTGCTGCTGAGGACAGTACATGCAAAGGCCCTGAGGTGGGTGTGTATCTGCCATGTGTTCATGACTCTCAATATGAGTATGGTGAGCATTCAGAGAACAGCAGGGGGGTGAATGAGAGAAGGAAGAAAGCCAGGCTGGGTAGACCTCATAAGCCACAGTAAGGACTCCTGTTTTTGCTGTGACTGAGAAGGCAAGTCATTGGAAAGTTTGGGGCAGAGTTTGTCATGATCTGACTTCATTTTGAAGGAAATTCTCTGGCTGACTTTAGAAGAGACAGAATGGAGGCAGCAGCAGGAAGGTTAGTTTAATAAAATTTAGAAATGTTGAGGATTTGGACCAAGGTAGTGACGGTGGAGGCAAAGGGAAGTGGTTGGATTTTCGATGTGCTTTGAAGAGAGAAATGACAGTATCTGTTGAAAGATTTGATGTGGAGTGAGAAAGACATACGTCAGTGAGGGCTCCAGCGCTTTGGCCTGAGCCACTAGAAAAATGGAGTTGCCACCACGGACTACAGGGAAAATTACAGGAGGAGACGGGTGATGATGATCAGGAGCAAGGTGTGGGAAATATTCATTTGAGATGTCTCCTAACCATTGTTTGCTGGGTGATTCTTCTCTCACCTTCTTGACACTCTGAGCTTAGACTACATAGGTTCCAGCTTTATAAGCTTTACTTAGTTGAACAGGACAATGGCTTGAGTAGAAATGACCCAAACTGTGGGCCTCTTGTGTCCACATGAGATTCATCACAACTTAGAAGGCAGCCTTCTGGGAGATACCAAGAGAACATGAGATTTCCCTCTTAAGAAGAGCTCACCGTTATGAAATGTACTTGGCTAGTGGGGCCCATAGACTTGTAATGAGCTGAATATAGATTGGACTGGGCTATAAAATAAAATAATAACTATTTTAATATATAGCATCTCCCTGCCAAGGCAGCTGAAGAGAAGGCTATGAGCAATAAAATTAGTCCATAGAAAGAAATGAAAAACCACTGAAAACAGCCACCTTCTAAAAGGAAACAGATTAGAAGGGCCCAAAGAGGGAAGCCATCACCAGGAGTGAAACTCACCAGATAGCGATAAAACAGTTGTGAGCGAAAAGGCCGGAAGGAAATTTTCCAGGCTGCTGTCTGTTGATCCACTAATCACCGGAGTGACCTCATCCGTCCCCCTGGCTTCATCTTCCATCTAGGGGTGATGACTCGAAAGCCCAGAGCAGGCCTCCAGACCCCCCTGGGAAATCTCCATCTCAGTGTCTTCTCACCCTTGTTCCAGATGTAGTCCTCCCGAAAAACCTTGGAATCATTATTTTCTCTTCCTTTTCTTTCACCTCCTTCACCCAGTACGCCAGGCCTCCCACCGTCTATTTCTTACCATCTCACCATGTACCACCAGTCCATCATCTCCCAGCTGGACCACAGAAATCTCCTAGCTGCTCATCCTTTTTCTACCCCATCTCATCTCTATACATTCATAAAGACCGGATTTTTAAGAGAAAATCAGATTTAAACCCTTCAATGGATCTTGCTTCATTGGATAAAATCCAAAACACTTTTCAGGGCTTCCCAGTCCCACATAATGGGGGACTTGCCCACTTCTTCAACTGCACTTATGACCACCTTTACCTTTGCTTAATTAGTCTTTTGTCAGTTCATCACACACATCAAGCTCTTTCTGGCCTCAGGGCTTTTCCACACGCCCAGTCTACTACCTGGAGTGCCCGCTGTCCACACTGTCAGTGATCACTCTCCATCGTATAACCACAGCCAGTTGTCTTCATGGCAGTTATAACCATAGGAAAAGACCTTGCTTATGTGTACATACATATTATGTATTATATATCATATATCATTGCTTTTTAAAGAGAGAGGAAGGGAGAGAGAGAGAAACATCAATGTGAGAACAAAACATTGATTGGCTGCCTCCTGCATGCCCCCTACATAAGCCCACAACCCGGACATGTGCCCCAGCCAGGAATTGAATCAGCAACCTTTTAATGCACAGGATAATGCCCAACCAACTAAGCCACATGGGCTAGGCTGTGTACTTATATATTGTCTGATTTCCGCACTAATATGAGAAAAGTACTATGAGAAGAAGGACTTCTTTCATTTCTTTCTGGATTTCTAGCACCTAGAATGTGGTCTAATATATACACATACATATTTTTATGTGAATGGATTATTAGCATAATAATAGCAAGCCTTAATTGAATAATTACTACTTTACATAATACATCCATGGCATTTGTCTACTTTGTTCCCTGCACACATCATAGTACCTGGTGCATAATAGGTGCTCAAAACTTTTTTTTTTTTTTTACAATGAGTGAATTTAATTCTTTTTGTCACCCATTTTGCAGATGAGAAATCTCACATTTGGTAAGTGATGAAGCCAGGATTTTGACCCACACAGTCAGAATAGAGCAGATGCTCTTGACACACAGTAGGAAGTTCATTTCATGGAGCAAAAATCAAACCTTCTTAAATCCAGAGCCAGAAAACTCAGTACCAGGACATTTCCCCAGATGTAGAGACCCCTGCCTCCCCATGGGGTGCAATAATTTCATTTGAATCATAAGGAGGAAAAATTTGGAATTTGAAAGGAGTATATTTTGGGATTTGAAACTCGACAGCACATCTTTCCCTGGCCCTGATTTCAGTCACTATTGAACGTGGCCTTGAACGCTGAGCATTTATATCCAGCTCAGGGTAGCCCATGGTTCAGAGCCTGAAATCCAATGATTATTTCTGAGAGGATTTTATTTTAAAAGCCTTTGAGTGACAAATGATTTAGCAAGTTTTCAACACTGTGCTTCATGTGGTTTCAGTTGCCAGAGGGTGACTTACGGCCAAGCTTGGGCTCTCTAACCCAGTGAGCTTACACGGCCTAAGCAGTCACATCTTTTTTATTATGTTTAATCTACTGGGGCACTTTTTCTTGTCTGAGTGGCTTATTGTCGTCCTGGTGGCAGCATCTCAGCGGGCTGGGAAGGAACCCCAGCTGGGGAGAGAAGAAGAGAGTATATTCCCTGACCCCCGCAGAACAGAGAGCACCACCGGGGCAGAAAGGGTTAATCCACGCACAACGCCTGTGGCCCACACTCCTTCCCTGTCTTCCCACGGAGTCCTCAGCTTGGAGGTGGGTTAAAGCTCTTTGGAACAGAGCTATCTGGTTATTATTATGAAATACCCATTTTATTCAATATCCACTTATCTTTTCATGTTTATCCTGAATCTTTTACATGCACCATTTATTCATTCCTTAAACAACTATGTTAGTTAGAATTAGGTTTGGCTTAGAATGACAGAAATTCTAAAACAATCATGAAATTTATTTTTTTCTCTTATAAAGTAAGTCTGGTCAGAGGCAGTCCATGTTCAGGTACGGGGTGTCATGATGTCATCAGGGACCCTGGTTTCTTTAACTTGCTGCTCTTTCATCCTAGCAAACTGGCCCGCAGCCCACTGCCTGTTTTTGTAAATAAAGTGTTATTGGAACGTGGCCATGCTCATTTATTTACGTATTGTCTATGCCTGCATTCTCACTACAACAGAGTTGAGTAGCTGCCACGAAGAACATATGGCCCACAAAGCCCAAACTACTTACTATCTGACCCCGAAAGGAAAACATTTGCTGATCCCTGTCCCAGGACAGGTTTTGCCTTTGGATGCAAAATGGCCACTCAAACTCAGCCTTCAAGGCTATATTCTGGGCAACTGGGATGAAGAAGGATGAAAGAAAGGACTCTCCTTCTCCCCCTACGAACACATCTTAGGCATTGCATATAAATAACCCTTCTGGTTATATTTTGTCAATCAGAATTTAAACAAGTGGTCACACACAGCTGCAAAAGAAGCTGGGAAATACAGTGGTTCCTCGAGATACGAGTTTAATTCGTTCCGTAATCTTGAGGTGTGGGAAACTATGAGACGCTCGAGTCGCGGTAAACTGGTGGGTCGTGTGCAGTCGGCTGATCCGCGGGATTACTCCTATCTCAAATGTTGCTTGTATTTCAAAGCAAAAATCGCTCGTATCTCAAAAATCTCGTATGTTAGGGCGCTCGTATCTTGAGGTACCACTGTACAGCCGTTATTCTAGTTGCCACATGTCTATCTAAGAGTCAGAGGGCCTTTGACTAAGGAGAATGTCTAACACTTAGAAGGTAGACAACCAGCAGTGATTCTGTCACAGAATCCTGCACGTGGATATTGTTCTTCCCAAATGACATTTGGGGAAGCCGAGATTGAAGCACTGAAGCAATTTATGAGGTACACCCCAGTTTCACAAATGGCTAAATGTATACAAATATAGACCACGTACAATTGGGAGATTAGAAACTATGAAGGAAACATCTTTCTTGAATATTTTCCCACTGTACTAAAACACTCCACTTCATATCCCCCAAGCTTTCTTCTTTCCCTAGACTTCGCTCACCTTCTTCAGCAGCAGAACAGTGCCTTCCTAGTCCCAAATAGCCACAGGTCTCTCCACCTTCAAAACACCAAGAAGAAAGCCACCTCTTGGCTTCACTGGGAGATCCTTTTGGAGGAGGCCTGTGTCATATTCATCTTAGGATCACCCAGCACCTCACACAGGCCTTGGAATGGAATAGATGCTTAGCAAACCATTACCAAACTGAGCACAATTAGACTGTGAGTTCCTTTGAAGTAAGACCCGTGTCATCCTTCTCCTGTATCCAACTTTTTTATGGTCTTGATCATGCTGCAAATATTGTGGGTAACTGTATCAGTCAAAATTAGTTCAGTTCCAAGTGGCAGGAGCCCAGCTCAAACTGGCTGGAGCTGAAAAGAATCTTTATTGGCTAACGTTCCTGAGAAGTCCAGGCAAGGGTGATTCTGTATGCCTGCACAGCTGGATCTCAGGTTCTCTCTCTCTCTCTTCACTTATCTGATATATATCCCACCCGTGTTGCATTTATCTCTCTTCTTTGCTTCTCTCAGTGTGTTGGCCTCATTCCCTTCCTTCTTCTACAGAAGGCTGGGGGAAAGGTAGCAATTTCCTCAAATCTCACGGTCCTTTCTGCTCTGGATTCTGGAGTAAAAGAGCTCTCTCTCTCTCTCTCTCTCTCTTTCTCTTTCCTCTCTCTCATCTTAGGGTCTTTTAGAAGACTCAGCTAGGCCACTTGCCATACTTGAACCCATCACCATGACTTGGGGTTGAATACTTTGATTAGCCAGGTCCCAGTGAAGAATCTATCCTGGGGCTGGGTAAGCCCCTCCAGGTACATGATGAGGTGGAGGGGATCCTGATACCATGCATGCAAGAGCAATCTATTGTGCTCTTTTTCTTCTTTTTTACAGATAAGGTCCTTGAAGTAAAAAATATAGACTCTAAGGGTGGAACTCAGCAGTCTGTTAGCAAAATTCTTTCTGAGGAGCAGACTTCAGATGGCCACTTAGAGGGAAACAGTCCACCCTACCGAGTGCTAAGAAGTCATTTCTTTCTTTTCTAAATATCGATGAAGGTTTTAGAAGCTCAGCCTTCCCAACAAGCCTCATCTTCTTCACATCTGTGCATTCTCTCTGGTATCCGGGCCTGAGATTCAGGCCATTTCCTTATACATCAGTTACTGTTTATTTGGGATTCATATGTTTCTTTGACCTTCCGTGCAAGGTTGATGAATGTATTTTTAAGCATCTTTAAATGAATTACAATATATGCCAAACTTATATTTTTGTAATATTTCTGCCAAACTGGACTACAGTAGATGGCTTATTTCCACATTCTTTTGGAATGTGCATGTTCATAAAATTTTACGCCTGTCAGTTGGTAATTTGCCAACATTCATTTGCTATCACATCATGATCATTTTTTTTAAACACAACAAAAAATTTTAAATGCAGGTATTAGCACGGACAGAAATGTCTTTCAATAGCATGTCGTTGAGGATGTCTTGGCTGGAGAAAGATGAGCTCGGTAAATGAAGGTGCAGCTGGGAAGAAATGGGATAAAAGGGATGGAGGGCAACTGGGCTTGTGAGCTGGGTATTCGTCAGCATTACCTAAACTCTCATCACCAGCTTGGGCGGCTGCTTTCTCCGCAGGCAGAGCATGCAGCACACTTACACTTTTCTCATATGACATCCGCAGACTCAATTAAGCTATAGATACGTACTCTGTTAGTGAGACTCTGGGTTTCAAGAGACAAATAGCCAACTTAAATGGCTTAATTTAAAAGGAAGGTGGTGGTGGTGGGGGACATTTTTCAGCTTAAATAACTATAAGGTCCAGGAGCTGATTGACTTCAGATATAGCTGGGTCCAGAAGCACATAGGATATCATCAAGATACTGCTCCTCTCCATCTCTGCCTCTGCTCTCCTCTGAGTTGGATGCCTTCTTAGGCTGGCTTTCACACAGTAAAAGCTATCATATGGTGGCAAAATGGACTGCTGCCAGCACCAGGCTGGCATCCAACAACCCCACGAAGAGATAGCTACTTTCCTAGCAATTCTAGGGAAAGTCCAGGGCAAACTCTCATTGGGGTGGTTTGGGACCTGTGCTATCTATTGCTGAAAAATATGCCATAGCCAAGAGGATGCTGCATTTTGATTGACCATGTCTGGGCATATGCTTCCTCTTCGATTGGGCATAGACTGAGCATGGAGGATGAGTGGTTTCCTTCCCCCACATTTGGGGTGCTGTTTTTAGAAGAAGGTGAAGGATACTGTGCAGGAAAAGAGTGGTCCACTATACCTACTTTTTGTAAAGGTGCAGTGACCACACCACACCCCCTCAAAATTAGGAGCCAGGAATTCGAGGATGAGGATTCTAGAAGAACCTTCACAAATCATGAAGTATGGTGAGGTTCAGGAATTGTCTTAGCTTTTGTTTTCAAATTAAATAATCTGCCAAATGCCTTTGGTTGAGTTGAAGGTGAAGGACCCAGCCCCATTTCTCTGAATCTTCCTTCTTACCTCTCTCTACCCACATAAACATAACCCATCTCAGAGTCTTCCACAAACTCCCAAGACCTATATATGATCATCTCTGAGTTAATATAAAACCATAATGGACCGATGGAAAAATGAAAAATCAGGGATGTAAAGGAATTTTCCCAACAACAAAAACTTGTCACCTTCCAAGGTGACAGAGTTGCTTCTAAATAGCAAGATGTCTGATTTCAAACCCAACATTTTTCTCCTCTCTCTTTCTAAGAAAAGAAGCAATAGTTTGGTGTACTTTCTACTGGGAACATGCTTATATCACTTAACCCATCTGCCTGAACTGATGAAGTCATATTTACTGTAGCCTTTGGCACGTTGATGAGCCAATCTTTCAAGTTTGCATCCTAAGCTATAGAGAAACACCTTCTGACCTTTGGTTCCCTGTGTCTTGCTTGGAGAAAGGGTTCAGTGTCTCAGAAAGGGGACGTTAGGGCTTAAGGGGTCAATAGTCTGCCATGGCTGTGGCCTAAGCACCCTGCCGTAGCAATGGGGCACTAATCACTTGTTTCCTCTTTAATCATATTTCTAACAAATGTAGGTCTAAGATTTGACCAAATGATAGCTTTTTCTCTGAAATTTTTCCAGTTGTCTCTTATTGCATAACAAACTACCCAAAAACGAGTGACTTTAATAACCATTTTCTTATATCTCACAATTTTGTGGCTCGGAAATTCCATCAGGGCTCAGCTGGCAGTTTGGCTCCGTGTGGTGTGGACTGAGGTTACACTGAAGGATATTCAGCACGTGGCTGGGCTGGAAAAAGTCCAAGAAGGCTTCAGTGCATCTTGTGCCCTGGTGGGGACCACTGGAGACTGGTCTCACAGGGTCTTGCTTCTCCATGTCCTGGCAGAGCCCTCCCTGTGGCTCTCCATCTGGGTAGTCTGGTTCCTTGTGTGGTCACTTAGGGCACCAGGAATCCAAGGCAGAAGCTGCTGGTCCTGTGGAGGCGAGACCATAGCATCCCTTTCACCATACCTGGTTGGTCACAGCAGTCACAGGCCAGAGCAGAATCAGGAGGACAGATGGCCTCCTCTTCTCAAGGCCACTTTAATCCACAATGTGCTCTGCTCTGGGTCTTGTTCTTTGTTGCAGTTTACAGAAATCTGTGCATTTTTAAACGATTTCTGGATTTTGGCTTTGGATTGACTTGGTTGAAGCAGTGCCCCTAGTCCAGGGAAGGAGCTCCCAGAAGGGTAAATAAGGTGGATTTCTTCAGCAGAGGCCCCTGGAGCAGAGCTGCTTGGACTTTCCTGGTATGTGCTTGCCCGGGGGATCTTGTGGAAATGCAGACTTTGACACAGCAGGTCTGTAGTGAGGCCTGACATTCCCCATATGTGACAGTCTCCCAGGTGAGCCTGAGAACATGTGGATTCAAGGCCCATAAGTAGAGAAGAAGGCCATAGAGAGATGGTTTTTAGCTCTGTTTAGCAACTGAGCCCATTTTACAAAAGGAATCACAAGTTGAGATTCTGTGTCTAGAAGATAAAAGCAGAGGTGCTCTGGGTAAAAGGAATGGCACTCAGGGACCTGGGATATGGTTAATTGCCACCCTCCAAAGGCTCCCAAGAGAACCTCAGAGAAGGAATTAGGGATTCCAGAACCCAAAATAAAAAATGCAAACTTAGGAGGAAGCTAGGAAGGGAGCCACCCAGAAGTAGTGGCTCCCTATAGAAAGAGACCGTCAGACCCAGTGACAGTTCGGGCACTGATGTTCCCATAGGCATCTCTCTGGGCCTCCAGCAGCCTTTTGTGGGCAGTGCTGCCATCATTCCTATGTCACTGAGCAGGATCCTGAGACTGCAGCAAGACTGGGCACCAGCCAGAACCAGCATGGACTCTGCACAAGTGTAGCTTGGTTCACCTGGCTTTGCCCTAATGAGGTAGGAAAGCAGTACCCACTGCATAGGGTTGGTGCGATGGCCCGTGCAGGGCATGCAGTGCAGAGCAGGCCATACCCATTCACTTACCTGTGGCGGCTTTGGAGGTTCGATACTTTGTCACCACCATGCTGACCTCCTGCCAGAGAAGAGCTGGGCTGTGAGGGTTGCTGGAGCTTAGGAGGGGTGGCGTGGGCATCGCTCCTGGTACTTCATGACTCCCTCACCTCTGGGCTAAAGTTTCTTCAGCAGCCCAGCCGAGATAAGGCTCCTTGCCCCCACCTTGCTCCAGAGGGTGGGGATGGATGAGATCATGTCTGAGCAGCCCCGGGAGCTCCTGTGAGATAGGATGGCCATCCATACCCCATGGGGTAAGTGCCTTATTCCCCTAGAAACTGATGATTCAGCATGAAATATGGCCTTGCCTGGGACAGAGCTAAAACAGGCCAAAGTCTGGGGTCAGGCCCTTGCTGGAAGGGAAGGATTAAAAAGAAATTAATCTCTCTCGTTCTCTCTTTGTTCACCATCTCCAGTGGAGAGAGGCCAAAGGCAAGGAGGACGTTGATGGATAGACCGAGGATGTTGTCCTCAGAGGCCTCTCTGGGTGGAGTTGGGAGGAATCTAGGCTGCACCCTGAAGACCTCACCCACCAGGGCTCAGGCCCATCCATCAGGGACTTTCATGGGCCTCATTTCATCAGCCAGGACACACGTGTTGTCTGACGTGGCTAATTTAAATTTCTAGCATTGATTTCCAACAACTTTTTTGCTAAACAGGTGGTGATTGAGACCTAGAATAAGATACTGAGGGAGGACCCACTGAGAGGTGGAGGTTCAGGTTGGTAAGATATGAGGGGGCTGGATTTTCCGGGCGCCCAGAGCTGTGGCTTCAGTCCCAGGGTGGTGTGTGGGCGTTGGGTGTGTGCATGCATTTCACCTTGTGCCCCAGTAAGCCACTGTGAGAGGAGACTGTGGCTCAGAACTACACTCCAGGGACGCTGCCTGCAATCAGAACCTGAGTTGGAGAAAGGTTTCTTTCAGGGAAGGAAGGAAGGAAGATGTAGAAAACTTGCAGAAGGCAGAACAATCCGGGAAGGAAAACATTTATGTGGTTCAGACCTAGAGGGATGCATGGAGTGAGCACAGCTGGGCTGGCTCAGACGCGGGATGAGGGGGAAGCCGGTCAGAGAGTCCTGCTGCAGAGAAGCCTGTGCCAGACGGAGCTGCGTGCCACAGCATCCAGAGGTGAGGCTCCAGCCTCCGCCTCTTCTGCTTCCATAGCCAGGCTCCCTGTGCATCTGCCTCTCCAGATCTTGCTGCAGGACTGAAGCGAGGGATTCTTCAGGGGAAAGGCTCACATCCCCACTGCAAGCCATGCCCACTTTTGGTCATTTCCATCTGAGCCGCCCTTTTGGAGGACCACAGAGCAAGGATGGATCAAAAGTTTGGCATGTAAACCACTGTTTACCCCTCTATCTCTAACACATTCCATACTTCAGAGATTTTTGGCCCATTCCATGGTATGAGGCGCATATTAAAAACATACCCCAAACATGTAAACTCTCAGACAATAGCATTGCAGAGCAAAGCATAATATTATTTAAAATCTGGGCCAAAGGTCGCAAACACTGAAACTTCTCTGGAACTGTGAGAGATGCTAGCAGAGGAATTATAGTGACTTGATGAACATCAGACCGACTTCAGAGTGTTGCATCTGTTTGGCTGGCCATGTTCACTCGCAGCCTTGTATCCAGTATGAAGGAGGAAATGAATTGCTTAGGGGGAATTCAGTGGCTGGAGCATCTTCTGGAACCTGTTTTCCTCATCTTTTGTAACCACAGATGTTTGCAAGTTTAAGACATTACTCCTGAGTTACTTGGAGGGACTTCTTGAGATCAAGGTCTGTGCAAATGATAAGAATATTTGGGGTCAAACTTTTTTCCACTTGAATTCTTTCACTTGTACCTGAAATGTTTATTCAGCACCTACTATGTGCCCAGCAGTAGACTAGGTATTAAAAGTATAACAATGGGCAAAACCAGACATTACCCCTGCCTCGTGGGGCCTTCAGTCAGTTGGCAGAGACAGATGTCAATCAAAGGATTACATGAATATATTAAATTACATCCGGGAAGAGGCAGAAAGGCTGAAAGATGTGGTGCTCTGAGTTCATATGATGATGGTTCAAGTTTGATGGTTTTATGTTTATCACTGTTGCCATTATAGAGCCTCTCCATTATTATTCCAATATCACAGCGGAGGGAAAAAAAGGCACAGAAAGGTCACATCATAGTAAACACCAGAGCTGGATTCAAATCCAGACATTTTGACTCTGAAATCCTGGTCATTAGCCCATATAGTAGGAGGATTGAGCCCTGGAGGTCCGGGGGCTGGGAAGAGGGGAGTGAGGGAGGGCTTTGGTGAAGAAGTATCAAATGAGTCATGGTCTGAAGGATAAGTTGGAGCCAGGAAGAGGGAACAGCTTGTGCAAAGGCCCTGTGGCTGGAGGTCCTAGTGAATGCAGAAAGCAAAGAGGATGTTAGAGTGAGAAGCAGTTGGCAGTGGCCAGACCATGCAGGGCATTGACTGGCGTGCTCCTCCCCTCAGGCTTCTTCCAAATGGGTTGCCTGCCCACTTTGCATGGTTTAAACTGGAAGCAGCCTTTGGGGCATGCAGAGTGAGCTGCTTCACTCTCAGAGATAGCAGAACTCAAGTGGCAACTAATCAAGGCATAAAGTATTCCCTCCAGCAGTGGCTAAAATAAGCAAAAGCTAGGTTCCTTTGCAGGCTGTGGTCTGTTGTAGAAACCTTTGCCCTCAGCAGCCCAAGATGGCAGACCTGCCAGAATTGCTGCAGGTTGGTGACAAAGACTTGAGAAGTACCCTGAGAGGGAGACAGGCCCTGGCTGTGCCCACAAAATTTCCATTGTTCGCCCGCTCTTCTCCCTGCTGCTTGCCTGTCAGTGTGGATACCTGCCATCCCAGAACATATCTCCCTCAGCTTTACTCACACTTTTCCCTCCAGGAGTGCCACCTGTCAATTCTCACCCCAGATTTTGCATGTCAAATTCCAACTTTCTTCCCAGTGGCGATCCATTGCTATCTGCATGCAGCCGCCTCAGGCCCTTCGCTGGAGAAAGTTCTTGTTCCCTGTGTGTGCACTAAACTTTTGTCCCCCTCTCACAGCATTCACATGTTTTCTTGTCTTTCTGTCACTCAAACTCATGTTTCATCTACCCTCAAAGACTAAACTCTGGGTCTGTGTGTGCTTATATCCCGCAACTAGCCATTATCCTTTCAGGTTCAGGTCCATTAGCAAAGAAAAGGCTGCTCTCTTCCAGTAGTCCAGCAAAACTCTCAATACACCTCATAGGATCTGAATGAGTCATTGTGGGTCAGGGTGTGTGATACCATGATTGGTTGAGCTGAGTTACATGCTATGTGGAAGGTGCTGGGATTAGAGCATGTGGATAGAGGCGAGGAGTTGAGGATTTGGGCTACGTTCCTGGAGATTAGGTCACTGGAGGCTATGGGGTGAACACCCAGGCCCCTTTATCAGCCTGGAGGGCAGCAAGGTGCCCCTGTGTTGACTCTGCTGACACTGTGAGCATGGGCATATTCAGAGTGAAAGGAAGGATGATTCAGCCCAGATTTTAGGTCCTAACCCTTCCTCTCAAAGACCTGCAAAGGAAATCCCCCAATGTTTAAGGCTGGATGAAGAGTTAGGAAGTGCTGTTGAGTGAGTCCTTCGGGCTCTCTTTTGCTCTTTCTCTACCGAAATGTCTGTCTCCAAGGGACTGGAAACTCCCACAGCCCTATGGGGGCAGCAAGGTGACAGTTTCCAGGCTGTGACCTGCAGAGTAAGATCGGGTCGGGAGGCTTTCAAGGTTCCAGGGCTCTTGGGCTCAGAGAGGTGGGAATGACTACTCCCTCCTGCTGAAGCCTACCACTCCCACCCACGTTCTCCGTGATGGGGGATGTTTTGGACCTTCTAAGGTATTTACTGACAAGGTGCAGAGGAAGCCCAGAAGCACTGCTTGCTTGGTCTGCTCACTGCTGTGCTGGGGTTTCCTCTCAGGGATCACCTGGATCCTTGAAGAACCTGAGACTGGGAAGGGTGGACCACGTGGCCCGGAGTCACCCAGGTGGTCAGAAGTTGATCGGGTTCTGGGACTTCCACTCACAGCCATTTGGCTGGGAAGCCTAACCCTCCCCTCAAAATGTTAGCACCCCTGGTACCCATTTCTCTTTCCAGAAGGCACTCTGGCTGTTGCCTGAGACACGTCTGAGCGCCTGGCGGTCGAGAGGGGACAGGGCTTCCTCACGCAGGTCCTGCCCGGCTCCACTGTGCACACAGGCCTGCTCCTTCCTTAATTTAAAGCTCAGATGTGCTCAAGCTGGAGCTGATAGGGTTTCTGCACCGGTGGAGACAATGAAAACGCATTGCTGGCATGGTTTGAATTAAAGGAGAATTTCCCGTTTTTCATAAACATTTACAGTAGTTGTGGATGCAGAGTTGAAAGGTTTAGGGTTTTGGTGTTTAATTAGAAACAAATGCCCTTTACAGTCCTGTTAGCAAGGGCGGTGGGTCTCAGATTATTAGGATTATTCCTATTATTTGTGCTTGCATTGTGATTGTTTTCTGTGGCGCCTGGAACCGACTTCTCCAAGATGGCTGGTGTGGTGGCGGGGAGTGGGACCCGCAGAGTCGCTGGTGAAGGTTCTGTCTGGGAGCCAGAGCTCTGGGTCGGCTTGGGGCTCTGCTTCACAGGATCCCTTCCTTTCCAGGGCTGTGGGAGCTAAAGGGTTAGAGGCAGAGGAGCAAACTGCAGCCTTCCTTGCACCCCACCTTCCAACCCCCAGAGAGATGTTTGGGGGCCTTGAGAACTCAGGCTGTTGGAGAATAGGCTGGCCATGCCCCTGGGCATAGCCCTAAGTCTTGGTTGAAAACAAGGGCAGCCTGCAGCATGGAGCACATATGTGGAAACCCAGCTTCCTGGGAAGCAGCGGGGGAAATCACAACCATGCAGCTTGCAAGTGCCTTTTTTTGCACCGATGAGATTCCAAGGCTGCCCAGGCAGGAGCGGGAGAAGAAAGAGCCCATCACAGTAACCTGAGATGCTTCCTAGCCAGGAGAGGATGTCATCCATTGGTGTCTCCTGAACCCAGGCCTGTGTCTGCTGTCACAGCCCAAAGAGGCCCCTCTCATCCCATCAGGCCCAGTCTGAACCTCTGGCTTCAAAACCATAATAAAAGGGTGGGAAATGCCTGAAACTCCTTTCTATTGATGAGGTTATGGTGAGCTCCCCTGTAGCAGTGTTTTTGAATGTTTAGTGATAAAGAGGCCATCTAAGTTGTTTCATAAGCAATTTAAGAGGTCAAAGAAGTTTATAGCCAATGTCCTTCAATAGACCAGTCCCATTTTACAGATGGAATGACTGAGGAGGACAAGGGAGGAGCTCACCCATAGGATCACAGGTGAGGAGTGAACAGCTGGCTCAGCCAGGTCCAGAAGACTGCATTCTTGCTCAGTATACAGACTCAGGCATACTTTGTGTTCTCTCCTCTCGGAACGATTGAGGCACTTCTGGGAAGACATTCAGTCTTCCCTAGGCTAGATTACATGATTTCCTCCACAAAACAGTGATAAAAACCCTCTTCCATGATTTCAGATTTAGAAAATCTGAAAATGTGGAGAGCGGCTACAGCGTTTGGATAGATTCAAGACTTGGACTAATGAGAGGAACACGGTCCTCTCCTGGCGAAGCTACCTGCTGGTCCCAGCTTGGAAGGCAAAACCCTCCCTGCAGAATTACTGTACAGCCAAAGGCTATGGTTGTAAGCTTGACCTTATGGTCCGAACCTGTGGTCCCAGGTGGCAGAGTGATGTGGGCTGTGGAAGGTGCAGCAAGTGCTGCCAAAACAAGGCTTGATAGAGTTCTCAGGTGCATGTAAGTAAGTAGATTAAAAACTGGGGAGAACATTGTAAACATCTTGACCACGCCCTTGCTTTGCCTCATGGGATCTGACCATAAAATAAAGACTGGGCTAGCAGGCTTGTCACTGTTTCTCCATCCAAGAACAGCTATATTCTCTTACCTGTTTTCTTTAATCCTTCACCGCACTGATTTATGCACTGATCCAACAAATATTTACTGTACACTTTCCCTAGTATTGTAGTTATGACACTGAATACAAAATGATGAGACTTCCTATCCTAGATTTCCGTGCTGGACATGGTTCGTGAAAATGCTAATAACTTAAAAGCAGAAACTAAAAGTCATCCAGATTCCTTTCTCCTAAAAAGACAGTCTCAGGACTATAAGTATATTTTGGTCCCCTGTCCCCTTTTTTTAAAAAAACTTAGAAGATTAGACTTTAAATGCTGCAGAGGCCCGACTATGAGGTTTGGGTCTCCATGCCATTTTTTTCTACCTGTGACCTGAAGCCAGTTACTTAATCCCGAAAAGCCTCCGTGTCCTCATCAGGTTCTCATGAGGATTAAGCAAAATTATTAATGTGGGGTGTTCAGCACCGCGTTCAGTGCATTTTAATAACTTGCCATTGTTATCATCATAAGAAAAACAGAAAAAATCTGGAAGCTCCACAATCATAACAACACAGAATTATTAAGTTATAAAAGTCAAAACAAATGACACTAAAGTAGAGGAATGATTGCAAATTATTCAACCACTCAATACAAGAATTCATTCAGTTGGTCGCTTTTTAACCTTAGTTCCTAGATCTATTTGACAATTAAAAAATAATTTTTAAGGAAGAGATTCTTAGAAAGCAACAACAAAAAATAAGCCCCTGTATCTCTTGCCTAGAGGAAAACTCTCCTTGAGTGTTTCTATAGCAACAGAAATATGGCTGTGGATGTGCATTATGGGACATACATGCTCATAAGGTATTGTCAAAGGTCCCTTTCTTCTCTCTTCCTCTCTTTCAAATTCGGGGGTGGGGTAGGTTCCACCAGGCTATTTTAATAGAACAAAGTCATATAATGAACTTTTTCGCATAAAATGCAGTTTTCCATGATTCAGTCACTGTACCTTGTTTACAAAGCTTGTAAAAACGGTGGATTAAATGGGTCCCTTTCTCTGGTGTGCAAATGTCCAGACTCCTCAAAGCCAGAAGAGGAGAATGAGGGGGAGGAAGAGGGAGGAGAAAGCAATAAACGGAAGGGGGAACAGGACGCTGTAATGTGAGCATGAAAACAATGTGTGGCTGTGGAAAATCAGAGAGGGATATGCTGAAGTGGAAGGGGCAAGCCTTGTGACCTGACCCCCAAGCCCAACCCTGGCCAAGGTCAACTTGTGTGCAAACTTGCTAAGATCATAGAAATTGTGCACACATCAGAACTCCACTTTCAGACTCTGGAGACTGGGCCCTGAGCACCATGATGCCTTTTCTCCGTATTTTGAGAGGCCCTATTCCTCCAAGACAGGAGCCCACTCTTTGAGGTGCAGAGAACATGGGCATGCATTAAAGCTGGGTAGGCTTGAGGACAAAAGTAGATTGGGGTATACAGATATAGGACTATGGGGTATGTTTCAAAACACTTCACCAACAGGAAAAAAGAAGGCAAAGGAGAAGGAAAAGTAGGAGTTGAGGGAGAAGAGGGAGGAGGGGATATGTGACCCAAGTGTAGCCACTTCTTAATAACAATGGATAGGGATGGGCACAGGGAGATTGTGATGCTTAATTTTATGTGTCAATGAGACTGGACCATGGTGCCCAGGTATTTTCCAACATTATTCTGGATGTTTCTGTGAAGATGGTGATTTTTGTTGTTGCTATTTTCTTGGGAGTGGGGGTGGGTAATGAGATGAACATTTAAATAAGTGGACTCTGAATAAAGTAGATTGTCCTCAATAACAAGGGTGGGCCTCATCCAATCAGTTGAAGGCCTTAACTGAACACAGACTGACCTCCCTTGAGCAAGAAGGAATTCTGCCTGAGTCTCCAGTCTATCAGCCTCTGCCATCAGATTTTAAACTCTCCAAACCTCCATCATCATGTGAGAAAATTCCTTAAAATATGTCTTTCTATCCATCTCTCTGCCTATCTATATTAATCTCTGTACACACACATCTGGTTGGCTCTGTTCCTCTGGAGAACCTTGGCTATAAAGAGGTTCATTATCTTATTTTGTTGAGTAATGCGTGCTTGGACATTTGGAAAGCGGGTGGACCTATGGCCAACTCCTGTCCTCATTCCACCAGAGGTGTTACTTTGAGCAAATGACTAACATTTCAGACTCTCAGGCTTTCTACCATTCATAGTACCTACTTCATGGAGTTTGGAGAGAATTACATGAGGCAATGGGTATAATCTAATTCACATAGTTATTTATGCACTGATCCAACAAATATTTACTATACACCATCCCTAGTATTGTAGTTATGACACCGAATACAAAATGATGAGACTTCCTACTCTCGAACAACTTAGATTTCCATGGAGGAGATGGAACTAAGTGGGATCATCACACTCCCAAACATATAAGCCCAAACTGGAATAAAGCATTTGATGTAAAGACCATGATTCTACGAGGGTTCAGAGCAAAGAAATATGACCAAGAGTGGGGCCTTCGGGGAGGGCACCCTGGAGCAGTGGTGCTTGAACTGCAGGGGAACAGGTGGTGCAAAGCCCTGAAGACAGACAGAAGGAGGCAAGAGGGCCCGGGGAGGGGGAGGGCGCATGAGGCCAGTGAGAACACAGAGGCCAGAGGTGCACAGGGACCTGGCTGGGCCAGGCTGGAAGTCCTGTTGTAAAGTATGTGAGTTTAAATCTGATTAGAGGCCGGTAGGCTGTAGACACAGGTAGAATTCTTTCTTGCTTAGGAGAGGTCAGTCTATGCTCCATTAAGGTCTTCAACTGATTGGATGAAGCCCACCCTTGTTATTGAGGATGGTCACCCTTATCTCTGAGCCTCTGTTTCCTCATCTGGAATATAAGAGTACCTGACCTAAGGGCCTTGCAGGGCAGCTGTTGAGTGATAGTAAAATGCCATGGAAAAGGATTTCTACTAACATTGTGTACGTGTGTGTGTGTGTGTGTGTGTGTGTGTGTGTGTTGATAGTGGCTAGAAGTAGCTGCTGCTTTTACCATTGTCCTTAGTGCCTTGAAAAGTAGTCTTTACCAAGCTTCTTCAGCCGTCTTGCTGCTCGCCTAGGCCAGGGCCCGTGCACTGAGCCTGTATTTAGAAAGGTGCATGATCTGTAACCAGCTGGCTCCCCAGAAAGCATGGCCAGCAGGCAGCAGCCCACAGGACCTCCATCTCATGTCACTTACTTCCTCTGGGCCATCAGCCTAGTCACCCTTATCTCTAAGCCTCAGTTTCCCCATCTGGAATGCAAGAGTACCTGACCTAAAGGGCCTTGCAGGGCAGCTGTTTAGTGATATCAGAGCTCATGAATGTGGAATGACTTTGAAACGTTACAAAAGTGCTGGGGGGGAAAGGTAAGGCGGTGTTTGCTGCGCATCTGGCTCCCACATTGTCTCAGGCATTCTGTGCTGGGAGTTCAGCCTCCAAGACGGCTGCTGAGCTCCAGGGTTGGGCCTGGGTCCCCCGCGGCAAGGAGAATAACTTTAGATAATGAGGATAACTGGGGCGTGATACTCTACCCTGCACTGAGTCCTTTTGCAAAAGGGACCCCATTTGATAGGCCACACTGGAAGCAGGCCAGACATCCCATTCCCATTTCCCAGACAAAGAGATCCAACCCTAGGGTGATAGTGGGGAACCCAGGGCCCTAGCTCCTGCCTTGCGCTGCCAAATTGAGATCTCTGTTTTACAACAAGTAAGTGTGGATCATAGAGTTTTAAATCCGGGACTACGTTAGAGATCAACAAATGGATTTTTTTTTTTTTTTGGCTTGCATGAACTGTGTCTTAAACGTGTGATCTTATTGTCAAGATTTAAGAATTTGGTGGTTCATATTAAAAATCGAGGTTTTTAGTTTCTCTTGAGAAATGGACAGTCTAGCCCTGTGGGTCTCCATTTCTGAGAAGCAGCATTGGCTGGGACAGGGCAGCGGCTGCCCTGTAGTAGGTGAGGCACTCTCCCAGCTTCCCACTGGCCTTCCCATGTGCACCATGAGACCGCTGGTGCCCAAGTAAACACATACATGAGTGATCCTAATCTCAACCAATTTCCTCTTAGCAACGGAACCCTGACTCCAGAGAGGCCACATGACCCATCGAAGGACACACAGCTTTTAGATGAGAGGCTTGGCACAGAGAGAGAGTTGGGGTGCCTTCACTCCCAGCTCAACCCCACGTCACCTCCTTGTTGGCACACTATCAAGGCTCCCTCATGGCCATGCCATTTCTTTTCTGCTCTTGGCTTTCCTGCCCAGAAGAGAAGGGTGCAAATGTGGCAGATGGAGGGACAGGAAAATCAGGAGTAAGTGTGTGGACACAGTTAAGGGAGAAAAGTCCACATCACTTATGCAAAGAACCCAAGTCAGTCAACAATATTTAACCTCTTTATCTTCTGAAACGATCACCAAAGCTATTGATTGGCAGAGTACTTCCAAATGACTTATTAGACAAGGATAACCGAAAGGAGGAAAATGGGTGTATCTCCAGGAGGCACTACTCCACGCCGACAGCTTGCAGAGGACCAATCTCCTGTGGGTGCTCACATCAGCTGGTTGCCGGAGTGCCTGGGTGGACAGGCATGTGCATCTGAAATCCTGAGTTTTGTATTTAGGTGGGGCCTCCTGCTATCTGTGAAATTGGCCATGAGCTGCTTCCCTGGCCCCACCATAGACCCATCCTGGTCGACGCCTCAAACCTGAAGGTCCTCATCTTGTCCAGTCCTCCAGAACAGAAAGCTCTAGGTGGGACCCAGGAAGATTGGCCTTTTTTCCATTGCGCCCCTACAAACCCAACGCTGTGTGTGACCCAACGCTTCTAGGCCTCACGAGCTTGCAGAGGGGCTTAAAGGAGACCTCCATCCATAGCAGAAACCCTTTGTTCTGACCATTCCTCTGGCTTGACAAGGACCCATGCCCCATGCCCAGTGCCTGTAGCATTCGGTCTCCAGGCCTGTTCCCAGTGGAGTCTGAGCTGCCTGGTTTTTCTCCTTTCTCTGGGGACTGAGTGAGCTCTCCTGCCGAGGAGGGGTTGGTGTGCTACCCGCAGAGGGAGCGTTCATCTTCATTATTTCCAAAGAGGAGCTGGTGGGACAACAATGAGACATTTTATGACAAAGAAGACCTTAAACTGGTTTTCATTAAAGAGGGCTTGATGGAGGCGAACCGGAAACATCCATTGGAGCAATGGCAGTCTTTCAAAGCCCCCCTGCAGAAACGATAAGCTATAAAAACAAATGGCCCAGCAACAGAACAAAAAACAAGGCTCCAGGAACATTTGCCGGCAGCAAACACAGCCGCTGGGTCCTGCCCTGCCTCTCGGACACTGAACTCTTGGGACTAGGCAGACCTAGAGCATAGCAAAGCCAGGGTGCTCCCCCATCCCAGGACAGTGTGTAGGGGGGGAGAGGGGGGACTGTCCAGAAACAGGGTCGAGTGAGTGGGGCAAGGTCCCAGGTGGCAGCAGAATGACCGAGATAGGAACAGCTAGGGTTGGCTTGGTGCCAGGCACTGAGAGCCCTCTGCCTGTGCCCAGCCACCTCCTGACTCTGATAGACATGCCCTATCATTCCCTTTTGCAGTAGAAGGAACAGAGGCTCAGGGATGTCGAGAAGTGTCCCCAGGTTCCATTACTGAATTGAAAACATGGGACTCAAACTCTCATGCCATTGGGAGCGCCCCAACCACCTATGAGCCCAGTAGGTATGGACTTAAACTGACTCTGAGGCCTCAGGAGAGAGAATCTCAGAAATAATCGGGCCCAAAGTCCTCATGTCCCATATAAGTTGGAGTGACAGAGCTGGGAGTGGAGAGTCTGCTCTCGGGTTTCAGGGACCTGGGCACAGACACTTTCCTCTCTTACCACTCACTGGCTGTCTGTGCTTAGCTGGTTCCAAACCCCCACTGAGCCTCAGTTTCCTCATCTAGGAAATGGGAAGAGCCACAACACCCGGCTTGATGAGTGTCATTGTGATGGTTAAGTAAGATTCATTCTAAAATGTTCATTGAGAGACGTCTTCACTTGATATAGCAGTGAACAAAATAGCCTAACATCCCTGCCCTCATGGGGCCTAGAATCTCGTGATGGAGACAGACCGTAAATATGATAAATTTTAAAGAAATGATGTCTGACTGTCAGAAAATGGTGTAAGTGATGGAGAAAAATGCAGCCCAGAAGAAGAGGTAGGGGTAGGAGTGAGGAAAAGCCAGGAGGGTCTCGTTGAAATATTACGCAGAGCAGAGACTGGGCAGAGGTGAGGAAAGGGTGCTCTGGCAGAGGAGCCAGACTGGTCTGGAAGGTGCAGCCCTGGGACCAGGAAGCACCCTGCACAGCTCCTGGCCCCTGAATACCTGCTGCCTTTGTTATTCTTCTTTTCATTACGTTAATTAACAATGGAGCCCCACCCCCATCTGAAGGGAGGTGGTGGTGCTGCCTGGCTCCAGCCCACTTGGTCCCCACTTCCTGCTCTACCTTTCTTCTCTCCATCCCCTTATAAGAGAATTATGAGGGCCACTGTGTGTGCTCGGAGACCCGAAGGAAGGCACTGGAAATGGAGTGAGGAGACTCAGGCCCCCTAGATGGGGTTCTCTAGCTTCCCTGCCCCATGGTTTCCTCCGGGAACAGGGGGCTCCCACCTCCCCAGCCCTGCTCTGAACCAGAACCCAGAACCCTTGGCTACACTTCTTATAAGAATGACAGGAGGTCCCCGCCTAGTGGGTCGGTCCTACCTCGGCGCCGCTGGCATGAGTCCATTTCGCATCCGCTGTTCTCCATGGGACTCCTCCTCTTCATCCCATTCTCTGTATTGTTTCTGCTCCATGTGACACACAGAAACTCTTTCCTGAAGGCAGCGACTTGCTGATGCCAAGTGTTCTTTGGGGAAGAAAGTTGCCAGTGGGAGAAAGTTGTCCTTGGCCCTCCCACCTACAGGATTTCCTGCTCCTCAGATGCTCAGGCCTGGTGCTCTCTGTGACCTGTCCACCTGCCCCCAGTCAAGCAGCCCGAGCCTTCCCTGCTTTGCAGAAATGAAGCAGGACATCCATGCCCATAGCATGCCCTCCTTATCCCTCTCTAGCAGTCACACAGAAGAGGATCTGGAGTTTGGAGTGAGCTCAGGGAGAGTGTGAGACTGGAGGACAGGAGCCCTGTGAGGAAGCTTTGTGGGAGACTAGGACAGAGACGTGGCATCGGTGACAGTGAGCATGAGAAATAGGCACCACTTCCCGGAGACATTCTGAAGATTAAAGCAGCCAGACTTGGTGACTGGTGAGGTGAGAGAGGAGAAGTCCTTTGGAGGAAGCACTTCTATAGCCATAAAAGTGAAACCAACAATACAAACGAAGGTGAAATACAATGGATCAGAAAAGCAGGAGCTATCCTATACTGTGTGGCTCAAATATAACAATGACAACCGCAAAAGTATATACCTATCGTAAACCAGCATGGATGTCCAATGTAACGACTGGAACTAATCCCAGCCTTGGGCAACATAGTTAAACTTCTTGAGATGTATCTCATCATTTGCTTGATGGAAATGACAATGAGTCCTATCTCCTAGGGTCTTTTGAGGATCCCATGGGGGCATAGCCACAGCACTAAGCTGCTTTGTACATTGTTGTGGTGAGTAATGGTCATTATTGCATTGTCTTTCCCCACTCCCTACACCACTCTCCTTGCCCCAGTAAGGGACTCAGAAATGGTTCCTTGACTTTAAAATTTACTTCTTTAACAAATTCAAGGAATATCAAGCAAAGAGTCAGCATGTGGCAAACATTTTGGAATTCAGATGTATCTGAAAGACTCTGATAGTGTGAGGAAAACAACCCATAGGGGACAATTCATAGAGGGGTTGGTATGGGGGTAGGGAAGAGGGGGACCTGGTAGATGGGGAAGGACCAACCTCTTCACAGCCAGAAGCAAAGGGTGGATGTGGTAGAATTGGGCAGGGGAGGGAAACAAATGGCACATCCGTCACTGATAAAAGGCTGTCGTTGAGGCCCAATAAACCCAGTAGCTGGTCACCAGGCCAGATGTTTGAGTGGGAAGGTGGCCTCTTTCCCATCTGCTGAGCACTAGCCCAGCCCAAGCCAGAAAGCCTTGGAGCTCAGGAGGGGGTCTGGATCTAATGGGGAGGCTAAAACCTGGGGCTTGGAGGACCAAAAGTCCCAGACAGGTCTGGTGGTAACTAAAGGCCCACATCACTTGCTAAAGAAACCTCTTCTCTGCCTGTAGTTCCTGCTGTGTAGACAGGCTTGTGTAGACCCCACCACCCAGCCTTGCCCAACCATTGCTGACTGGATGAGAGTTGGGCACCTTATCACCGGAGTAGTGACCTGCAAACTGGCTTTCCGGGAACTGATGAAGTGGGCCAGTCAGGTCCTTGTCCTTGGGAATAAGAATTGAGGAGAGAAAGTGGATTTGCAGTGAGAAGGAAGGCTTGAAAGGTTGGCAAGGCAAGAGAGGCCAGGGCAGCCATGACATGCAAGCTGAAGTTGTGAGGTTGCAGAACAGTGAGGAACCAGAACTGGTTCAGCAGGGGCGTTCAAAAGGCACAGAGACACAGCAGTAGAGAAGAGTGTCATGCTATCCTGCTTCCTGACACTTCTCCGGGCCCTCTGGACCAGCAATGCCCTCCCCCACACTCCTCAGTCCGTGCTTCTCCGGGCCCTCTGGACCAGCAATGTCCTTCCCCCACTCCTCAGTCCCTGCTTCTCCGGGCCCTCTGGACCAGCAATGTCCTTCCCACACTCCTCAGTCCGTGCTTCTCCGGGCCCTCTGGACCAGCAGCACCCTGCCCCACACTCCTCAGTCCCTGCTTCTCCGGGCCCTCTGGACCAGCAATGTCC
>JAAGEH010000020.1:16669871-16777890 GCA_011751065.1 Lasiurus cinereus
CACTCCTCAGTCCCTGCTTCTCCGGGCCCTCTGGACCAGCAATGTCCTGCCCCACACTCCTCAGTCCGTGCTTCTCCGGGCCCTCTGGACCAGCAATGTCCTTCCCCACACTCCTGTTTTTCTCGATTTAGCTGAAGTGCTTCCTTGACTCTTCCAACCAAAAGTGACTTCAGGCTACATCACCTACATACCCCACCATCCTGGTCTTCTCCAAGGGAAGGGAAGCTGGAGGGAGGCCAGCCTGCAGCCCGCCGACGAGGCAGGGCAGCCTTGTTTATACCGCACTGGAGCTGAGTCGGGGAGCACAGCAGTGACCTGGCCACTCACTCATCTTTATGAGAACGTCCCCCACATGGGAGCCTTCCCTTTTCATCAGGATGTTTTTCTTGATGTCCAGCCGAAGCATTCCCATCTTTTATTTTCTTCCTATTAGTCTAAGCTCTGGCCCTCGATGTTTCTGGCTGATATGAACCCTGTCTCACTGCAGCTCTCCCTTAGAGTTCAGATTTTTGACTGCTTACGCGTGGACAGCCCTTTGCTATTTCTCTCCTCCCAAACAACTCCTCAACAGCCTATGTTGTTTTCTCAGCCTTGCTCCCCCATTCCTCCCAGAGACGGAGGTCTGATGGAGTTCAGGGACAGATGGAAGGACAGATTAGACACAGCAGGCGCAGGAAGTCAGCAAGGCAGGCTCAGAGAGGGGGGACCCTCTCTAGCTTGTAAAATATACTAGTAGCTGGTGATATAGATACTTGGAGTAGATATGGGACCTATGAGACCACCCAGTGGCCAAAGCCCAAGAGGGACCCCTCTAGAGGGTTTTTCCTAAGGGACAGAAACTGAGAGTGACTGTATATGATTGAGTAGGAATACCAGCTGCCTTTTTGGATGCAAAAGGAAGATAAATACTAGCCACAGTGGAATCCATTAGAAGACTTGAAGAAGTCTTTGAAGACTCCTTTTGGTGTCAGGGAAGAGATATCTGGTCTGCTGTTAGGCAAGGTGTAGGTCCCCTTGAAGTTGACAACAATTTGGATGAAAAAGGTGGCCCATAGCAGCTATCAGTGAGAAGGGGCAAGTGAGAAAATGATTTGGGTACACCATCTTTTTTTTTTCTCCCCCCTGTTCTTGGCTATGTCACTGCTAGAATAAGTCCCTGGAGAAGTAGAGTTTGGTGTTATGTCATGGAGTCACTGAGTGTCATGTTTTCAAGGTATGACAGAGAGGGAAGGAGGGAGGGAGAGAGAGAGAGAGAGAGGTGGGGGAGGGAGGAAGGGAGAGAGAGAGAGAGAGAGAGAGAGAGAGAGAGAGAGAGAGAGAGAGACGGGGGGAGGGAAAGAGATGAATTTTGGTCCTGATATCACCTATAATTAGGAGTCAGAAAATATTTGCTACAGATGCCATTACTCTTCTCTCTCATGGTTGGTGTCAGCAATACCTCCCAGTTCTCTTTTCACTGAGCCATAGTGAATAGAGTTCACTAAGCAGCCAGGGCCAGCTCATCTCTCGATGAGCACTCTTAGGTGAAACATATTTGCCATCTTCGGCAATGTCCTCTCTTTGATACAATCTTCCACAACCTTCGATTTAGCGGTAAAGGGGCAAAGAGAGTGATGACCCTGTTTAGCTGTACTGAAAAGAACCAGAATTGATGTCTCCTGCAAGCTGTAGGGGAGGGAAGCTGGTTTCATCATATACAAGCCCTGTGATCTTGGATAAATTAGGTTTTCTGACTCTCAATTTCCCCAAGTATAAGATGAGCTCTAAACTATTGACTTATGCAAGATTGCTGTGAGGAATAAAGTTGGTATTTGCCATTGCTTTTCACCATGCCTGCAAAATAATAGGTACTCAGCAAAGGGTAGCTTGCACAAACATTGAGGAAACCCTTAAAAGTCTTTCAAGACTACCCTCTCAACTTCGTGTGATTGGGACTGGGCTGATTCAAACAGCATTGGCTTGGCGTATGAGCACATTGACCTGTCTATTTTCAATGTTTGTGAAACGAATCAGGGCAAAAACATTCCTGCTTGGATTATTATCTGGAATCTAATGAGAGTCTTTGTCTGGTTTTTGAGACAACCCATTCTGTGTAGACACTTAGCTGCACAATTCTTGCATTCTGTCGATGGTATGTGCTGAGAAATGTCCAATTCTCATGTTGGAAAAGGCAACATAAAGATGTGAAAGCTCCTCTTGATGAATCATTAAACTGTCTTGTGAATGTTTCTTACCAGAGATAATAGATGCACAAGCCAGATAAGAACCAAGAATGGGAGTGACCATCCTACCTTTTATTTACAATGCAAAGGCATGGCTTACCCTTTAGATTCCCCACCACCAGGGCTCTTATCGGCAGGGATGCAGGGTCCAAACCCCAGCCAGCACCTGGCCCGACTCTCATCACAGCTGTGGTTTCGCTAGGACCTGCGGGGGAGCAGGAGTGTTTTTTGGCTGGCGTAAAGTCTGTAAAAGTAAGTTGTTTGTCATCTTAATTTTTAAAAACATGGAATTTGAAGCTCTGGCCAAAAAAATTAGCAACCTTGTACATTGCATGTAGCTTGCATAACAGATGGTGGTCTGGGAGGTTGATATTTTTCAAAAGTTGATGACTTCACTGCTTGATGTCCTAAATGAAGTTGTTTTCTATCAGATAGCATTTCAGGAACGGGGACTTTTGATCAGGAGGGAGACCTGAGACGAACCCAAACTTGGGATCTAACTTATCTGAGTTTCTGAAATTCCTTCCCAAGGAAAACTTTATATATATCATTATATACACATTTATTGGCTTCTGCATATCTGCACCTCTTGCTTTCCTTGCAGGGAGTGGGAGCCAGACTATAAGAAGAGAAGCTGTTATCTGAAGGTCTCCCAGTCCCTGGGGAGCAAGGAGCAGCCAGCCCCTCTCAGGATAGGCCTAGGTGCCTCCCAGAAACAGCATGAGCTTTGCATAAGCATTTGGTCTGTGGGGTGCTGGTCTGAACTGACCTTGCTCTTTACTGGAACAAAGAGGATTCTTTCCCAGAGAAGAGGATTTTGACTTTAAAAGCAGCTATTCATTGGCACAGCCTTTGTGTGACTGTGGCTTTGAGTGTCACTCCCAGGAGAATAGGATAAAGAATGTTAAAGCTGGGAGGCACCTTCCAGATATGGGGCTTCACCTCCCTTGTCTTACAGACGGGAAATCTAAGCCCTCAGATAAGAAGGCACGTCCTGCGCTCCAACAGCACGTCTGAGGCCACGCTTTCATTAACTCTTATACTTTCCTCTCCCGAGTGGTTAGCTCTTACCCCAAGTTCCCAGCCTCTTCACCGCTCATATTTTGTAGCAAGGATTAGCCTTAAGTGGCACCAATCTACTTTAGCGCTGTCTGGAGTATTCCTACCACAGGGAGCTAGCATTAGCCAGAGCAGAAGAGAAGTGTGCAGTGAGTGGCATGAGTGCTCACAGGGCCCCTCCTCCGATGAATGGTACCCAGTCTCCCAGGTGCATATCACCCCAAGTGCATCTCACTTATAAAGTGCCATCTTTTAAAGATGCCACAGAAAGGCACACTGACTTAACCCTGATCATGGACATGAAGGCCATCCAGCCTATGTCTCCATGCTATAGTCTTATCTCTTGGGTAGGGCATCAGTGAGAGCTAATCCACAGGGCACTGGCTGGGAAGGCAGCTACCCACCCTTCTCTTCCTCCAAGACCCCTAAGGTGCCCGTAGGACCTGAGAAAATCCTTTCCTCTTTCTGGGACTCAGTATCTTTATTTATAAGGTATGGGGCTCCATCAGTATTTCTGAGAGTGTATTCTGAGAAATACAGGTCCCACAGAATCATGAAAAGTTTATTTAAACATACAACAAGTTTCCCAGGAATGTATTAAATAAGTATTATTTATTAAAAATAAGTATTTTTAAGTATCTTTAATTTATCTTAATAAACATCACTTAAGTGTTCTTTTTAGAAAATCACATCAATTTGGCCAATTCTGAATGAAATCAAATGTTGTTTTATTGCAGGACTTATTAGAGCCTTAAATATAGAAATGTGCCTTGGAAAATCTCCAAGTGTAGATGAAATACACACTCTCTCTCAAATGCATTTGGCCACAAGCCTGGTTAAATCAGATGCCCTGCCTCAACTTGACAGACATGGGATAGCCGATCTCGCCCAACCTGCGGAGTTCTAGCACTGCTTCTTTTTTTTCCCCCGCTCTTCCTCAATATGCCTAGTAGCTCTGTTTTCTAAAATAATAGATGGACCCACTTCCAGGTTTTTCTCTCTCATTATCAGTGTGATTCTGTTTGCGTTTTCTCAGCTCATGTTTTTTCAGATGCAGAAAATTATGTAATTAGCTGTGAGGTCTCAGGCCATAATTTGGGAAACATTTCCCACTTAAATTAAAGGCTTTGCCTGCCCACCCAATCCGTAATTGTGTGGATCTTTCAAAACTCTCCGCTGGCTTCATTTAATTGTTAAACATTAATTTAGTAGGGAAATCTTCAAAGAAGAGGTAGAGGGATAGAGGAAGCATGGCTGGTAGGACAAAATATTAATAGGCGGTTAAAAGCAAAACAGTAATTCTTCCCGTCTAAGCTTGCAGCCTTTGGTCGGTGGAAGAGAAACACTTGGTTATTCCAGGATTAGATAGGTTTCATTGACTTAAAATGACCTAAAAGCAGCCAGAGGGGGGTTGCTTTGTCTTTTGCCCAAGGAGACAGAAAGAAAAACAGGGTTTTGTTTTTTAAATCTGGAAATGCCCTTTTCTATGAGGTTTCCCAAAGTGTTAACTCTCCTTGACAAAGATAAAAAATTGAAAGAGAAAAATTCCACTTTGCCAGCAGAGTTGCTCATATCGCTGTTTAGTTCCACAAACTCCAGCCCAGTCCCCAGTGCAAGGCAGGACTCCGCACTTTTGGGGGCATTTGAGTTGAGGCTGGAGATGTGTGGGGTTGCCATGGTGATTGCTGTCAACAAAGGTTACCCCTGGTGGAACCTCTTTGGCCCCATGACCCACACACAGAGTTGGAATAATAGACTGTGTAAGTGGCTTCTGCTCTGCAAATAGAGACAGGGCTGGAAATCAATTATTAATGAGCTGGGTGACATTGACATTCATCCACATTTAATAAGCACAGCCCAGCAACCGGAGGAGAGTTTGGGTTTTGCCCAGCAGTCCCACGGGTTGGTAGGGAATTCAGAAAAAAAGAAAGAGCTAGGGACAGAAACCCAAAGAGAAAGAAATGGTGGTCTTTCTCTTAGTAGTCACAAAACAAATTTTAATTAGTATTTAGATTTCTCTGCTTGACATTCCTTTTGATACCTATTTTTATACTAAATGAACTCCAAGGATATGACAGGCTGGTCACACATGGCACCTCCTCCCTACTACTTCCCACACACCTACCAGAGAGACACACCCAAGGTGTTGGGCTCCTGCACAATTTAAGAGGGACATGCAGTGTTCTGCTGCAGCTAGACTAATAGGCAGGGCTGCATTTGTGGTTCAAAAGCCCATTTGTTTGGAGGTTTTGGGGGGTTCCTTTGCAAAAAAGTAAAATGCGAATGAAACATAACAGAGATGGTGAAGTCTGTCCCATTGCCTGTGTTCTCCATTCAGAAGAAGCAGGACTTTGGTCTCTAAGGCTTTCTGCGGGAAGTACTCTCCTTTGTCTTTCTAATTCCCTCCCAGGGCACATCTCTTGCGCTCTTGAGCTCTGAAATAGTCCTGCATCAGTATTGAACTGAAGGATCAGCCAACTGCAAGCGCAGCCTATGTGAGAGGAAGGGCTCTTATATTTAAAAATATGCCTCTGCTCTAAAATGATTGTTTCTAGAGCTACTTCACAGATTAGTAAACCAGAACCTGAAGGCATGAGCCAATTAGGAAGTTTGCTCAACTGACCTTTGAATGACAAATGCAGCGCAACCCGCCCCTCCCTTTGGCCCGGACTTCATGGGGTCTTAGAGCCGGCATTTCACCCTCTGATATTGCTCTTGAGGGGAACTGCCCTTCACGTCCATGCTCCAAACCTGTCCCAGCCTCTCCAAGTATTCTTTCAGTGCATGTCATTCTAGACGTTGATTGCTCGTGGCACCAGCATGGCAGGGAGGGGAGATTCCTCGGGGACACGTGGCTGCTGGAGCACAGGTCTGCAGCAACTTACCCGTGGGGAGCCCACCTCCCTGCATGCTGACAAAGGAGGCAGAGGTGCTCACAGGGACTGGAGTCAATTAAAGGCTAGGGCTTGGGAAAAGCCATCCTAGCATCTCCCTTTTTAATCTGGACCTTTTCTTTACCTTTTGATATTCTAGACGCTTTTCTTTTGCCCTCTGTCAGCGCAGAATTTTTGAAGGTGACTGATGTCTCAGGTCAATAATTACATGTGGCAAAAGTTCTTAAGCTACAGGTTTAGATGCCTCTAATTTCAAGGCAAAAGCTTGAGGTTTCACAGTCCCTTCCGGTAGGGCTGAGGCACTGGGCAGAAGGGGCGGTAGCCGGCAGCAGCTGCCAGAGCAATTGAGGGAGGGCCTACCTCGCTGCCAGCAGGGTCTCCTGACATCTGAGTCTGGAGAGTAGGAGGCTCCCCTCCAGCCATTGCCCACACCCCTGTGGCCCTTTCACAGGAGGCAGGAGGCTCTGATTCATTACTAGTATAAACTTCTTTCACTTTCTATATTTCACAACACGTCAATTTACGACTTCAGTGCCTCAGACAAAGACTGATACATTTGGATTCTGTAAGACCTTACTCCAAACCAGTGGTTCTCAACCTGTGGGTCGCGACCCCTTTGCGGGTCGAATAACATTTTCACAGGGGTCGCCTAAGACCATTGGAAAACACAGATACGATTCATAACAGTTGCAAAATTACACTTATGAAGTAGAAACAAAAATAATTATATGGTTGGGGGTCACCACAACATGAGGAACTGTATTAAAGGGTCGTGGCATTAGAAAGATTGAGAACCACTGCTCCAAACCCTACAACAAGACAGCTTAGTCAATTAACAAGTATTTAGTGGGCACATCTGTGCATTGGGCACAGTGCTGGGATGAAGTGGTGGGCTGTGCAGACCGAGTTCCTGCCCCAGGAGCTCTTAGTGGGGCTGGGAAGACCAAGTAGATACATGTGGGAAGTGTCAGGAAGGGGTAGGAGGAGATGGGGGTCTTGGGAGTAGGGGTGAGGGTCACCTGAGTCAGACCAGCGACTCAGGAGGAGGAGCCACTGTCTGCCCTGAGACGTGGAGGGTGAGTGTAGTCTGTCAGCTGCAAAGGAAAGGGGAGGCCAGAGCAGAGTGGAGGCAGCTGGAACGGGAAGGAAGTGGGTGAATTGGCCTCAGGCCTTTCTCCTGAGAACAGTGCGGAGCCGCTGCAGGTTCTTACACAAGAGAGGGCTTCATGGCTTTCACGTTTTAGTAAATTCACTCAGGCCACACTGGGGACAATGGATTGGAATTTGGGGCTTTAAGCTACTGTTTTAACAACAAGGGATGGAGAGGCTGTGGGATCGGGGAGATGGTCCCAACCCTTTTCCAGGTCATGGGCCTGGAGAGCCCCATTCATGTGCCAACATCACACATGATGAAGCTACATTCTCAAGGCACTGGGGTGAGTTACAGCCACACGTCCCCCAGAGGCTGGATGGCAGTCGCTGGATTCCTTATGTCTTCCACTGACCATGATGTTCAACTGTTTTCTCTCCAAAGCCTTGGGGACCACACTATTCTGTTTGGGTCCTGGTTCTCAAAGGACTGGGAACCTCATGTCATTGCTTGGCACTAACCTAAGGTTGTAGCCTGACTCCAAGAATAAGAGTGAGCATTTGAATGAGAATGGAAATAATACTTGCTACTGTCTGTTGAGCTATGACTTTGTGCCAAGTTCTGTGATAAGTTCTCTAGTATAGATTTTCAGCAAATCCTCCCACCCACCCAGTGCATTCTCTCTATTTACAGAGGAAGAAACTGGCTTTGAAGGACAGTGTAACCTTTCCAAGGCACCTGGAAAGTGGAAGAGCTGGGGTTCAAACCCAATGCCACTGTTTGTAGAAGCTACATTCTTTTTAAAACAAATATTTTTATTGATTTTGAGAGAGAGAGAAAGGGAGAGGAAGAGAAAGAGAGAAACATTGATGTGAGATTAGAGCATCAATCGGCTGCCTTCTGTACACCCCCTACTAGGCATATGCCCTGATCAGGAACTGAACCAGCAACCTTTTGGTGCATGGAAGATGCCCAACCAACTGAACCACACCGGCCAAGGCAAAGCCATATTCTTGACCAGCTCACTGCACCACCACTCACCCACTGGGTGACCTACCCTCTCAGGGTTTCATTTTCTGTTCATTAACAAAATCACACAGAATTTTTAGTTCCTAGGAAACTGTAAAAAGGAGCCTCAAAACATAGAAGAGGGACAATTCAGAGCTGTCCTGGAGGGAGTGTGGGCACATGAGTATCCAGGGTAAGCAGGACCCGGTCCTGAGACACACTTCCTCCTAGGAGAGTCACACACTTCATTGTATTGTTAGCTGTTCTGCACACCAGGCAAAGGGTCTCCTCTCTATTCCCCTCACCCCCAACTTCTCGCCTTATCACCTATCTTCTACTCTTTGGGTCCTTTGCCTCCTCTTGATAACATACATACAGAGAGTAGGATCGGTATTGGGATAGGAATATGGTCACCCACCAAAAAGGATGGTGGTGAGGGTTAAATATCAAAACATACAGCCTGTGCTCCGCCTGATGTCTGGCCCAGGACACTGAACCATTGGTGGTTCCTAATATGACTCCCATGAAAACTGCCATTATCAGCAAGGACATAGAGAGGAGAGGGACATTTGAGGAGACCTGAGCCTGGTTAGAATCTCCAGTCCTGTGCTTCCCTCTCTGCCCTGTCCCTCACCTAGGCTTGCAGAATCCCTGGAGGCGCTGCTTGAACCTGGCCTCTAGGAGACCTGGCCACTTTGGTCTGTGACTCCCCTGCCTGACTTCACTCTGTCCCCTGATGGACACATCTTCTGCTGACCAAGAAGATCCCCCCGTCAGATGAGAAATGTACTTTGGGAAAACGGGCCTTCCTCCCAATCTTGACCAGGCTAGCCAGTTCTATTAGCTGAGAAGAAAGGTGTCAGGTATGTGCGTGTGGTGTATTTCCTACTCCATGGTGAGACCTGTGAGAGCAGGGCCCCCATAACCTCAGCACCTGGCACCTGTGGGGGTTTAGTAAAATTTCTGGAATGAATGCAAAAATGAAATGGTGACCTGAGAGCACCCTCAGGAGAGGAGGGCACCCATACCACCTCTGTGTCCTTGAAAAGGGAGTGCAGCTTGGGAGGGAACCACAGTCAGGCCGAGTTTGGTCCTGGCTCCATCACTCAACACCTGTGTGACCCTGTGTCTGGACCTGTTAGGTCCTTGATCCAATATCTCAAAGTAGCAAGAGAAGAGCATGTCCTTAAAAGGAACTTGGGGAAAACTGGCGTTTGGTTTGTGCTCAGTATAAGTATCATCATCGTTATCATACTTACGAGAGTAGACAGAGAGGTTTGTTTGCTTGTTTGCCTGAGGGCAGGGATGGTTCTTACTGACTTCTATACTCAGTACTAGCTCATGGCTAGGACATAATAGGACATCCTATTGCAGGTGATATTTGTCATGATAAAGGGAAAGTAATGATATTGTGTTGGTCCTTGGGTCAGAGGGAGTGACTGTACAGCTGGAGGGGCCCCAATCAAAAACATGAAAAATTGAGCAATTTAACCCAGGTCACCTTATGTGTTCATGTTGAAGCTGGGACAGGGACACAGGCCCAGGAATGACACTAGCCCTGTGGTCCTTCCATTCATGTGGCAGCTCCTGGGAATCACAGTTACTTTGAAATGGCCCCAACTATCTTTAAACCCCCATAGAGATGCAGAGCTCCCATGCAAAGGTGCTGGGGCGCAGGCAGTGCTGTGGAATGGCCCAGGAGTCTTAGGCTCAAGCAGCCTGGGATATGGGACATCAGCATATAGAGGCTGCAGCCCAGAGGACAGTGCCCTGGGTTTTATTTGCCAACCTTTTTATAAGAATGTTTAATGACTGTGAAATTTCCAAGCCTCTCATTCAACAAGTGAGCGGATCCCTGCAGGTTTGCTTTGTGCCTTAAAACTCTTTCAATACGTTGATGCTGGAGAAAGAGAGAAGAGGGATATTGTGTCCTGTCGTTGCCTGTGGCTCCGGGAAAGCTGGGCTTTCTAGGAAAGGCAGGGGAAGCGGTTTCTATCCCTGAATGGGAAGTGGGGCCTGCCTGAGCGTTCCCATCAGCAGGTTGAAACCAGGGGGAGAACTACCTCCTTTCCTGACTAGATCATGAGCATGGGTGATTTGTGCATGTGGTTATACGCCAAACCTCCCTTTATCATCTTTTTAAAGGGAACTGAGAATCTTTGGGGACCTCGCTGTGCTCTGACATTCTGCTTGCAGGAAGTCGAGAGTCATTACTATGAAAAATGGCAGCAGCAATGCAAATGTACATCAGGGGCAGGTCGTGGGCTGAGCAAACACATTCATGTTCAAGGGGCAAGGGAGGGGTGGCTTGTCATGTGGAGGGATTGGCTTCCTTTCCCTAGAAGCTACTCCCAGTGACTGCTTTACAAGATGGGAAACATTGTGCTTGCTTTGGCAGGGGTTCCTGCTTGCAACTCGAGGATTGCATCAATTAATTCCAAATTGTGTTGGTAAGCGATGGGAGTCTTGCCTTCTGGAGAATTAGTGCTCCTTAAAGATACCCTGGCTAGCACGTCCAGTCCAAGGAGTAGCAGGCCATGGCCCCCAGGGTGGATTATTCACTTACAATCAGGTCTTTCCTCCTGGTTCCCTACATGGCTCCCCTCCCCTCACCTGTGCCTATCAAGACAAAGATCTAGTCAAAGGAATGCAAGGGCAGAGACTTGGGAAAAATCAGAGACGGGATCGACTCAGAAATGCAACATAATGAGGTTCCCTGAGCAGACTTCAAAGGTCACTTGGGCTCTGGAGCCCCAGTGATGACCTCACAATCAAACTATTCCTTGGTAGTCTTGTTAGAATCCAAACTCTGCTCACGTGTGAGCTAGAAAGGTGTTCTGGTGGGAGCAGAGCCCACCCCACCTGCAACCTCTGCCTGAGTAATTGGGCATCATCACTCCTTTAACACTTGAATTTGATTTTCTAATCTAGGGAAGATAAGCCAAGCATGAGTGCTCCCTTCTGTCCATTCTTTCCATCTTATTCCTCTGGTCTTGAGGCCCCAGCCTAATACAGAGTCAGAGTGAATCTTGATGCCAATAATCTTGGGCTCTTGTAAGGAGATGTTGGTAGCTCTGAGCACAGGAAGATGAGCTGAGGGAGAGAAGAGGCTGTTATTATTGCAGATATTTCAGGAGATATACTGTTCTCCACTCCCAGAGCATCAAGGGCTGATCAAGATGGAGAGGACACATGTCAGATGCTTTGGCCACACACGGGGACCAGTCGACGACAGCCATGACCAAATCCAGCCACCTATTTTTGTTTTATTGGATCACAGCCACACCCATTCATTTACTTACTGTCTATGGCGGCCTTCATGCCACAATTGCAGGAGTAGTTGTGACAGAGACCATAAGACCCACAAAGCCTAAAGTATATGCTCTCTGACCCTTTACTAACTTGCCAACCTCTGGTACACACGAGGGTTTTCATAAACCTGTAAATCTTTATGCCCCAGAGTAAGTTATCCTTGGTTTGGGATCAAATAAGATGGCAGAGGCAGCTCTGTTCTCAAATTGCAGGAAAACCACTCCCACACTCATTCGCTGAGTCATTCATTCAAAGAATGTTTGCCCTGAGATATTATTATCGATGCCATCATCTCCATAGTCCTTCCCCTGAGGAACTCCCAGGTTATAGGCCACGACTCCTATGGAGAAGAGGACACTTCTGTCAAATCAGTGGGAAATGGTGCAATGCTTAAAGCAAGACAAATCTTTTGTTCTCATCTAGACCCCAGTTTACAGATGAGGAAATCGAGGCTCAGTGAAGGGCAGAAGTCTTGTCCCAAAATGACATGGTGAGTTCATGGCAAAGTTAGAACTAGAATTCTACTCTCCCAGGCCAAGGATCTGAGATCTCAATAGTCAGCTGCATTACTTCTGTTGAGTCCTCTAAACCAGCAGTTGCCAACCTTTCGTACCTCACGGACCACCAGTGGTCCAAGGACTACTGGTTGGCGACCACTGCTCCGAAGGTTTCCTTTAACCATGTCAATCATGACCAGTAGCCTTGGAAGCATTCTGGAGAGCAATGGTTGACTGTTGCTCTCTCTGAAGATAAGTCCCTCGTTGCTTCTTAAGCGAGGCTGATTGCCGTGATTATTCACATAAATTGCACCTGTCACTCCTCTGCACAATACCAGACCAGGGGTAATGTGAGCTCCTTGTAAAAGAAACCCTTTTTTTTTCCCTAGGGAGATTATAAATTAGATATGAATGTAGGCTTAGGATCCTAGCAGACATTCTCCCAGGGAATTCTTAACTTGCATGTATTTGCAGAGTAACCTTTGCAAAGGTTAGGCTACTCTTGGAACAGAGACACAAACTTTGAAGTCTAAAAATTCTCTAAGACTTTCTGCACAACCCCACTGGGTTACTGTTTAAGGAATCTAACATGAACCGTGTTCCAAAGGGCCATCCATGGGAGCTGCTCACTGGAGAACTGATCTATGTTCCCGCAGTACTCAAGGATGTCTTGGATGTAGAATGTGGGTTACCTAGAGTTTTCTCCAACTTGGAAAAATTAAATGTTTGTGATGTGATCTAGCAGATAGGGAGAGAAAAATCCAACAAATGCACAGGTAGAGCTGAAGGGTGGACATGCACCAATAGTAAACAAGCCAAGATCATGGCAGCTCTGGCCTGGGAACTCCCACCTCCCGATCTCTGCATGCAGAGACAAAGTCAAGTCCATGCCAAAAATCAGCTCTGCCTCTGCCTTTGCTATGATGCTCTTCCTAGTGGGGCAGCCTTGGACTTTGCCTCTCTGAGATTCACTTTCTTCATCTTTTTAGTTAAGGCAGTAATTCTCAACTAGGAACAACCCCCCCTCTCCCCCATCCCCTGGGACAAGGCCAGATCTGGAGGCAATTTTAGCTCCTCAAATAAGTGTGCTACTGGCATCCATGTGGATAGAGGCTAGGGATGCTGCTAAACCTCCTACAATTCACAGCACACTCCCTCATGACAAAGAATTATCAAACAAATAAGTATTGGCCCCAGAATTAAAGAAGTTCTGACATTGAGAAATCTTGACTTACAGAAAGGGACCATACCTTGTTCATCATTGTATGTGTGCCAAACAGTGCCATATTTGGCACATACTGAACATGTTAACAAATAGCTGTTTAACAAATTTATAAAAATACTAGAGGCCCAGTGCATGGGGGTGGGGGTGAGGCAGGGTGTCAGTCAGACCAGCCTATACCCTCTCCAATCTGGGACTCCTTGAGGGATGTCCCACTGGCCATTTAGGCCCGATCCTACCCGGCAGTCAGATATCCCTCTTACAATCCAGGACTGCTGGCTCCCAACTGTTCATTTGCCTGCCTTCCTGATTGCTCCTAACTGCTTCTGCCTGCCAGCCTGATCATCCCCTAACCACTCCCCTGTCAGGCTGATTGCCCCTAACTGCTCCCCTGCAGGCCTTCCCTCCAGCTGCTCTCCCCTGCAGGCCTGGGTGCTCCCCAACTGCCCTTCCCTGCAGGCTCAATCATCCCCAAATTTCCTCCTCTGCTGGCCTGGTCACCTCTAACTACCCTCCTTGCAGGCTTGATCACCCCCAACTGCCCTCCCTGGCAGGCCTGGTCCCTCCCAACTGCCCTCCTCTGCTGGCATGATCACTCACAACTGGCCTCTTCTGCTGGCTATTGTGTGGCAGCCATCTTGTGTCCACATGGGGGCAGCCATCTTGTGTGTTGAAGTGATGGTCAATTTGCATATTACTCTTATTAGATAGGATGTGAATATATGTATGATTGACTTGTAAGAGTGTTAAAATAATTTCCCAAATAAAGTAGCTGTGCACAGCTCCTGGCACAGTGCCCAACACATAGTAGGTATTCAGTAAATGGTAGCTCATGACGATGTGATAACGATTACCTGAATTTGCCTCATGCTTGTTTTAAATAAAAAGTCACTTGTTTTCATCCTTTGCCAAGATAATAGGCAATCTGTGCAGGCAAAAAGCCCAGTGGGGCTTTTACAAATATTGGTTTACAAAGAATCTTTTTATCTTGTGTTTTCCAGATAGGTAAGCCAAGGGCCACTTGGTTGTGCCTTCATTTCCGCTCCCTCTGGCAGACTTTCCCAAGGCTGGGTTTTGTTTCCCTAAAATTATTGTTTCATTGCTTTCTGTTCTGAGGAAACCTGTTGGTTAATATTAATGCATTCTTATCTTGGGCCATTTCCTTCTGATTCTCTTCCACCCTGCCATCATATTTTGCTTCACCCTTTTTAATATCAGTCCTGCTGGTAGAGCAGAGCCCTTTCATGTAACGAAAGGGCTCACAGCTGAGCCTCAGAGCAAGCCTGTGTGCTCATCCATGGACAGATGGGGAAACTGAGGCTTCAGAAACTAAATAACCGCTAGTCAGTAACTTCTGGTTCCTCTTTATCACCTTCTCCTATGGTTTGAGAACTCCATGAGATTTAAGGACAGAGGTCAGAGAAGGGTGCTAACTTGCACAAATCCACACAGGAAGGGTTGCCAAGAAGGTCTCCAAGTGATTCCATCTTAGCTTCTTCAGCCCTCACATCCCTATTTCTGAAGATCATTTTGAAATGGGATCTCACTCATTCATTCAGGAAAGAGTACTTGAGTGCCTCTGTGCTCTGTCTGAATGTGATGGAAATACTGTGTTTCGGTCCTGTTCTGTCATATCACTAGAAAGCGTTTGCCTGAATTAATTGCCGGGAACTTCAGATTCTCTAATAGGAAGTGGAGGCCTTGATCTATATCATAGGGTTGTCACGACAGTCAGCGGTGGTCAAGGCAATAGAGGGAGATTGCAAACAGTTCTTATGAGGATTTCTGCCCCATTTCTTCTCCCCCTCCCCCCCATTCCTTGCATCTAGAATGGCAAATATTAGCACTTCTGTTATACTGGCACATGATTACATGAAGAAACATAATGATAATTGTGATGGCTAGTATCTGTTGAGCTCTGATTTCTGTCAGGCATTCCACTAAGCATGTATGTGTATGATCTCCCAGTGTATATTTTTAATATCTCCATCTCACAAGTGAGGCAGTTGAGGCACAGAAATACACAGTCCCTTGTTCAGGGCTGCACAGCTACCCATGAGCCAGACCAGGATTGAACTCAATTCAGCTGGATTAAACAGCCCATGGTCCTCATTCATTTACTTGTTCATGTATTGAGCCCCTCCTAGTGCCAGGTGCTGTGCTAGGAACTGAGTCACCCTGCAGGTGCCTTCCAAACCCCCACCCCTCCTCAGGCAAAACCAGGGTGGCAGGAGGCGTGAGGCCATCTGCGTGTCTGCTGGCTCTCAGTCTCATCAGCTGTGTCAGCTGGTGTCCCTGGGAAGCAGATGACATTAGCCCTTCCAGCTGGGAACAGCAGGTCAGCAGGAGGGCTGGCTGGGAAGCTCAGCTGAGCTCCATGAGGAAGTCCAGCCCACCAGCAGCACAAGCGGAGGGATTGTCTGCAGAGTCCCCCAAAGCCTGCGGCCCTGGGGCCAGTCCCCACACTTCCTGAGCTGTGCCTACCCGAACCTACTTACTGCCTGGGACTTCCATCCCTCCGGCTCATCTTCAGAGGTCTCCTCAGGACAAGGTCACTCCATGGCTTGAAGACCACACAGATTGAAATTTCTGGAAAACAAAAACAACCTGTTGGGGCTTCCATAATGCAAACACAACTGTTGCCTGTAGACAAATATTGACTTCTGGGGCTAACTCTCACGCTTGGCCACCCTTGGGAGAGGCCTGTGTCAGGCTACGGAGCAGTAGTTGCTCAACCAGGTAGATCCCTGGGAGCCAGCGTCAAGTGGAGATGCTCCTAGGATCTCAGATGACCCCACTGTGTCAGTGAACAGGCAGCTTGTGTTGGTGTTGTGGGGAGAGGGTTGGGAGTGTTGACACAGCACCACCCTGCCTCCTTGCTGGGGCTGCTGTAACAAAGTGCCATGGACTGGATGGCTTCAAACATCAGTGATATACTCCCCACTGTTCTGGAGTCCAGAAGTCCAGAATCAAGGCATCAGCAGGGCCATCCTCTCTTCCCAGGCTCTAGGAGGGATCCTCCCTTGCCTCTTCCTAGCTCCTAGCTTGTCGGTAACACCTGGTGTTCCTTAACTTATAGTTGTACCACTCCAATCTCTGCCTCCATTTTCACGTGGCATTCTCCCTGCGTCCAAGTTTCCCTCTTTTTACATGGACATAGGTCATTAGATTACGGCCCACTCTAATCCAATATAACCTCATCTTAATTGGATTATATATGTAAAAACTGTTTCCAAATAAGGTCACATTCACGGGGATTTGGGGTTAGGGCTTGAGTATATCTTTTTATGGGATACATTTCAACCTACACTACCCATGGGTTGTCTGTCCCTTAAGGCAAGGTTATACACTGCCCCATAGCTTCTTCAGCTGCCACCATCCAGCCTACATGTTGCCCCAATCACGTGTGGCCCAATCAGTCCCCTTTGGTGCTATCCCACTGCCTCGGAAGCATCCAGTTTCCCATGTAGCCACAAAGTCCTGTGGGGCCGGGCCTCGCTTCCTGTTGCCCTGTGGCTACCATGTCCCCGTTCACATTCTGCACTCAGCTGTCCTTACGGGCAGCTCTCTGAGGGGGCCTCACTCTGGTTCTGAATGTTTCAGGCCTTTACATCAGCTGCTCCTCTAGTCAGAAAGCCCTCCCTTCCCTCTTCCTCTGCTAACTCCTTATTCCTCACTTCTCAACCTGGAAGGCAACTTCTAGGAGGAGTCCTTGCTGAGCCTCACTGACATGTGGGCAAGTGCCTGGCTCCCTGTCCTTCCTCCCCGCCTGCCACAGTACTCACACGTCACTGCGTGGCAGTTGTCTCTTCCTCCATGGCCCTGACTTGGCTACAGCACTATAAGATCAGGGTCTATATCCTACTCCCCTTCACAGTCCCAGCTCATGGCCAGCAAAATAAGTGCTTTTTGAATTGAATAATTGGATAAAAGAAAGTGAACAGAAAGCAAAAGGGGATAACAGGAGCTTAGCTGCCTTCCTAATTTTGTGAAAATTAAATATTTTTCTGCCAATGACCACCTGCCACCAAATCCAACCAGTAACCAGAGCTCAGGGAAGTGTGCTCCAGGGGGTCTGTTGCTATGCCAGGGTTTAGTCAGGGCTGGGATAAACCAGGAGGGCAGGCTGAGGCCGTCTCCCTGTCAGGAGCACCCAGCCTTGGACCATGCTGAAGGGGACTAGAGACCTGTGGCCTCCTGTGGAATTTTCAGCCCTCTCCGCTCCCCGCTGACTTCTCTCTCAATCAAGGCAGATGGCAATGGGAAAAGTGGGTAAACGGAGCTAACCTCTTCTGCTTTGGCACATGTGTGGTGTAGCTCTTTTGCATGATTGAATTTTGGCCCACTGAAGAATAAAAACAGTAATCCCCCCCCCTTTTCTTCATTGTGTTTTGCCAAAACAAGCTGTGAAAGAATGTAAAATATATCATTTTGTTGGCACCGCTCACAAGTGAGTCAGTGAGCTCGCTTGCATTTACAACTAAAATTGGATTCTAACCTCCCAAAAATTTATGACAACTGCTCCTTCTTGTGGCTTAAATGTTGACATATAATTAATTTAGGATTTCTTCCGGAGGCTTCCTGTCCAGGTTTGTACCTGCCACAGAAATATCCTTGAAAGTTTATCTAACAGCTGGAGCCGTGAAAAACCCCAACTGGGGCTTTGTAAAGCGGGTGGGCTGTGCCAACAGGAAGGGCCCAGAGAGAAAGGGGAGGCTGCCAAGGTGGCCGGCTGCCGGACGTGCCACGAGTTGGACGCGTGGAATTTACAGTTTGGGGGAAGGTGTGGGTTATTTTGCCTCTTTTCCTTCCAGGCCCCTGAGATGTGCTCTCTCAAGAACCTAGGCTGGTGCTTTCTGCACTCTGGATCAAGCTGGTCCTGATGCCCAGCTTTGTCTGGGCTTCTATAGAGAAGGAGTAATAAGAACTATGGTCACTGAACAACTATTGCATGCCTCTGTGCTTGTGCTGCTCTGCTTTATAGGCTCAGCTCACTGTATTTTATCTTCTCCACCTCCTAGACATGTTAGCATATTACCTTCTCCATGTATGAAATGAGGCTCAGGGGTTAAATGATTTACCTGAGCTCACCCACCTGGGAGGGGGGAAGTGATGAGTGTTCACGTGCAGAGCTCCTGTCAGACCCTGTCTCATGGCAACCCTCGAAGGTGGGCAGCATCATCCTTGAGTGACAGTCTGAGGGTCCGGGAATGGAGCTGCCTGAGCAAGTGCAGAAGTTAGGTGATGCCTGAATTTGGACTGTCACCCAGCTGGGCTACAGGCTGGAGCTGGCTCCCTGCCATGGTGAGATGCAGGGAGACCTGGGTCTGAGTCCCAGCTGCCCCTTCACATGCCAGCCAGCCAGCCTCCCCCAGGCCTAGGAGTGAGGTACCCTTGACCTCTCTTTGTTGATTTCTGATAGCTTTGCTCCCAGAGAGTCTGGGCAGCACTGGCTACTGATCCAGGGAAAGAGAAGCTACTGCTAATCCATGGGAGTTCTTCCAGAAACCCTGCCCCAACTCAATGAGAGGCCTGGTTTGGGAGAATCTGGAAATGCAACCCAAGGCATGGCCAGGAAGCTCACTAGGTAAAGGTAAGGAATGGTCCCATTCTTACACTGGTCACCTCTTACCTAAGTGAACTTGGGACAGTCCTTTCTCATTCCAACACTTCTTTCAATGAAACAACTGAACTGCCTCTGACCTGGTTTAGTTTCTGCTAGCTTAGATGTGTCTTTGGGTGGGTTATTTAACCATTCTTGGCGTTGTATGTGTTAACTCTAACAGGAGAAAATAATAGTGCCCAGCTCAAGGGGTGATTGTGGAGATGAAATGTGTTAATATGTGCTGGGGAGAGTGGCTACAGCATTTGGACAGGTTCAAGCGTCGGACTAATGAGAGAGCAGGATCCTCTCGTGGCAAAGCCATGTGCAAGTTCCAGCACAAGTACAGCCAAAGGCTACAATTGTAAGCTTGACCTTATGGTCCGAACCTGTGGTCCCAGTAGGCTGAGTGATGGGCTTGATAGAGTTCAGGTGCATGTAATTGAGTAGATTCAGAACCCGTGACATTATAAACATCTTGATCACGCCCTTACTTCACCTTGTGGAATCTGGCTATAAAATAAAGACTCCCTTTGCAGGCTATGGCACTGTTTCTCTAATCGGAGGGCAGAGTCCCACCTAGTCCTAGCTTTATTCTCTTGTATGTCTTCTTTAATCTTTCACACACACACGCACACCCCTCAGGTCCATCCATGGCCATGCTGGTGCAGCCCAATGTCCACTTCAGTGGTTTCAGCAGGGAGTGTGAAGTGGGTTGCCCTCCCACTAAGCATTTGGCAATGCCTGGAAACATTTTTGATTGTCGTGACTTGGGATGGGGGAGAGGGTGCTACTGGCATCTGTTGGATGGAGGCCAATGATGCTGCTAAGCCTCCTACAAACGTCCAACATGTCAATAGTGTGAACTCACTGTTGTAAAGCATTTAGGACTATTCCTGGCATCTAGTAAATATTCAATGAATGTTTGTTATCACCAATGGATTCATTCACCTCTCCCCTAATCCACTTAAACATTTACCAGTATTGAGCACCTACTATGTGGCAGGCATATAAAAAATACTGTAGTGAGCAAGAAATGCACAGCCTGTCTCCGTGAGGGCAGCCGAGGTTGCAACCAGACATTAACAAAATACTAACTCAAATGCATCATGCAAACTTGTTCGAAAGCAGGAGCATGCAGGAGAAGGTGGGAGGGAGTGTTTGGCAAGGGGATCTGACCAGGAACAATAGTCAGGGAAGGCCCATCTGAAGAATGGCATGTAAGCTGACCTCCAAGAATAAGCAGAAGGCAGCCAGGTAGAGGGTGATGGGGAAAGTACTCCAGGAAGAGGAGCTGCACATCTCAAAAGCCCTGAAGGTGGGCCCAGCCATGTGCCTCCTCCTGCAAGAGGAATCCATCTTCATAGATTGGCACTGCCAATCGGGAATTTTGTGTGCTTTTTCGGGAGGGTTGCAATATCAGAGGGGAATGAGTCCTGAGGAAGTCCTCTGCCACAAAGCTGAAACCCTATTACATCCTGGGTCACGTGGTGACTGCTAGAGAAATAGGTAGTCCTCCTGCATTGGGCTTTGGAAGTAGCTCCAAGGGAGACTCAGGAACTTACTGATATCATGCCTTGGGTGGCCACTTTGTCATGCGCTAGCTCCTTGCTCTCTGACCCAGTTATTCCCCAAGGCATTTCCTATTCCTCAATCCTGGAGGCCAGGTCTGTCTTAGAAGAGTTAAGCTAGCCCCTTGCCAGAACCTCAGGATTTAATAGGGAAACTTCCAGTCAGTTATGAATTATGAAAACGTGTTTTCCCCTCTTTAATCTTCAAAGTGACCAGTGACAAAAGAAGCACAGGCATTTCCTCTGAGGGCACCTCCACAATTGAGTTGGAAGCATTGGTGATAACTAGGAACCTCCTAACAGATGGGAGAATGGATCCACCTAATGGCCCATGGCTGCTCCCTCAGTTACACGTGGTGCCCTTCATTCCCCAGGAAGATTACTGAGTTCGCTTATATCCCTAAGCAGGAGCTGGAGATAGGACTGGGGGGTCCTGTGCTTCCTGCAGACCTACAAGTACAGAATTCAGCATGGGATTTATATGTAAACTCAGTCCAGAGGGCAAGCCTGCTTTTTAGCACTGTGCCAGTTTGACTGACCTTAGATTCCCTTAGAAATGACCTCTGCTTTTCTCCAAGTCCCCATTCTTTGGAGGGGACAACATTGTGTCCCATTAAACCTTAACAGTTAAGGTGATCCATTAGTTAATGGGCTTCTTGAGGAAACTCTGTGCGTGTTTGCAGAGATTGGTTGCAATTTGAGAGGCATCTTCTGGGTGTGTTTCTTGAAACCTAACTATGTAACACACAGACTAGGTACTTAATTGGGATCTACCATTATGACACAGAGACATGGGTTTGAGGACTATGTGTTTGTTGCCTGCTCCCACCCACACGTCTATCACAGAGCAGTGGTACCATAGACACTCCAAGAATTGTATTCTGGCCAGTTATGCTACTGAGCAAGCAAATTTACCCAACAAGAAGAGGTTATAATGATGGCCTGTATGGAAACCGAAATGGCAGCTACAATGCTAATGGCCTGGCCCACCTGTCCCAGGAAGGTGTCATTGTGTTTATACTGCAATACAAATTCCTTTTTTACAAAACAGCTTTAAGTTAACTAGAACTCTCCTGAATGAGAAACCAAGTAGATTTCATGTCAAGGTTTTTCCCAGGCCTCTTTAGGCTACCTATGAAAAGGTGAGGGCAGGAACGTAAGATTCCATGTGCAGAGATGGAGGAGTGGGGGTAACTCAGCAGCAGACCTCCTGGTCATCACTGGGGGAGGCTCTGATTTTGAGCAAGTCAAGCCTTGGGGTTACACTTTGCTGGTAAAGGCAGACCCTCCCTCAGTAATCTCTTTAGCATCCCACTCCTTCAAAGACAACTTGGACCCCTAAGGCGTTCTGCAGCCAAAAGACATGTGAATATCCCATCAGTTGGATAGAAGCAATAGATTGGAATCCTCTAGATAGTTCACTCAATCTCAGAATGATGCATGATCAATCACTGCATTCCTCCTAAATGAAATTAAGATGTTAAGATATATTGCTTGGGGCTTCTGGATGAGATTTCTGCCGTTGAATTTTCAACAGAAAATGTATTGCTTTGGAATCACTGGGAAAAGGAGACCTTCTGGACCCAAGTTAAAGCGAAACATTTGACAGTGGAGAAGAATGCTTCAGACATGTTAATTTTTTTCATATTTAAAAGTGATTAATCATCCCAAATACCGTGAAGCTGGAAGGCCACAATGCAGACTCTTGGAGGGGAAGGAGGATACATGTGCCTTGATGCTCTAAAGTGGAGGCTTTTGAAGGAGGCTGTAGGTGAGCTCATGGTGAAAGACACAAAGCACAGGCCAAAAACCCATTTGAAAGGAGAGAGTCTGGACAAAACTCTAGGAATGCATAGAAATCCTCCGACTTACTTTTCAATTAGCACTGTGCAAAAGAGAAAGAGGCAAAGGGGAAGGAGAAAGAGGAGGAGGAGGAGAAGGAGGAGGAGGAAGAGGAGGAGGAGGAGGAGGAGAAGGGGAGAGGGGGGAAGGGAAGAGGAGGAGAAGGGGAGAGGGAGGAAGAGAGGAGGAGGGAGGAGGAGGTGGGAGAGGAGGAGAAGGGGGAAGAGAGGAGGAGGGAGGAGGAGGTGGGAGAGGAGGAGAAAGGGAAGAGGGGGAACAAGGAGGAGGGGAGGAGGAGGAGGGGGAAGAAGGAGGGGGAGAGAAGAAAGGGAGATGGGAAAGGGAGGAGGAAGTGGGAGAGGAGGAGAAAGGGAAGAGGGGGAAAAAGAAGGAGAAGGAGGGGAGGAGGAAGAAGGGGAAGGAGGAGGAGGAGAGAGGAGGAGAAAGGGAAGAGGGGGAAAAGGAAGAAGGAGATTCTCCCCCAGTAGGCATTGTACACCATCAGAGATGTTACTGCCTTAGAAATTCTTTCCAACCCTCCTGTCAAACCAGGCCCTAATGTATTCCCATAAGCTGGAGATTTGACATCTCGGTACATTGGGATCCTACCCTGGTCCCACCACATACTAGCTATGTGACTTTGAGTGTCTATCTTGAATGCTCTGTGCCTGTTTCTGGAACAACATAATGGGTTCTTAGGAGTGTAAGGACTGGATGTCATAAAACAAAAGAGCCGGTGCTCAGTGAATGTTAACAAGTCATTTTTCTCCTCGGTACTTAGCACAATTCTAACAAATTAATCACACATGCAGATTAATTATTTGTTGAATGTAATAACCTACATCAGTGTGGGGAATGTCCAGCCTATGGACATATAAGACTCACGAAACCATTTGGCCTGGCCCTGCAAAGACATCAGAGATGAGTTAATTAAATGTTTGACCAAATATAGCAGGCTAATTGTTAAGCTGATAATTTTGTGTGGCCTAGGAGTGATGTTATCAATATCCAAATGGCCCTCGACAAAATAATAAAAAAAAAAAAAAAAAAAAGGTTCCCCACCCCTGTTCTCCAGGCTCACTAGACATGTATTCCATGAAGTCAGAGTTAGTGCCTGTCTCATTCAACCACAGTCCCGAGGACTTAGTGTGGTTCCTGGTAGATGCTTTAACATCGTGGGAGGGAGAGAAGGAGAGAGGGAAGAAGGAAAGAAAGACTGATTCTCATACTTTTAAAAAACATAGTTCAAAGACAATATAAAACTAAACTGAATTTGCCTTTGTGTCCCTTTAAGGACCCATTTCACATCCAGTTCTTCAGAGCAAAATGGGGTAGCTTTTTCCAATCCTTTTTTTTCAGGTGTGTGTGAATTGGGGCTCATAGGACTTGGAGGCCCTGAATTCCCTAAAGAGCCTGACTTTCCTTAGCTGGTTGCCAGCTTGTGTTTGTGCATTTTCCTTTTCCCTTTCCACCTACCCAGGGAGTCTCCTCCTCCCCCAAGAACGCCGGTTCCTTTTGTTGCAGGAAACTCTGATTTGGTGTTGCTTAGAAAACACACAAAAAAAGTTTGAAGCATGTTAAAATTAAAGCACAGTTAATCAAATGCAAAACTCCGTGCAGCCCCTATCTGCCAGAAGTAAATAGTTTAAAAAATGATTTTCAGATTGCTGACAATGATGACTGTGTTTATGGCAGTGAGGTTGCCTGCCTTCCCTGGCCATCATTGCCGGCGTGCACCCAGCATTTAGAAATTAAACAAAAACACATTGAACTTGCTGCATTTGCTGTTGCCACATCGGAGCGCTAATGGGTTTAGTGACCACAACCGACCCAGGCCAGAGTGTGTCAACAGCCAAAGGACCGACCTCGCTGGCTGTTTGTACTTTGCCCAAGTTGTTACAACTTTAATTCTTTGCAGCTTACTTTTACTGCTGTTTTGGCCTGCCCCAATCCCCAATCCCCCCCCCCGCCATGTCTTAAAGAGCATAGCAGCCAGCCCAGCCTCCTTGCAGCAAGGCCATGGCCCTGAGGAGAAGTCCACAGAGGCCGGCGCCTCAGCCTCTTGGTCTCTTGACAGGTAGACCAGGGCTCCAGAAGGTGCACTTGAGTGTCCGCCCCCTCTGCCTGAAGCCTTCCTCAGCCAGTCACGTTTAACATTCATTCTGGAAACGGCCCAAGGTGAAGAAGCAAAGGGAAAGAACCCCTTGACTTACCACTCGTCTGGAAAAGTAGTCTTCCTGCCTCTTCGGCACAAGAAAGCAGCTGCCTGGCATCTGCACCTTGCCCGCGGTTTCTCTGCATGCCTCGCAGCCCGCCAGCCCTGCCTGAGAAACCAGGCCAACTGCCTCCATTTCTAGGCAGCCCAGCCAACCCAGGGCTGCAAGACCTTGGTGGGGAAGAGGTTAAATTGCTCACCGCCTGGATGTGTGCTTTCCTGCCCACACTTGCTCCTGGCCTAAGGCAGTGCCTGTTGTTTGGGGAGGGGGGAAAGGGAGGTCTCGCCTGGACCCAGGTGGCCGACAGCAAACCATGTTATTAAGAAGCAGGGATCACAAAACCTTGATCTTCAAAAGAGACCCCTAATTAGTCCCTGGCCCAAGAGTAAATGGCATTCCACCGAGTGAGGTGAGGCGGGAAGGGCGCCTTCGAATCCTGGGGACTAATTGCCATTATTGGCTCTAGGAAGATCCTGTTGTAAACAGTTGTCCTCCCAGTCACTTCTGGTCCAAAAACTTGAGATGTCAGATTGTGCCTTGTGTCTCGCATTCTCTAAATCCAGTTACCGCTCCTTGGCTCCTTTTCCCACGAGGGGCATCTCTTTCTTGCCCAGGAAGCTTTCTTAGCACCCAGGCCTCAGAGACGACCTTGTCTGGGGTGCTCATCCTAGCACTGAATGGTTTCCAGTTAAGGGAACTGAAATGAGTTTCACGTTATTCTCATTTGAAATATGAAAATGCTGTCTTGAAAATCAGCTTTAATTTCAGGCAGACAGGTTTGTCATGAAGCTAATGGGGCTTACACCTCGAATGCCTCAAGTACACAGACCTTTCCCAACACAAGGCAATACCCTAATGAAGGGTTCACTGGGCCGTATACTTTCGTCATGTTTGGAACAGCCAACTATTTCTGGATCCCTTTTTTAAAAGACAACCCACCCCTCTTCTAGTGGACCACCAGGGTGTGCTCTGCAATGCACAGGTGTGTTTCTTACCTTTTGTAGCCCGTTGCTTCCAGAGCTAAGTATTTTCCCCCTGGTCTTTGACTCCTTGCTTCTTGGTTCTGTATGGTATATGTGAAGGAAAAGGGCAAAGTCCTCCAGGCCATGTGCAGGGTGTGAGGTGTTGTCTAAGTTTGACTAGAGAAAGTTTCTATACTTGAACTAGAGAATGTTTTCAAGAGCTTGGGACCCAGAGACCCTGCATCCATCCCCTTCTGGGGCAGCCTGGTAATACACACCTCAGATGGCAGAAGAGGCCAGCCTACGAGAGGCTCAGGGGCTGTGGGGATTTGGGCTGGGGGCTCCCAAACCACTGGGATTCTATTATCTGGACATTCTCAGGATAAGAAGTATGTCTGAATGGGGCAGGAGGGGTAAGGAGAAAGCTGTAATTTCTGAATAGTCTTGTGAAGTGTGAGTTTCCTACTCACCTTGAGGATCAGCTTTTAGCAAGCAGTTAGGAGCCCTGTGGTGATGTCAAATAGCCCCCTTTCTTCCAAAGCTGAGCTCAGAATCCTGGAGTCAGGAGCTGAGGAGTCACCATGACTCAGCAATAATTTCTTTGTGTGGACTCGGGTGGGCCAGGAAGGTGGACGCTTTATACACCAGGTTTAGAATATTTGCCCATAGGATTCCATTGTCTCCGTGATGAAAGCAGATGTTTCCCCTCTGCAGGTAACCTCATAACCTGAGACAACAGATGAGAGCGCTGAGGTGTGGGCCCGCCCGAGTAGGGTTCTCCTGGGGGTGACTCGGGCATTTTCCCCTCTCTGGGGCGTGGGTGTTCTGTTTGTTGAATCAACCCTGTCTCCCATGTCATTCGATGCACCCCCCAAAGATTCCCAAAGCATTATTTTAACCTATACGTTTCACTGATTTGAGATGTTAGAAATTGTATGCCAAACTTTTGGTTATTTTAACTAGTTCAGAAAAGAAAGACTAACATCGGTTTTGACAACAAACAAAACCAGTTTTTGTTCTATCAGTTATGTTTAAAAGATTCCAATTTCAAACTAAACACAATGTGTGGTTATTCTGTCAGCGATTTATATAGCCACGAGGGCGCCACAGTTACACACTGCATACATCATTGTATTTTTAAAATGTACTTAATGAACATTTTTTTTCTTTTCTAGTAACTACTTCATTGCCTTAAATGAATGCATTCCAATAGAATTTGTAACAAATGACCACTTTGTGTTTGCATTAATGCCAAACACGTTTAACAAATTTTTAACAAGGAACCCTGGCAAAATGCCAAACTCCTGGAGGGACACTGAAGGAATGCTATAAATTTAAACTAGATTTTACCTTTTCACTTAGCTCAGCAAGTGTCTTAGGTGTCTTGCTATCTCAGGATTGTGGCATTTCTATTTTATGTCAGATATGTTGTACATTTTTATTGTTTTTATTGCTTAGGTTGTAACTATTTCCACAGGACATTTAAATCTCTGCAGCCATGTCTGAAACAAAATGATGGCAGCCTAGAAATTGAGCTTTCTGTCTGCAAATTTCTTGTATCTTATACAGGTTGGTAGAGGCATGTATGAAAAAACATCTTATTAAAGTATAATTTAAAACAGCCCAATCAACCAATTAAATACAAAAAAAAATAGATTAGAACAATGGTTCTCAACTGGGTGTGATTTTGTCCCATAGGGGATATTTGGCAATATTTGGAGACAGTTTTTATTGTCATGATTGGGCAAGGGGTGATGCTACTGGCTTCTAGTGAACAGAGGCCAGGGAGGCTGCTACACATCCTATAATGCACAAGCCAGCATCCACAACAAAGAAGTGTCCAGCCCCAAGGGTCCATAGGACCAAGATTGAGGAAATCTGAGAGTAGAATGACAAACACCTTTGGCTTGTGGGCAGTCTCTCAGGCTAAAGAAGGTGTTATTTTACAAAAAAAATTACAACTAAAAACACATTTCCTCTCAACCAATGTTTTCAAAGTTACATGGAATATCTAACGCTGATGTTGGGAGGCAGACTTCTGATTTTCACTTCTGCTGTCTCTACCCTTGAGAAGAAAAGAGCCGAAACTGTCTCCTGAGGTGCTCCTGGGGTGGCTGGCAGACCAAGTTATGGGCAAGCCCAGCTGACACATGCCAGGTGCAGCCCACTGGAGAAGATCACTGCTGGGCAGGGGCACGGTCACCAAGGCAGGGCCCAGGGCAGGCAGGGCGCTGCATGCCCACAGGGGATAGTTTTAGAAGTTAGGTTGGCAAGCACTTTCATTTAGGTAGCTGTGCAATTATTAGAATGTCTAGTCGGCAAATACTGGCACCATTATGGTATTAAGCAAATCTTTTTTAGAAAGGAAATTTCAGTTTTTAGAAAAGATATTTTAAAGAAAAATATTAATTAAATGTGGCAGGTGTTATGGAGAGCTAACAAAAGACCAAGGCTTGTAAAAAATGTACTTTTGTGAAAAGAACATGAAAGACCAAGGTTTCAAGAATCATCGTGAGAGAATGGGCTCTGGATGTAGGAGATGTGGGTTCAGTCAGATGCCAGGAAGGTGGGAATTTGACCCAAAACGTTCAGTTCCCTTATTCAGTTGCCGTATGTGCTCCAGACTAGCAACAAGGTTGGTGTCATGGTGTCATCCAGCTGGTTTGAAATAATTCACGCAAAAGCACAGAGCGCCGTGGCAGAGAACATGCACTAAACATTAGCCACGAGTAATTCTGAGTACAGTGATGTCACAAATAAATCCCAAGGACAATCGGCAGTGTGTGCCCATCTGATTTCCTTCATTTAAAATACTGTGGTGGCCATGGCCTGGTAGATCAGTTGGTTAGAGTGTCATCCAAATACTCCAAGGTTGTGGGTTCCATCCTCCGTCAGGGCACATGTAAGAGTCAACCAATGATTGCATAAATAAGCCAAAAAACAAATACATATTTTTCTCTCTCTCCCTTTCTTTCTCTCTCTCTCCCTCTCTCTCATCAATAAATAAACAATTTTTAAATCTATAAAGAAAGTACTGTGAGTAGTTGCGCCAGCAGACAGAAACCAAAGATGAAGTTTGGAGTCCCTCAGCTGCCCACCCTCAAGCTCTCATCCCAAACAGCAGTTTGCAATTCAGAGCCTAGGCTTGCTGGGCTGCCCCACCCCCAAGCATTGGGCTCTGAAGTGTTACATTTTATTGCCCTGTGGAGCTGTAGGAGGCCACTCGCAAGGTAAAATGCTGCTCTCCACTCATATTTTTGAATTATGGCTTCAAGGTGGTTGCTTCTATCAAGAAAATTAAATGATTTAACACAATTTGTTGCCACTTTGATCACAACAATAATAAATAAATCTTCATGAGGAAAATGGGAAACCCATTCTGGCCCGTTTTAAAAGATGTTAAGTAATAACACAGATGTAGATATATATGTATATATATATATATATATACAAACACATACATACACACACATACATACATTTTTTAAAGCAGAAATGACTCTATTGGGTTTTCCTGTGCACGGAGTCACTTAGTGGAGCTGCTCTGCACAATGCCCGCTGCCCCAGCGTGAGAGTGTGCCTCTTCAGACTCCTGCTAATTAGCCTATCTGGGGCTCGCTTTTATGTGGGCACCATGTGCAGGATCGGGGCGTCCAGGCCATGGTGAATGGGTGTCTGTTTTTGTACCTGGGGCACAGTGCACACATTTGGAAAGCACATGGAGCGTAATGGACATTAACCCAGATGTCAAAAATAGCCCGCGTTTTACTACTGTTATTAAACAGTTTCCCCTTTAACCCCTCCGTGTTTACCAAAGACCCCTTTCTCCCAGCCTATTTCTGCAAATCACTACTGAATGGCCAGAAGAAGAAAGCCATAATCGGGCAGGTGTCTTTATTCCAAAGAAAAACAGTCTGAAGGCATATTTGTGAGACACCACACATTTATAGCCTGCTCTCCTGGGGTGCTGGTCCGGGGGCGGAATCTCACTGCTGGGCTCAGCTCACCCCTACCCCCACACTCACCCCCACACCCATATGCATTCCCACACCCTTATGCACCCCCACCCCCATACACACCCCCACCCAGAATACCAACTACAGGGCTCCCTTCAGAAGAACCAAGTCAAGCTTTTTCACAATGGAAATAGCTTTCTATTTTCCTGTGACACCAGTTACACATTCTTTGGTTTAATATCCAAACAGTGCAACAACAACAATAATAATTTAAAGAAGGAAATTTAAAACCACCCAGAGATCATTATTAACAATACCCTTCTGCTACACTTGCAAGTGTTTATGTGTGTGTTGATGCAAGATTAAATTATACAAGTAGAATTGTAATCTCTTTTCACTGAAAAAATGGTGATTATCTCTCCATATAATGAAATAGATACCTACCTCATGATTGGCATGTAGTCGCTGAATAAATTCTAAGCATCCCTATCACAGCTCTCTATTCATTTCCTTCAAGTCACAAGTTTTTAAAACCTTCCTGCTTTTACTTATCTGTGCATCTATTTGTTGCCTATCTTCCTCCTGAAAATACAGGCTCCATGGGGGCAGAGATTTTGTCTTTTTTTTACCTTTATGTCCCTGGCACCATGTGCATTGTCCAACACAGTGAAGAGCTACGTTAGCTTTTTGCTGCTGCATAACAACATCACCACAAAATTAGTGGCTTGAAAGAATGCCCATGGGTTATCTGAGGTTCTGTAGGTCAGATGACCAGCCAGGCTCCCCTGGGTTGTCTCTGTAGTCTCATAAAGTGAAAGTCAAGGTGTTAGCCAGGTGGATTTGAACCTGGAGGCTGCAGGGAAGTGCCCGCCTCCACACTCATTCAGGTTGTTGGCAGAACTCAGTTCCTTGTGGTGGTGGGACTGAGGTCCTGTTTCCTCCCTGGCTGTGGGCAGGGGGCTGTCCCAGCTCCTGCAGTATACGCTCTAGTCCTTGCCTTGTGGCTCCCTCCATCTGAGCACAGCGTGTCCCTCCAGGAAAGGCTCTGACTTTGCCTTCTATTACCAATCTGAGAAATGACTCTGCTATACAGGGCTCCTGTGAGTAAAGGAGGCACACTCAGATCACCTCTATTTTGATTAATTTAGTCAAGTGATTAGTAGCATTAATTACATTTGTCAGGTAGCATGATCCTGGTATGGGATGTTCACAGTCCGGATGCCAGGAAGTCTTTGGCCAAGGGGTGATATTAGAGTTCGGCCTTTTCTAGGTGCTCTCTGATACATGGGGGGAAAGAGGGAATCAGCTTGTTCCCGTCCACGAACTGTGCAAGGCACAGGGGACCCTAACTGAGAGAGGCTGGCCTGCCCTGGCCCTTGTTGAGCCCAGACCAGTGCTGTCAATAGAAATATAATGCCCACCACGTCTGAACCACAAAACGACAGCCACATTAACAAGAGTAATAAGGGGTACAATTAATTATAATAATATGTTTACTTTGATCCAGTACATCCAAAATGCCATTTTAACATGAAATTGACACAAAAATGATATTCATACTAAAGCTAAAAGTTAATGTTGATTTATATTCATTCAAAATCAGTATTAAAAACTAATTTCATGTTAAATCTTCCAAACTCTACATGATTTTGCACTGACAGAACATCTCAGTTTGGACTAGCCATATTCCAAGGGCGGAGTCACCACATGTGGCCAGTGGCTGTCATGTTGGCCAATAAAAGTCTAGACAAGTCACCAGAAGGGGAGAGTGCAGCATGTGCGAGACTTCCTGTGCTGCATCCTCCACTCACAAGGGTCAGGAAAGGCCTCTAGGGAAGAGCGACATCTGAACTGAGATAGATGCAAAAGTAGGGATCAAGGGTTGGTGTCAATGCATGTCAGGCAGAAAGGAAAGATTGTGAGACGGGAGAAAGGGAAGCGTTAGGCCTGCAGATGCAGATTCAGCAGAGGGGGCCATGGAGCGGGTGCTGGAGAGAGAGGGGCCAAGTGGCCCTGGCCTGCCTGGTCCGAGTCTACCCTCCATCCGCCATCCCGAGGCAACGGGTTTGGAAATGAGGGCTGTAAACCTGGAATGAAGATGAAGTCGGTGCCATCATGGAAAGATCACCACTGGCTGCACCGAGGAGGATGCAGAGTTGGGTGCTGCAAAAGAGGGTGCGTGGGGACAGGTTGGGCCTGTGTGGCCCTCCAGGTGAGGGAGGTCTGGACAGAGATTGCCTCTCTGTGGGTGGCTGCCTAGTTCATCTCCTTTTAACATCTTTTTAAAAGCATATGCGTGTTTGTCCCTCAACCAGGGATCATCTGCGTGCCCAGCTGCTGGCGACGTCGCTGGAGCTTTTTCTCTCAAATTCATTTAGGCTTCCTGGCAAACAGGTTGTCTGATTGAAGGAGGCACAACACTGTTGGAGACTCCTCTTTTCTCTGCACAAGCTGCATCCCCAAACACTGCACCGCAATTGCAAGGCACTGTGTTTTGCCTTGTGACCTGTTACGCAGCTGGACATGTTCTCTCAACTGAATAAATGATTGTTCTTTTCTACTTTATCTTGGAAAAACATCAAGGACATCGGACATTCACTGTAATTATTTTTCACTCATTTCCCCGTCGGTTAAATACGACCAGTGCATTTTTGTACTACTTCGCGTTTCTCTCTACCTTTAATCACCTGCCCTTTTAATATATTGGTCAGCCTTTTAAAGGGATGATTAAGAAATGCTTAATGCACAAAAGAATTAAAGCTATGCACAGCTCATGGAGCCGAAAGCGTGCTCTGACTTACAATTTTCATACGGAGTTTGCAGAGACTTTATGTGCCAGAATGAGTAATACGATCTGCTCTAGGAACTCCCTAGCTTTCTGGCTCTGCAAAAGTCATTTTTTTTTTTCTCTCTGATTCAAGTTTCTTAACCAGAAGGGTTACACCAAACTCCTCAGAGTCTGAATGAGCAGAGTTCATCCAAGCCACATACTTCATTAGCACCGTTTAATGGTGACTGGGGATAGCAGCTTACCTGGGCGGACACGGGCATCTTTGGCGCACTCATTAGTCAGTGTGGCCTGAGAAGCACCGCGCATCAACCACCAAATCAGACAGCTCAGGCCGCGTATAAAGAATGGCTCACACGTGTGTGAGTATGTGCGCCTGTTTGATCTTTCCCCGCCCCACCATATTCCCCAGATAGCTGCACTATTGCCATATGCCCGGAAACTCCCGAAGTATTCAAAGGCCATATGTGAATGATAATGAGGCAGGCAGGCACACAAAGCTGAGCATCAGCAGGGAAGAAAGCCATCATCTGAAGGGTCGATGCGGGATGGTCCACTCCTCCCCCCACTGCGCTACTTCTTCCCTGGCTGCAGTGTATCCACACTCAGGGCCTCTCCTGGGGACAGTGAGAAACGTTAACTTTCTCTGGATACCTGCTCCCAGGGCATGAGCAGTGCCAACGCATGGTGGCAGGTGACATTTAAGGCAGGGTTTAAGCTTATACACAGGCCTTGAGATGTGGGGATGAAAGCCAACTGTGCCACATTCTGCTCTATTTAAGGAGATGTATTTTAAAAAATATTGACATCCTGCTGATTTCAAAAACTAAGGGAAAGGGAGAGAGAAAATCATTGATTGGCTGCCTCCTACACACCCCCACACTGGGGATCGATCCCACAACCTGGGCACATGCCCTGAATGGGAATCAAACTGTGACCTCTTGGTTCATAGATCGACGCTCAACCACTGAGCCACACCAGCTGGGCTCAATATTCTTTTTTTAAATATGTTTTTATTGTGGTAAAATATACATAAAGTTTACCATTTTAACCAATTGAAAGTGAGCAATTCAGTAGCGTTCAGTACACATGCCGAGTTGTACAACCAACGCTACCATCCCTCTCCAGCACTTTCTTATTACCCGAAACAGAAAACCTGTACCCACTCAGCAACAGCCCCTCCTGTTTCTCCCCTGGAGCCCCACGGACCCTCTCCTCTATTTTCTGCGTCTGTGACACTGTCTCTTTCGGATATTTCATGTAAGTAGAATCAGACAGTATCTGTTCTTTGGTGTCAGCTTATTTCACTTAGCATGTCTTCAAGGTTCATCCATCCTGTAGCGTGTGTCAGAACTTCTTTTCCTCTTAGGGCCAAACAGTATTCCACATCCCCACTTTCTGGTTAGCCACTCATCTGCTGACAGACACTTACAAGTTGTTTCCACCTTTTGTGAATAATGCTGCTATACACATTGGTATATTGGGTCTGGCTCTGTCCCTGGATGCGGAACCTCCGAGTCCAGTGTTCTTTTAAGTGGTTGCACATGGTTTGTAAGTAAATGTTAAGTTTCCTGGGGTCTTAGCCATCTTTAACTCTCTAATCTCTATAAAGTCCCATTAAAAAAATAACGAAACAATAAAAACCATACTCATTGTAGACAAGTGTAGAGAGAGAAAAATTGGCACACAGTTGATCACATCAAAATAACCACTGAAACATTTCCTTTTTGTTACTTTTTGTGTATCAGGAGATATCTGAGACCTGCATGTGACATGTTTTGAAAGGGGTTCTTTCTCAGATGTGCTTGCAGGACATAATTTAACTTTCTGTTCACTTTATCCTTCCTATATGCTTCCTCCTCATTGCTAACCCCTCTCCTCACCAATCGCAACCAACCCCAACCCTAGAGAGTAGAGGAGGGTCGGTGCAGTGGTGGAGGTGGGGAGCCCCAGGCAGGATGGTCTCCAATATCACCACCAGTCCCCGGGATGCTAAGTGATGTGCTTTCTTGTTGCAGCTATCAGAAGGGCTGACTACAGGGAAATCGCAGCTCTGCAGCAATATTCTGATAATTGCCGTGCGGCTCACACCCCCGTCCATCACCACGTGGAATGCTCATCAGGACTGAAAAGGAATCTCCCTTCCATTGCTGAGCACAGTTCCATTCCACCTGATCTTCCCTTCGCCATCCCATGTCGTTTCATACGTTGGAAAGGAAGAATGTGGCAGAGGAGGAAAAGGGTAGATCCTCCGTTTTTTTATTTATTTTTTATTTTTTGGTCAGGATTTGGGCATTAAATATGTGATCATCTCTTCTGAATATCATTATATGATAACTTTATGATAACTTTTTGTTATGTCAACATCATTGGATAAATTTCAACTCTGTGGGATTTTATTAACTGTGGATGCAGCTTCTGTTGGACAACAAGCTTCATCTCCAGCTTTTCTGCCTGTTCCGTCTGAGAGGTTGTTCGGAATGCATTATATTATAAAAAAAGATAAGTTCTGTGAGTGAGTGATGTTGGCAGTGTTTGTATATCAAGGTGCATGGAGTGTTTGGCAAAGAAACCAAAACACCAAAAAATGGCGAGCCTTTATCCTCCTCTATTTCTTTAATTCGCTGTTCTAATAACCACATTTTGATGGTATAACCAGTAGTTACCTCTGGGCCAGGTTGGAAATGAAATCAATTTTTTAAACCACTAATAGTTGCCAAGAAATCGCCTTATGAGAATGTGGTGTGTGTCTCTGACAATGCATGGCACATCTAAATTGGTCATTCATGATTTTATCTGCCCTGTCTCTGTACTGGAGAGTGGCAAAAGCCTGAGGCACCTGCGCATTTCTATGCTGTGGTCCACGCACCCCCCGGCCAGGGTGTGGCTGAGCCTCAGACTCTTACTATTCCCATACGTGCAGGTCTCCATGAAGAAGCTGGGACTCATTCACATTTCAAGATCCAAATGCTGTGCAAACAATGTAAGCTTAGATTTTCTGTAAATGAAGGGTCATATCTCAATTTTTCAAAAAAAAAAATAGTCTCCAACATGGATTCCAAAGCATTTTCAGCATCAAACATGAAAACATTTGATGAATGAGAAATAATCACAAAAGCTGTGTATCTGTATATAGCTTTATACAACATGTTTGTGGGTACAGTCATTATTTAAAGCACATGCCAGGGAAAGAGACCAAATTTTGAGGTCTTTTACATACAGTGACATGGTACTAAGGAGAATTAAACTCCTACTGTTTCATCTGAAGATAAAAAAAGAATAAATAAAGTGTTATAACTTCATAAAGCTCATGACCAAGTCTGGCAAACATGTGCACATGTGCAGCTCTTGTATTGATCCTCTTTTTTTTTTGTCAATGGAAGAAACCCTTCCACATGTATGCAAGTGGAAGATTAAAATCTGCATTTTTAAAGGACAGTGAATTTAAGCATGAGTGGCCTTAATAAATATAGTTGTCTTTCTTTGCTGCTGTGAAAAGGATTCTAAACCGATGTTTCTGAATCTTGCATTGAATTTAGTCATTATTACTTTTTCAAATGTTGGTGCAACTAACTGGACCTCTCCCATGAGCCATAGAGATATTTAAAAGACAGGCTACCCCATTTGTCGGGAAAGATGAAACTGGGTTGCACTGTTCATTCTCGGTGCATTAGGAGTCATAGATTCAAGCAGGTTTCTTGCTTCTGGCTTTGTCCTTTTAAGTATAGTGAGCTCTGTAAAGCTTCCGTGTTGCATAAACCATCCAAATACATTCATGTTTAAAAAGTCTGTCCTTTATCAAAGGAATGTAGGTCTGGATTGGAAAAGTGAGCAGAGTTCTTTGCACGTGTTCACACAATGTTGCATTGAGAGCCCAGGCCACAAACATGCCCCCATGAGCAGCGTGGATGTCCTCACCCCAGAGGTCCTTGCTGTCTCTGATAGCCAAGTCCGACCTGAACTCTGCAACTGAAAACTTGAAGTAAGAAGCAGGAAACCGACGACAGAAAATGCGGTCCTTGAAACAGAAAAGGCAACCAAACGTGTAGAGTTAGCTCTTTCTAAGTATGTGCCAATTTTGTCACAGCTAATGTTTGGGGGATCATTTTTTGCCCCACTTTTGTTAATTAACAATATTATTGATCCTATATTTATGGGGGCATGTCATTTAGTCCCTGAAAGTTTTAATTTTTCTAACATAGCATCTTTTCCCATTTCTTATAATATTCCTGATGTTTGGGGATTACAAAAAATTTCCCTTTTCACATATTAAAAATAGTCTCTGGGTTTACAACAAACACTGTGATGTTGGGAAGCTCTTTCCTTTGCACGAACTTTAGCAGGTCCCCCCCTAATTCTAATGAAGTTGGAAAAAAGAGAAGCTGAGGCTACCATTTGGGAGAAGTTGGTCTTCTTGCTTTGTGCAAAAGCAGACTTGTCCTTTATGCCCGATTTGATTTCCATGTACAGTCTCAATTTTTGTATTTAATGATTTTTGTGTATCCAGTATGCACGTGAACAGCGTGTCAACTTTCATTTGAAAGCGGGTTTCGATTTACTTTTAAACAGTGTTTATGACGAGACCTCCAATGTGTTGACATAAGTTCTATCTGAGAAGTTTTTGTGTCGAGTGGCGTTTGAATGCTGCCAGGGGTCAGTGTATCTACTTCCCAGAGACCCTCGTTCGATAGTGCTTCTTCTAATATTTCTTCAAGTGAGTGGCATGTGGGTTGTGATATTGACCATGTGATTATGGACTTTGATATGAAATAAATAAATAAAACTAAGGAACCCTCAGAAAATACCAGTGGGCATGTATTAGCCAGTCATTGTAACCTCGTGTCTAGTAGAAGTACAACGTACAAGGTCTGTACAGTTCATAAATTTGTTACCATGTGTATGAGAAGTACTTTGTGCTGATCGCCTTATTTATATTCATCAAATAAACTTTCTTTCTTTCTGAAGTGAGTTCATTCCATCTCTAATAAATGCTCCAGTTGTGGTGGTTTCTAATTTTCTTGGGTCCCCATTTGAAGAACCTATGGACTTGAAGAAAAATTAAAAAAAGGAAAGGGAGAGTTAAGAGTTATGAACAGCTAAGGCATAAATTTCCCTTTTATGCATAGCTGGATCTAGAAATTCGTGTTAAAAAATTGAGTCATTGGTGGTACCTCCCGCCTTCCTTCTCTCCCTCTTCCCTTTCTGCCTGTCTCTCTCAATGCTTCCCTTTTCATCTCTCGCCCTTTGCACTCCATTCCTCCTCTCCTCCCTCTGTCCTCTGCACTTTCCATGAGCTTGACAGGCCTCTGCTCAGTTCTTCTCACTTGGTGGCAAAGTTGACTCCCAACAGCTTTGGGTTTTAGAGGAGAGCCCCACTTACTCCAACATCCCTATCAGCCCCCTTTAGACTCTCACTGGCACATTTAGATCAAGCATCTAGTCACCTTATTTAGAGAGTTGGGAGGATGAGGCCTAGTGATTGACAGGCCTAATGGATGTGGGAGGGGCAGTTTCCAAAGCAGGGAAATGGGCTGTCTTCTAGAAGAGAAGAACAAGAATGCTGGGCAGGCAGAAGTAATAGCTAGGCCTATCATATTCTCACACAAAATCACAGAAAAATTCTAAAAATTGTCCCCAAAAGATCTCCACCAGCCTTCATAGCCCACCTGTGGATCACAATGGAGAACCAGCTGCTGATTTCTTTTGAATTATGTGGCAGGAAATGAGTTACCAATTCTTACCTTTATTGAAATTAAAGAGTAATCAATTATCGGAGCTAGATGTATGTTAGAGAGCCTCATTTCACAGGTGTGGCAACTGAGGTCTCATCAGAAGTGACTGATCCACACACGGTAAATTCATTGCCATCCAAGACTGTCCCCAGAGATCCCGAAATAGGGATCTGTATCCCTGGGGGTGCCATGTGGAGGAGAGGATGGGACAGAATTCTCACTGGTTGGACCTTGACAACACAGGGAAAATATCCTTTGGTTTCTATACTTTATAGACTCACAGCCACCAGGTGTGAGATCCTCTCAGGCACATTTTGGGGCAATTGACAAAGCTGTTTGCTCATTTCATTATATTGCCTCTTTGTAGAAAAAGAACTTTGGTTGGGTAAGAATTTCTTACCTCGTAGAACTCCCTAAAGCAGCTGCTTGCTTTCAGGCCTGATTCTGTAAACCCAGCTGGCCAAATGGGGCCTCTGCCACCCTGTCCACAACCAGTCCTCCTTGTAAGAAAGGTTCTGGTCCACTGCTGGGCTCTACTACCCATCAGTCCAAGCCTTTACTCATTTTGGATCATGCAACCAATCACCTTATTCAAGGGAGTTGGTAGGGTGAGGCCTAGTGATTGCAGACCTAATGGATGTGGGAGGGGCAGTTTCCAAAATGAGAAATGGGCTGTCTTCTAGAAGAGAAGGACATGAATGCTGGGCAGGCAGAAGCAATAGCTAGTCCTGCCATACAGATTTGATTTGGGTGCACCCGAGGTTCTGACCTTGTAATTCAACCTTGACTATTCTTAGTATCTATGAACTACTATTGCAAACGACTGGAGAGACATTCTAATCCTTGGAATTACTAATCCATATGAATAATCCTACTCCAATAAGTAAATATGGACAAACATGACTGAACGTGAGCATTTGCTAGGAGCCAGACCACAGCCTTGAGGACTAATGAGCATCGGCTCATTTATTCCTGACAACAGTCCCAGGAGGTGGGCACTGCCAGGCCCCACATTTGACAGGAGAGTAGGGACCACAGAGATGACTAGCAACAGTGGGTGTTTATAGAGGACTTCCATGGTACCAGCGTTGTAATAAGTGCTGTGCTTATGTGAACTCACCCTCAAAGTAACCGCAGAAGGTAGGAACTATTACTATTCTCACAGACAAGGAAGAGGGGGTTCAGGGAGCTTACATGTCTCACCAAGTTCCCTTGGATCGGTGAGGCTTGTGAGCCGAGGTTTGCTGCTCTGTTGACTAATGAGTTTGCCAACCACTGGGATAGGGGCTTAATCACAAGGAACAACAACAGCCTGTAATTATTGGAATCGAGAGTCTAGGTCAGTGATCTGCAAACTCATTAGCCAACAGAGCTGCAGTTTGCCCAATATTGCCCTAGATGGTCTGGGGTGGAGTCAGGTTTTGGACCTAGAGTTCAGCAAGCTCCTCCAATTCAGGGATGCATCAGGCCCCAGTTCAGATGGGAGGGGCTGGGGTTTAGATCCCACTGGTACCCTCCTATGGAGAGTAGCCACAGTGTTTGGACAGGTTCAAGCCTTGAACTACAGTCCTCTCCTGGCCACGTGCAAGTCCCAGCCTGGAGGGCAGAGCCCTCCCGCACACTTATAGCCAACAGCTATAGTTGTAAGTTTGCACCTATGGTCTGAACATGTGACCCCATGTGCCTAAGTCATATAGGCTGCAAGTAAACAAAGCTTGATCAGGTGCATGTAATTGAGTAGGATCGAAACCCATGAGAATGTTGTAAATATCTTAACCATGCCCTTACTTTGCCTCATGGCATCTGGCTATAAAATAAAGACACGGCTTGTAGTCCGTGGCGCTGTCCCTCCATCAGAGAGGCAGTGTCCCACTGAGACCCAGCTTTCATTCTCTTGTCTGTCTTTTCTGAATCCTTCACCACCTCCTCTGAGGGTCACTGAACCTGGCTGAGCTGGCGAGGCATAAGGCTTCCTGGGGCTGAGTATGCCATGGCCATGCAGGCTCGCCACACCCACCAGCAGGGCTTCCCTGGAGGAGGTTTGGTCTCTAACACACCTATAGAGCTCACAGGAACTAAAGGAATTGGTTGCTTCATCAATACCACGGCTGACCCATATGATGGGACAGTGGCCAGGGATGCCTATGGAAATGAAGCCACCTGTGGAAGAGAATCCAGACAAAGCTGTACATGGATTTAAGCTTGTTATCTATGGGTCCCTCTGATTTCTGCTGAGCCCTAGGCATTAGCACCTCAGACCTCCTACCATCCTTGGGTTTGCAGGGTGGAGCATCTGAGACAAGAGACTGGACAGGTGTCCCTAGGTGGGAGAGAGCTGGAGTGCCCTGCTGAGGGGTATGGGCGGAGTGTCCCATCCTCAGTCATTAGAATACCACTTTCCTGGTTTTTTATGTATCTGAAGACAGTATGTCGTTGGAGGTAAGTAATTTAAAAAAAAAATGGACTCACATTTTATTTTAATAAGTTTACCATATATAAAGAAATACCAATATCAGAAATCAGAAAGTAGGATCATTTTTAGTACACAGACACCACCAAATATAAGAACAATAAAATAATGAGAACAAAGTTCGGAGCTTGAAGGTTTCTCTTTGCTAAAAGGGAGGCTGACAATGGTTAGAGGAGTGTTTCCAGCACTAAATGGGAATCCCTCTTTTCTTACTGAATCAGGACTCAGAAGTGATCACTGAAGGAACATTTAACCATGTGGTTTAGGGTTGTTTAAGACTGTATGTGAACTACCTAAAATCATTGCAAGGACCCATTGAGGTCTTTGAATTTTAGGAAAGACTCCTGCAGCAATAGGAATCCAGTGATGGCCTTTTAAATAAACTTCATTTTTTCTTAGTAGACTTTATTTTTAGAATAGTCTTAGATTTTCAAAAAATGGATCAGGTAGTTCAGAGAGTTCTCAGATAAGCTCCTCCTGCCCACATGTACCATTCCCTCCATTATTTAGACCTTTCGTTAGTAAGGGCTCACCAATGAAAGCACCACTGATGCATGGCCATTAACTAAAGTCCACACTTCACTCAGATTCCCTGAGTCTTACCTAATGTCTTCTTCCCGTTCCAGGATCTCATCCAGGGACCACATCACACCTAGTTGCCATGCCTCTGTAGGCTCCTCTTGTCTGTGAGTTTCTCACACCACCTCTGTTTTGAAGAACTTGGTGTTTTTGAGGAGCACAGGTCTGGTTTATCACAGGTTGCCCATTTTCTGAGATTTGTTTGGTCTTTTTCTCGTGATTAGACTGGCATTTGGTTTGCGGGAGGAGGACCACATCGGTAAAGCACCCTTCTCACCACATCATCTCAGGTGCAGGCACTCTCAGCATGAGTCCTGGCCTTGATCACCTGGCTGAGGCATGCTGTCAGGAGTGTCCACTATAGTTACTCTCCCCTCCCCCCCCGACATGATGGGTTTCAAACATGCAGAGATGAATGAATAAATCTCTGTCACTCTATGGAGAGTGTAGGTGATACACTGGCTAGAGAGCAAGAAATTCCAAAAGCCTTTTGACAAAGATTGTTCGAGCTCTCTTGTTTGGACCAGTTTCCCCTACCCCTTGACAATATCTTTGCCTCCCTTAGCCTTGCTTTTCCAGGCTAGGTTATGTGAGCATCTATGGCAGGAATGGTGGATGTGGGTGGCATAGACCCTTTCCCAAGTACAAGGCAAAGCCAACATTTCTATGGTTTCAAAACAGACATTGTCTGTGTCAACACAGTGACTTCACTTAGGGAAAACTCAGGAGAGCAACTTTGCATAAATTCAAGACAAAACCTCCATGTCTACATCGCTGCCACTCACTGGATAAGGACACTGTGGTTCCTTGAATTGGGGAGGAGAAATGTGAGGATTTAAATAAATGTATCTTTTAGGATTTTTTATTTTGTAAGTCCCCTCCTTTCTCATAGAAGAAAATAATAATAATAATAATAATAATAATAATAATAATAATAATAATAAAAACTAACACAAGATACTTTGAGCAAAACTAAATATATACATGCATGGCTTCATGCAATAAATAGTTTAGAGGTAGTGGGTTTTGGGGGTGGCTTGGTCCAGAAACTGAAATGACTTCTCGCTCTTTTTTCTTGGTTTTGCACCCTTCATGGTAATGCATTTCCGAGCTCCCTGAAGGTTGCATGTGAGATCCCAGAACCTATGCTCTTCCCTGCTAGGTATGGACCCCTCCTCAGTCTTGGGATCAAAAAGGGGAAAGATGGATCCTGGAAAGAAAGAAAATGAATTCTGAGGAGGGAAACGTTCATTTTTCCTCTGAAAGGCCTTTTGGCCCAGAAAGGAGCACCACAGTGTGCGTTCAACATCATATTGGCAATCAAGGCACCTCAGCTGAAATCTCAATTGTATAACCACATGCGCTTGCACACCTGCAGGCGCCCTCTGTTTCTCAAGCTAACCAAATGGGAATTATGTCTCCTAACTACCTGACATGGGCTGTGAGAGGAGAAAAATGAGAAAATATTTAGAAAAATCTTTTAACTAACTATGTCCCTTCATAGCTCTAACAAGGTTCCAGAGTGACTTATTTCACTTTCTAGAACCTGTGTTCAGAGAAGGAACTTTTCTTCCTTAGGCACTTGAGGATAACGTGAATGTATCAGACAACAGACTTGAGAAGACTGTTGCCACATTCCACAACGTGAATGGATCTCCCATGAAGTTAGGTGAAATCAGGTGAACATAAGAGAACATACTATCTAATCTATGCAAACAAGGCCCAGAAGCAGACCAAGTTCATCTGTGGGGTTAGAAGTGAGGACAGTGGCTAACCTTCTAGATGTTAATGCTGGGAAAGGGGCAAAGAGTGTTTGGGATGCTGGCAGTATCGTGATGCTTGTTCCAGGAAGTTGGTTACATGGCTTTGTTCAGTTATGGAAAATTCATCAAGTGATATTTTCAAGATTTGTTTACTTTTCTGTCTGTATGTTATATCTCATTTTAAAAGGTTATCCTGAGATTTTTTTTTTTAATCCTCACCTGAGTATATTTTTCCATTGATTTTTAGAGAGAGTGGAAGAAAGGGTGAGACAGAGAGAAACATCGATGTAAGAGAAACACATTGTTGGTTGCCTCCTGCACGTGCCCTGGGTAGGGTTTGGGCCAGAGGAGCCTGCAATCAAGGTACATGCCCTTGACTGGAATCAAACCCCGGACCCTTTGATCTACAGGCTGATGCTCTATCCACCGAATCAAACCAGGTAGGGCATCCTGAGATTTTTTAATGCCATTAAGCATGAATCAAATTTCAAATTAGACTGAAAAACAAGGACTAGTGGGATGAATTCAGGCTTCAGATATTTCTGGCCAGAGTTAGGCCTCCCAATGTTTTGGCAGGACAACAGAGGTAAGCGTGGAGGTGGGAGCTTGGGGAAGTGTTAGGTACACTTGCCATTTCTCCATTGTCCTCCTTATTCTCTGAAAGGCTACCCCTGGCCAGCTTCACCCAGTGTGTTCCTCCCTGTCTCTTGATCAGACCTGAGTTCAAAGCCTCTGGAAGTGTTAAAACCCTGACTCCACCAAGTCCCAGACCAATGACCCGGGCTGGTGATGTGGCCTCTCTGTGTTTGTTTCCTCATCCTAAAATTATAAAACATTCCCAGGAGATTATTAAAAAACAAAAACAAACAAACAAACAAACAAAACAAGCATGAAGTGGCCACTTAATGTAATGCCAGCCACACAATGTATTCTAAACAAATGGGAATGATAACAATAAGTAGTAGTAACATTATCATAAATAGCAAAAAAATGTTCAATGAAACAAAACTGACGGTCCCTTGCTGACTCCCAGCCACTCTCACAAGCATTGTTGCTGAGCTGCTGCTTGCTCAGAGGCCATTTGCCACGTCAGGGTTTTCCTCAACCACGTTTAATAACCAGTTTCCAGATCTGGATATTGGGGGCTGTAAATTTCCCTGGTGACTGTTGCCAATGACAGGGAAGGAAAGACTTGTGTAATTACCACTTGTACTTCCACAAAACACATGCACTCAAGAGCAAGGGTTTTGGACAATAAAGTACCGGCTTCTTAAAATGCAGGAAAGACCTGCTTGACTTGTATGATAAGAAACGTGTGCCTGGTCAGAAAAACAGAAAAGGGACTAATCCCCACGTGGCAAGGCGCCATCAGAAGGCTTCGCATTGGACAGGCCCCTTTCCCCTTTCCTCCCAAATGCCGCACAGATCCAGGAGAAGAATTAAGACATTAGAATCAGTCAGGGCTTGGTTGGAAATCAGCACCCTTGCCTGTGGCCAAAATCCATGGCCTTAGCCTTTAGTGTTCATTGGGTAAGGCAATTGCCTTTCATAGTTTATTTTACAGCATGGTTATTTGCAAATAATGCCATGCTGCTCACCAGCCTTCAAACAGGGCAGCTTAATGGAAATATCCCAAGACAGCAACAAGCTAGAAAATATTAAAACACCATAACTTCAGTTGGAAATGCTCAAGACAGTCCTTTGCTAAATGTTGGGCTTAGACCCCATACTCTAAAGATGCTTCAGTTTCTGAGCATCATGTTTTCAGTTTATAAGAAAGGAGATGGAAGTGCGTTACAGAAAAGGAACTGTCTTGCCTTTGGAAAGAAGAAAAAGGATATGCTTAATCCCCGCTCCCTCCCGCCCCTGCAGCAGTGTCTGTGCATTAGCAACATAACATTCTTGGCATAGGCTTGAGTTGAGTTTGTTTCTGGAGGGAGCTGTCCACATCAGCACAGGACCAAGGGGGCTGAGGAAAGGTTGAGCAGGTTAAGCTGTGTTAGGCCACATAATTGGAATTTCTTAGAATGATCTGTTCCAAATCACCTGGACCTGCAGAAATTAGTAAATCAGGGCAGAAGAATTTGCCCACGGGTCTGATTTTAACTAGTTGAAGAAGCCAGGATTCAACAAGTCCAAAAGTGATGACTGTGAATTCTTAAGGAACAAGCTCAGAGCATGGCCCATGGCTTTTCTGAAAGGGTAGATGCCCTCCTACCAAGTTCATGAAATGGGCTTTATTTTCCTTTCAACATTTTGTATCTCATGTTGCCCCAAACCAGTCAACATTGATAATGGAGCAGTTGACGTTAAAGAACCAAAGACTTAGGTGGGCAGAAAGAAAGAAAAATTTGCTCCAGGTGTTTGGAGGGACAGAGCCTTTTCCAAAGTTGGAGGAGAGGAATCATTAGTGGCATTTTGTCCAATGCACTGCGTTTCTGCACACATGCCCGTGAAATTGTTAGCTCAAAGCATGGATTCCTCACCAGGAAGTCTTCTCTTTCCCCAACTTTGGTTTAAACAATTCACTGGGTGTCAAACCCGTACAGCTCAAAAGAGTAAAGGATATTTGACTGAAAAGTGATGGGAAGCTCAAAGGTAAGTAGTTGGATTCCAGATTTTATACAGTTCAGAGATAGTTTATGGGCATCTTTCCTTAGTCTCAACATCAGAGTAAATGACAAAATGCCCCTAAACCTTCTCAGTGCTACAGATTGTCTCTGAAGGAAAGAAAGCAGAAGCAGGAGTTCATGGTAGAACAATTCATCCTTTATCCTCCCAAACTGTGCTCATAGGTATGATTAAATGTAGCAGAGCTAGGTAAAATGGATACCACATTTGAAGCAAAAAGCTGTATTTTCCTTCAGACAATATTTTGAAAAAATCTGATGTCAGTTTGAACATTGCTATTAAAATACTCCATACAAATCCAGTCCAATGCAGCTACAAAATCTCGCTGAAAAGCCAATCCTTTGGCACGGAGAGTACCTTCCAGGATAATAGCACGTGGTGGTAACTAGCCAATATTTGAGTCGAATTTCACAAGATAATTGTTTCATTTCCAGGTCTGTCTTTAGCTCACCATTTGACCTTGGACTAATTGCTTAATCTCTCTTGGCTTCATGTTTTCTATCTTGAAAGTGGCAATAATAATAACTTCCAACTACCTATCTCATCCGGGTATTGAGTGGATTAATGGGGTCATGTTTGTAAGGTCCTAGAAAATTCTCAAGAGGAAAAGTTCTACCACTTTTGCAATTCTGGCTGGGAATGTTGTAGAACAGAAGGAAAGAAGGGCTGCATTTAATGGGGCCATTATTATAGATGGACGCTCTTTGCTGCCTTATAACTAAGGACTGGAAACCTTTGAAAGCAGACCTTTGCGTGACTGGTAGATCTCAGGTTCTCCTGTTGGTGCAATCATCTGGAACTTCTGAGGTAAACCAATCCTCCTCCTCTAAGCAGTCCACGGACCTCTGACAAAGGCTGCATGACTTCGTGGTCACAGGAAATGAAACATCACCCGGGATTTTCAGCTCCAGTCATGTAGAGATTGACTTTGGGGGTAAAATAAACTTGGGCTGAGTTCTATTTCTGCCAATGCCCGGCTGGGGGACCCTGAGCAAACCTCTCCACCGCCCTGTGCTTCAGGGCCTTGGAAGCACGAACTTCAGGTGAAATGCTTAGCACGTGTCCCACACACAGTCGGCTCACAGGAAACATCACCTCTGTTAACAGTGATTCATGTATTCCCCAGTACCTCGAGGAGTTCCAGTGAGTACTAGCCCTTAATCAACCCACTCCTAACGCATCAGACCTTGTGCTTTCCGGGAACCCGGCTCTCTTCGACTGTCCATTAAGAGTGCCCTCATTTTTCCAGCACTTGAGATTTAGGGAGATGGCAATTCCAAAGGAAACAATTCAGTGTCAGGAATTTATGCAAATTCTCATGCATATTTTCCTGTCCTTAGTGACCTGGCCCAGTGTCCTGGCTTCCTAGGTATAGTCCTGCAGTGGCTCTAAAGAGCTGACCTTCACTCAGCCTGTGCTGAGCACTGCAAATGTATTTTCTCATTTAGTGGTCGTAACAGCCCAGTGAGGTTAGGGACCCCTGTACAGGGCGGTCAGGGAGCCAGGGCTTGGGGAGGTTACGTTATCCAGGGCCATGTAGTTGTTAAATAGAGAAGCCAGATTTCAATCCTTGCTCTGATGTCAGAGTCCTGTTCTAACACAGTGCTGTCCAACATAACGCGAGCCACGTCTGTCATTTTACATTGGCTAGGCACCATATTTTAAAAATATGCAAAAAGAAGCAAAAATGAAGCCCAAAAAGAAGCAGGAGAAATTAATTTCAAGAATATATATTTTTCATCCAATATATCAAAAATATTATTACTTCAACATAATCATCATAGAAATTATTAATGAGATATTTTAGAATCCTCTTTTTTTGACCTAAGGCTTTGACATTCAGTTTATATTTTGCATTTCTGGCTACATTTCGAGTGCTCGACTGCCACCTGCAGCTCACGACCTCGGTATGAACAAGGGCACTCTAACCACTGCACCAGCGTGCCGACTCTTTGAAGACTGTGTCAAGCAGATTTATCCCTGTATTTACTGAAGAAGAAATGAGCAGGGTTTTCCATTTTTAATGAAGGTAATGAAATGGGAGTTTTAGAAGCACAGCAGGGGTTTTGCATGTTCATTTTTACATTCTCAATTTACCAAACAATTAACTTAACCCTAAAGGATAGCTATTTCAAAATGTTCTGCTATTTTAGCTTTTACTTTGTTATATACATGTGTATATTTATACATGTTGATGCAAATAAATAGCCATGGAATGGATGACTAAATGAGTGAACATACTCACTACCAGAGAAGAGGGAGAGCTCTTAGGCAGGGAAGGTTTGCTAGCAGCATCAGGGCAAGAACTTCATCCAAGCTTTGCCCACCTCTGTGGCCTTTCCTGTAGCACAGTGCCAAGCACACGAGCTTGCAAGAAGTATTTTTTTTTTGTGGAATAATTGATGAATCCACATTGAAAACCTAGTTATTTAATATTATTTTCCTAATAGCATAGTGACTCTAAGGTCTTTTTTTCCCCCTCCACCTGTGAATATTTGGATTTTAAAATTCAAAGTCAACCCTAATGGATTTAATTTATTTAAATTATTTAATTATGTTTCCCAACGAAATAGTATTGAGAGACCACAGCATTCAAGAGTCTACTTTTAAAAGGTAGTTGCTGACTTTCCCACTGATAGTCTCCAATATGTGCAAGCCAGGTGTCCTTAGAGATGTAGGAGAGGTTATGGGCTGCATCATTCATCACCCAGCTTCTGAGCATTTTGTCTCCAAGAGAAACCCCTCACATACTCTCCTCTGGGCTTGGATCTCACCAGCATATTCTCAAAGTGCTCTCCAATCCCTGCTTGATATGCCAATGGAATCTCCTCCCACTCCACAGCATTCACTTGAGTGTCCACTCCCCATGATTTCTTCCTGGCCTGACTAGATCCTTTGTCTCACAGTAACTGAGGATGGTCTCAGATCACATCTCTTTTCGTCTCTGGGGGCTAGTCCAAACTCAGTAGGGAACAGGTTATCTGCCACTTAACCAAATGCCCAACTTTGCCTCTTTTACTTAAATACTAATTTTTCTATAACAAGCAAATGTTGTATATTGTCAAAATTCTTTGAATTGAAAGCGATAAAACCAATGCAGACTGATTCCATGGAAGACTGACAAGGATGGTTAATATGGGCTTCATCCAAGGGCTCCATCAAAGTCAGAAGACCAATGTATCATTTCCCTCCATTTTGGGGGCTCTGTTTATTTCTGTTGCCTTCACTTTTAACATTGCTTATACAATGTGGTCCTTCCCAACCCCTCACCCAGAAACTCTACATGTACAGCCAACCCGGTTAGTGTCCTCAAAGGAAAATTGATTCCTCTATCCTACTATAGCCAAAACAAAAAACTGATCTGTGTCACAGGACTCTTCTCTGATTGGCCAAGGCTGAGTCACATGCTCATACCTTGACTCAAGGGATGAAACCAGCCCTGCTGAACCACTTGTCCTGTTAGGTGAGTGTAGGTGAAACCTCACAGGATAATCAGGTGCTCCTACCAGAGGAAGGAGAAAACAATGCTGGACATGCAACAGCTCTAAGCATTCAGATGAGATGCACTGTCTCCAGAGCTGACAAGGTCCTGTGCCTTCTTTCTTTAATTACAGGCCTGCTTTTCCTCTGCTGCTGTGACTCACACACACTCATCGTGTAGCATTAATAAGCACCACCCTGCACATCATTATTGCACGTGTCTGGACATCCTGCTTCATTGTAAGCCCTTGAGAGCAAGAGCCATGGCTCCTTCATTTCTACATCTCCATATCTGCGTAATTCCTGGCACATTGTAGGTAATTGAGGAAAGTGTAACATAAAAAAAGGAAGAAACAGAGGAACCACCTGTTACTCAACCTCCTGTCTTGTAGGGGTGCGGGGGGACACCATTCAAACACATGTTCACCGTTTTATGGCCCAAGTGAAAACTCTCCATCATGAACAGTGATGTCTGGAAGCAGACTGAAGAATGTACCATTATGAGACTGCACAGCTAGGTTCAAAACAAAAAATAAGTAAAAGATGCCATGTGACCACATGGCATATGGCTATATGCAAATGATTCTTCTGAGGCAACCCTTCTCTCTTGCTGAACACTCGTGGGGCTTCTAGGGTGGCTAGCCAGCACAAAGAGAACTTCCTAATGTTGAACTTGGTTCTGAAGCCCTTTGAGGCCTGTTCTAAACCCACTGAACCAAGAGGCCACAGGCCCATTGACCTTGAGCCAGCAGCAGCAACAACCAGGATGTGGACAAAAACGTTTTGCGGGCTTCCATCTCACCCATCCATGTGGGACTTTCTTGTGAAGCCTGTTCAGGTCTAGCACCCAGTAAGTGCTCAATAATTATCTGTTGACTAAAATGAAAAAGCCAACGTGATCCGGTATATATAATACTAATTTGAGGAATGAGTGGTTGATGATCCATAGTATATGATCCATGGATATTTGTTGAATGAGCAAATAATGAAATGAATGAATGAATGAATGAATTAGTAGCCTATCAGTTATGCTTACAGCTATTACTTTTCATGTGCTTTTCCTCTCCTCCATGTGTGTTAAACGGCTCTTTATTTCCTTTAGCTATAACTCAGTCCCAATAAACAGACTCTCAAAATTTATGATTTGTTTCTGTTTTCTGTTGTTGAATTTTGAAATAGATGCTGTTATCATATGGATTGAATCCCATTTTAAATAGCAAAGAGATATGTTCAAACATCCTTGAAATGAGCATGCAGAACGAGGAAGTGATGTCGCTTATGTACCAACTAATCTCTGTTATGACATATCTGCATGACTGAGAGGATCATGCTCCTGGGTTGAGAAGAAGAGGGCTGTCCACAAATGACACGTGAATGGAGCCATCGTGTTCCTGTATATACTCAGTAGATATATGTACCGGCTGGAATAGGTAAATTTAATCCTTTGCCATCATTCATTTCACTTTCCTCAATTCTGTGGTATTTCTGAGGAATGGCTGCTTTTCTTCTGGGTTAAGTAGAAATCTTTGCTTAAGTCAAAACCACTTACTTTAAATACATTCAGTGACATTGGGATCTTTTTCCCTGGGAGTGTTTCTCATGTTTTTCAAAGTCGATGAATTGTCACTAGACCTTAATGGACACTTACAGAACAGCGAATCAAGGGTTTAACTGGGTAGAAAAGGGAAAAAAAAGCCTTTATCCAAAATTCACTGATTTATTGAGACAGGTTTGGGATATCATAACAGTGTCACTTTACTGAGCATTGATGATTATAGCAGCAAAGTATACATTAAAGAGAATTGGGATTTAATTCTGCTATTTAGAATTATTTGTGGTTCCTTTTAAGTAGGCTGAGGCTATTTGCATAGAAGAGTGATATCATATTAGAGTCACTCCAGTTAAAATTCAATAAGATGTGAAATTGTTATGATGTCAGATCATTCTTGAAAAGTTTAAAAATGCCATCAGCTTCTTGTGCACAGTTTGGTGTCAGGAAGACCAACTAATTGACTAGATAGCTAAACCCTGGCCTTTCTACTTGGCTATTCTGCATCTCTCTTACTTAAAATGTTTCTCACTTATTGGTTTGATATTAAAAATTTAGTGTCTTGCCGAAACCGGTTTGGCTCAGTGGATAGAGCATCAGCATGCGGACTGAAAAGTCCCGGGTTCGATTCTGGTCAGGGGCATGTACCTTGGTTGCGGGCACATTTCCAGTGGGGGGTATGCAGGAGGCAGCTGATCAATGTCTCTCTCTCATTGATGTTTCTAGCTCTCTGTCCCTCTCCTTTCCTCTCTGTAAGAAATCAATAAAATATATATTTTTAAAAATTTAGTGTCTCATAGCTGACGTTTTGAGATGTCACTTTTTCTCTCAGGGCAAGTCCATTGTCGCACTCATTCAAATGTGTTCTCTAGGTCAGCTTCCCAAGTCATGCAAGGAGGACTGTCCTTATTTCCTATTTAAAAGGAATAGATTTGTCTATTTTAGAATGTAGTTAGAACCAAATATGTGCTTTACCCAGCTGCTTTCTAATGACATCTTATTCTTTTGTCAGCTGATTTCAAAGTATAAGTCCAAAATTTGGGGTTAATATTACCTTTTTCTGGATTGTCTTTCTAGAAAATGGAACTTAACTAAAGATTTCAAAAGCCTGCTCTTACATACCCAAAAGAAATGGCTGTGTAATGGGTTACTTGGGAACAAAAGTAATTATTGAGAATACCTGACACAGCTGTCTAAATCCTGGTACACAGATTTAGGCACACAATATTGAAAATTATAGATAATCAATAAAATAGGACAAAATAAAAATTCGAGCATTTTCTTCCAAACCTCAGGTAAGAAAGCTTCTTTTCTGTAAGTAAGGGGACTTGTGTTTCCCCAAAAGGGTAAATCGATATTCTAAATCTAGCATCTAGATGCCCAGTGGCCCACATAAAATATGGAACTGACAAGACTGACCATTTTATAAGAAAAGGCAAGTGAAGACAATTTTTCAGAAAAAAACAACATGACAAGAAGGGAGAGTAATGGGATACTGTCTTTCTTCAGAGGAAAACTATTTCTCTTATCAGCCCCTGTCCACTTAAGGTAAGCCTTGTGTGGGAGAGGCTGGGTGAAAATGTGGACACATTCTGGGATGCAGGGAAACACCTTTTAGAAAAGTTTTGTCTGTATTTATAGGTAAATAAAGTATGGTGGTTAAGTTACTTAGAGGCAAAGTGCCGAAGTTCAAACCCTTGCTTAGCCATTATCTGGGTATGGGCATGATCATTCATTCATTCTGAGCATTTTCTCTGTGCCAGTCATTGGAGGCTATAGCTGAAAAATGAAACCCCAGTCCCGTTTTAGGAGAGGAAAAAGAATACAAACAAATCTATAATAATAAAAGCATAATATGCCAATTAGACCTGACAGCTGAACGACCTTCCTGATGGTCCTTCCAGTCGACCTTCTGGACAAAGCCGGGGCTGTGAGGGAAGCCTGGGACCCGGGTGCCAGAGGGAAGCTGGTGCTGGCAGCTGGGGGAAGGAATGCTTACTCTTACAGAACTTTTGTGCATCAGGCCTATAGTAAATAAATAAACATGCATGCAGATATTTTGGATTGGGATGAAAGAAGAGAATCAAACAAAGTCATTGGCAGGGAGAGTGAGGGCTGCATTAAGTTAATATGCACATTGAGATGCTGACCTGAGAACAGTTTTTCAGGCAGAGGGAGCCACAGAAGCAAAGACAAATTCTGAGGAGGCTTGCAGGCAGGTTGGCTTGTTTGGGCTTTATTGGGCACACTGGGGAGTCCTTGAAGGATGTTAAGCAGAGGAATGATGTGATCTGAACTACACAGGGGAGAGAGACCCCTGTCCTTATCAAAGCTAACCCTGGAGCACCAAACCAAGCCCTTTTCAGAGAGCAGGGAATTCAAAGGACACTGCCCATACAGAGTCAGAATCCAGGTGGGTAGCTCAGTATGGAAGCTGTGGTTCCTGATGGTGGTGGTGGAATGAGGGCAGGAAAGTCAGAGTCGTGGTAATGTGGCTAGTGAAGTCAGGACAAATCTCTGACAGTCCCCACTGGACTTGAATCAGGCTTTCTGGTGGAGCTGATTCTGGTGGGTGTCGTGCTTGGTGCTTCCTGGAGTAAATCAGAGTTTTCAAAAAAGACTTTTTCCTCTTAACATCAGTCTTGTGTAGGAGAGGCCAAGCGGAAAGTGTGGGCGCATTTGGGAACCAGGGAAACACCTTTTACAAAATAGTTTTTGTCTTCAGTCATCTATATATATAAAAGCTAAAGGACTGTTCGACCGGTAGCTATGATGCGTATTGACTACCAGGGGGCAGATGCACAATGCACAGGCATGGAAACATGGAACACACTGATGAATCTCAGAAGGAAGGGGGAAGGAGGATCTTATATGCATACTGAGGCCGCATGCACAAATTCTTGCACTGGGCTGGTTTTGGCCTTATCCCCGCAGGCCAGGCGAGGAACTGGACTGGTGCATGAATCCATGCACCAGTCCTCTAGTAAGTAGATAAAGGATGGGGGCTGAGCCTCTGTTACTCAGGGTTTTAACTCTTAGGTTTGAGCACAGAAATCTTGGGCTTATAGAATCTGTGATCTCTTTGAACCTTTCCTTTTCTCCACATGGTGTGGATAAAATAGGACTTACCCTATGAAGGAGCAGGCATGAAACACAGCAATGACATAAAGAGTTCACACAGTGGCTGGCCTCCAGCACATAGTGAGAGCTCAATAAATGTTACCAGCGCTTCTTATTTGGAAGTAATATTCATTATTATCTCAGCATTGATTGGCCTCATCCTTACCGAATTCTTTCATGCAGACATTGCAGATAATCTTATAACTGCCTCCCACGTTTCCCTCCATTTTCCTGGGTCCCCTGCTCCTCCCTCCTCAGGCAACTCATTTGTCTCAGAATTTCGCCCAGGACCCAGGGACAAACATGCCTAGTGTTGAAATAATCACAGCAGCCATTGCCATGAGCAGAGGTTGCACCAGGGCCTTCTAAACGTTACCTCAGTTGTTAGACCCCTACATACTCTACCTCACAGGTGGGGAAAGCAAGGCTTAGATAGGGACGTGACCCTGCTAGGGTCAGTCAGTATGAAACTGAGCTGGGGTTCAGACTCAGTTCTGTTGGACTTTGAAATTACTTAAAACTAAAAAAAAATTCCATTATCCATGCAGGCCCTTTCCCTTCCCCCACCCCCAAAGCACTTGACTATACAAATAAAGAGGGCTCTGAGTTAGGAGGTCACTGTGATTAGGCCTAGTGCCAGAGGAGTTTGAGATTTTCAAGGAGCCTCCTTGAGTCAGTGTCCAAAAATGTCCCGGAACCACAGGGAGCCTCTGTACCTCTCAGGCCAGTGGCCGGTGAGAACAAAATGTGACCATATTACTTTGACTGTGGCCATGTGGTGGTGAGGAAGCCCCGACCCCCTTCCGGCTTCTTTGTCCCATTTAGTGCTCCATCTGGGGGCCCCTCCCAGGCAGCCTGGCTGGTCTTGACTCTGAGGTGAAGGAGTAAACATTTTGGGACTCTTTATTAGTTTATTTCAGAAGATGGAGCCTGTTTGTCCCTGGGGCCCATCCCTCTTTTATGGCCTCCAGCCCTTCTTGACAAATTCTAGAGACTGGGAAAAAAAAAAACCCGCTTTCTACAGCGGATCATTAAAACACCACCATAAAACCCAGGCCCATAAAATATTATTTGCCTGGCATAAAAGGGGGGGGGTGTGTAGATTTTCCCAGAATGTCAACCCCGGCTCTGCTTTCTCCCACTGGGAACGGCGGCACAGGGATGAGATGGTTCATAAATTCCTTATCTTGCACTCTGTTTTGTGAAATAACCCTGTTGGGAGAGCAGCCAAAAATATTGATTTATTTGTTCCACAGACTCAAAAGCATTTTTAATGAGGGAAGCATGGTGATGCCTTGCTAGTGAGTCTGCAGATGATTCAATCTGTAGACATACACCCAAATACACACGAGGTGCGTATGGGGAAAAGTGGGGATCCACGAGCCAGAGATCTGTGGAAGAGAACCTTTGGAGATGGAGATGGAGAGGAACGGATTCCCCTCCTTCGCACTGATTTGCCCGGCCAAATCAGTCAAGGCCCATCTTGGCAGGAGATTTGCAACTGAGCCTGGCTTTCTAGAGTAGCTATCTTCTGCACCCCGACTGAAGGGTCAAAGTGGGTTTCTTGTTGTCTCTCCTTGACAATTTTCTCTAGAAATAACCTTTCATCCAGCCCTGCATTCATTTGGTCATTCAGCCAATATTATTGAGCAGCTACTAAGTGCCAGACATGGGGGCTTCAGCCATGAAAACACAGCCCCAGAGCTTATTCTCGTCTTACAGTGTCATCTCAGTGTACCCATTATTCACATCATCAGATAAAACCCACAGTCCTCCACCTGAAGCCCTCAGCGTTGATAAGTTTGTCAGAAATTTTGGAATTTTATTTTGAAAGATAAAATAGGGCATATGATTATTTCGTTTGCACACAGCCCCTGTGCAGTCTGCGGAAGGACCCAGTAATCCAACACTGTTCATATTCTGTGAACAGTATGAACATTCACGCCAACTGGGATAAATTAAGACTATAAATGGCCTTGTCAGGTGAGCTCTAGTTTTGCCACTAAAGGAGTGGCAAAAACTTTGGTTGTCAGAGCTGCTTTCTGTAGAAGAGCAGGTATTAGTGCCCACTGAGTGCCCGACCCACCCTAAGTGCTTCATGATCATGCCCATTCATGCTCCCCACATCCCTCATTTTCAAGGTCTTTCTTTGCATTTTCACTGCACCCCTACCAGGTAGGTCATTGTATTTCTGCTTTTCTTTGTTGTGTGACAGGTCATTATCTTTCCCTGGCTTTGTGTGTGGTGTTGTTATTGTTGTTGTATGTGTTGAAGGGGATTCTGAGGCACCTAGGAGCTGAATGACTTGTCCAAGCTTTCACAGTTAGGAAGTAAGGAAGAGGGGATTGGAACTGCAGATGTCAGAGTTCAAACTCTTCAGCACTACCTCACACCACCTTCACGGAAGGAAGGAGCAGAGTAGGAAATAAAACTGTTGGGATTCTGTCAACACAAACAAGCAAAGACAATTGGAAAGAAACAGAAACTTATCCAGATAATTCAGAATTAGAGCAAATAATAAAGGTCTGCAGTTCGGTAGCCAGTGTTTCCGGGCTGAGTGCATGAATGGAGCAAATTCTTACAGGAAGGGCTCTTTCCTTCTCAGGAACAGGATCATCTGAGCATGTTGCCTCTAGGCACTCAGGTGCCAGCAGCCTCAGCACCCTCTGGGAGCTGCATTCTTAACCAATTCATTTCCTGCCACCTCTCAGTGCCTCCGCCCATGAACTGGGTCCAAGGAATGGATTCTAGGGGCATCCTCTGTGGTGCCTGCCCAAAGCCACTGAGCTGCCCCAGCCAGGAGAACCCCAGGTGGCAGTGGCTGGGCAAAACAGAGTGGGGAGAAGGACTGGGGGAGGATGGATTTGCCAGGCACAGAGCCCTCCTATCCCATGGGCAGATCTCAGGAAAGGCTGGAAAACTGGAAAATGCCCACCTGAGTGTTAAGTGGCCACGGCCTAGAAAGAATGAGGGGAAAATGGACTCAGGAGGTGGAGAGATGTCCCAAGGGGATCTTTGATAACCTTGGGTTCCCTCTTCCCTGGAGAAAGCCAGCCAGCCCCTGGGAGCAAGGGCATCTCTTGCATTTTGTGGAAAGCCCACACTTGACATTTTGATGTGCCCAGCAAGGGAGGCTAGGGTGGCCCTGGGCCAGGGCTGTGGAGGGATCCAGTCAGCAGAGACAAGTAAGGAGCAGGAAGGGCCAGCCAAGGGTGTTGCCAGGTCACCAGAATCTCTCCCTGCACAGGCTGGGGTGATCAGCCAGGGGTGGAAGTAGGAAAACAAAACAGCCACCACCCCAAGTACTCCTGGCTATGGATTTTGCCCCTAGGTCAAGTGCATGCCACATGGATGACTGAAATCGAGGTGTGTGCGTGGTGTGTGTGTGTGTGTGTGTGTGTGTGTGTGTGTCTTCCACCTGGAATGTCTGAAGAATGAGGAGGATTGAGAACAAGAATTGCACTCCAGTGTTAGGCACTGTTTGGAGGCCTTAAGGTGGGGGTCACTCACCCACCAACCCTGCCCTGCCTGAGCCCAGTATTCTGGAAGCATTCAGAAGTCCCAGTGGGGGGAACCCAATTTTGCTGAACTTTGCAGGCTTCTTCCTCTCCTTAGGACTCTCACCAAGATTCACCTGGCAAGACCAGGCATCACATCAGAATGCTCCAGCGTCCTAGTCAGATGCTCAATCTCGCTCCCAGGCACCCAAATCTACTACCCTGGGGGTGTAGCAGGATGCCTGTGTCTACCCGATTTTCCAGCCCCCACCCCTGTCTCAGGGATCTCACCCTCAAGGGCAAGAATGCAAAGGAAATCCTCCAAGAGGTTCAGTGCCAGGGCAGCAGCCCGCGTGGAAGCGGCCTGGGACAGGCAAGCCCAAGAGTACAGCCCGGGAAGTTGGGGTTCAGCCTCCTGCAGGTCCTTGGTATTGGAAGGAGCGAAGAGAGCGGCGGCAGGCAGACAGCGGCTGCGGAGTGGACCTCTCTCTTTCAGCAGATGCATGGGGGATGGGAACCCCGGGGGAAGGGGGCTCGAGCAGGGATTGTATCCCGCCCCCCTGCACCCCAGCCCGTGGTACGGCTTTAAAATCCTGCGGAGTTTGTCATAGGCCGGCCTCACCACGCATGCGCATAGGCAAAGTTGAGTTTTCTCTCTCGCCCCCCCCCTCCCTCTCTCTTTTCTGCAGCCTTTGGTTCTGCAACTTAAAAAAAAATTTTTTTTCTTCTTCTCTGAGAACACCAGGGGAAAGGAGTCCGGAGAGGGAGGGAGAGAGTGCGGCAGTTGGCCAGAAGGGCCGGGGGTGGGTGGGGGGGACGCGGTCGCGGCGGTCGGTCAGCCTGCCTGCGGGGCTCCGGATCGCGTGGAAGGCTGCCGCACGCTCCACGACGCCGCCTCCGCCGTGCAGAGTCCGGTTCCGTGCGGCCGCCGCCGAGCGAGCTCCTCCCGCCGCCTCCGCCGCAGGGCCCTCGACCGCCCGCCGCCCTGCCCGCCCGCTCGCTCTCCCGCCCCTCGGGCCCGGGCGCCAAACGAGGAGGTGGGCAGCCCCGCCGGCCATGGACCTCCGGAGCTGAACGGCCGCCGCGGAGCCCCTCGCCCCTCCCCAGCCCCACGCCCTCGGTGCCCTCGCTTCGCGTCGCCCTTCGCCCTGGAAAGGCGGGGGAACGAGGGGGATTAACCCGGAGAGAAAGAAGGGGGTGGGGAGGGGAGAGCCCGTGTCTCCCCTGGGGCGATCGCCCCCCGAAACCACCGTGCGGCAGAACGTCCGGGGACGGCTACCCATTTTGCGCTCCCTTTTTGCCGAACCCTAAAATGAAAGGACAAAAGTTGGCGCTGACTCTTACAGCTCGGATGGCGACTTGTGCGTTTTCAGCGGCATCTCCCGGAGAAAAAACCGTGCGCGCCTGATTGTTCTGGGGCCCCAACGCTGCAGAGTGTGTGTGAGTGTGTGTGTGTGTGTGTGTGTGTGTGTGTGTGTGTGTGAGTGTGTGTGTGTGTTTGGGTGTGTGTCTGTGTGTACACAGACGTCCGCATCCGCACACTCGCGGCCCCAGGATCAGCGCCTGGAAGCAGACTTTTCGGCCACAGACTTGGAGAGGAGGAGCTGGAGATCAGGAGGGCGTGAGCCGCCAGGAGTTTGCAGAATCCGTGGTGTGAATGAACTGGGGGCACCTGGGCGCACGGATCACCCCCCCTTTCGCCCCAGGCCATAGTTGAGTAGTGGGGCATTTTTTTCACCCTCTTGTGAAGAATTTTTTTTTTATTATTTGTTGTAAAGTCTTTTGCACAATCACGCCCACATTTGGGGTTGGAAAGCCCTAATTACCGCCGTCGCTGATGGACGTTGGAGAGGGAGCGCCTCGCCGCGGAACAGTCGCCTGCGCGCCCTCGCCGGACCCGCGGCTCCCTTGTTGCGCCTCGGCCCGGCCCTGTCTCTGCTGCGGGTCGCCGGGTTTCCGCGCCCCCTCGGATCCCGGGCGCATCCCAGCGCTGCTCGGGCTCGGGCCCCCAGACCCGGGCTCCAGGAACCGCTTCAGCTCCGATTCCCTGCGCCTGCGGGACGCGCCCAGTGGGAGCCCGCAGCTCTGTGTCGTATCGTCCCCCCAGGCTTAACCGGCCGCTCCGCTTGGATTTCTCTGCTGCCCTTACTCTGGTGGCGACTTTCTCTTCGGGTCCCCTCCCCCTGGCCATGAAGGTAGGTGTTCTTTTCTCCTCCAACGCTCGCAGCTTTTTTTTTTTTTTTTACCTTTCCTTTTTTTTCTTATGGAAGTTAACTGAATCCCCCTCCTCCCCAACCCCCACATACCCCTTCCTATTCCTCCATTTCTCTTTTCGCCTCCAGAGAATGAAACTCCCGCGGGGCTGGCAGAGACCCCTATCCTTCGCCCCCCTCCCCCACCCCCTGCGCACTACTTGTGTCTCCCTGAGACCTCTTCGTGTCTCACCAAACGTTCTGTAAACCTTTTCGACTTTGGAGAAAAGGTTAGTAAGAGCCAAGGCAGAAAAACAGTGCGGTTCACAGACGACTTAACTTCCCTTTGGCCCTGAGAAACTCGAGTGTACTTACTATGTATATTTCAGTAACAGGGTAATGATTCAATTCAACAAATATTTACCAAGTGCCCACTGCGCGGGCACCGAGGAGGTGTGTGGGCCAGGGCTTGAAAAGGGGAAGTGGCCTCCTTGGTCGGGAGGCTGGGCAGCTGGACTAGGGGCCAGCTGCTCCAGAGAAGCGCACCCCTCGCCCTCTGTAGCCAGAGAGGCTAGGTTGCAGGCTCGTCCTGGCCAGGGAACCCTAGTGCTGCAGGCCTTGTACCTTTAAGAGTGCCTGGCGGGGGGCCAGTGCGCACCCCGTCTTAGGGAGCAGGGTCGCGTTATTAGCATTATTAGCCGCCGCCACAGGGTGAGCTGGGCACTTAGCGGCGGTGATGGGGGCGGGGAGTACTGGCGGCGGTGGCTCTAATCCTGTCCGCGGGGAAATCGCGCCCAGGCCCCCTGCGCGGAATCCGCCGAGTCCTTTGGAAACATTTGGGCGTCTGCGTTGGGAGAGCAGGCGGGGGCCAGTTTGTGAACTCTTGTTTGTTTTAATTGTCAGTTGTATGTTAAAGCCCAGTCACACACTCCGAGGGTCACCGAGAGTTCACTTTTAGGAAAAGTTAACTTTTCTTCCTACACTATAACTTGCTACTTTTAAAATAAGTTTTCCGCTTTCTGTCCTCCAAGCTTCTATCCTTCCCATTTTTAGTGATCTCTCCCATTTTCAGTTTTCTAGAAAATAAGGTTGAAATTGGAATGAGGATGTTTCCTAAAAGCAAGCAAATTCTCCCTCCCCAAAAGGCTCTTTAAAACCCGCTAACTGGGAGACCCCCGCGGCCTTGTTTTACTTTCTAAACCTAGTCCGGCATGAGGCCCCTTCCCCTCTCGTCTTTCTTTAAGCGGACAACTCGCTGTTTGGAAGTCGCTCGTAGCCAGCATTGCGATCACACCTCCTCAGCCCCGGCCCTGCCGCCAATGCTCTCGGTGGCTCAGCCAGATGCGGAGATTCAGTTTCTAGACAGCCTCTGCCAGGGGAGTTCCGAGAGGGTAACGCTGAGAGCGCGCAGACGATGGAGAGGCAGCAGAATTGCGTGTCCGAATGTGTGGGTTTGTGTCCCGCGTGTGTGGGAGAAGTAAAAAGGTCAGTTGTTCTTGGGTCTTGGGTATAGTAGCCTTGGTCCCGCACCGCCCCACAAAGGAGAACCCTCCCTCCCCTCCGGAAGGCCGACCCAAGGCTCTCTTGCCATTTCCCTCCCCTCATTGGAGCGCTCCAGAGCACAAGGGGTTAGCACCGTGCGCCTGGAGCTCAGCTTTCCCCCCCCCCCGCAGTCTTTTCTTCCCTGCCGTGCGGTGCCGGCTGCCCCCTGTTGGCTGCCTTGAGGTAGGACACCTCAGATTCAGTTCCGTGGGGCAAGTGGGTTCGCCTCTAGCTCCCGCCTCTGGCTGCGCACCCTCTCAGGGGAGGGCCGCTCAGAGGCCCCCAGAGGACCTGCTGCACTGCGCCGCCACCACAATGCGGAAGAGGCCAAGGGCACGACCCAGCCAACGGGGCTCCGGCGGGTGGAGCAGGAGTTGGTCCCTCTTCTCCAAGGCGTTGGAACAAGAGCTTTGCCCTCTAGGAGGCCTCGGGTCTGGTCTTGGCGCTCTCACCAGTTTTCTCTGTAATCGAGGACAAGTGTTGCTTTCTCTGGTCCTCAGGTTCTTGTCTATTAAAAAGTGCACTTGAAACTGCCTCCGAAGGGAGGTGGTGGGGGTTGAACTGGTGTTTCATTTTCTTTCTCCTTCCACCGGACTCTGCTCTTCCTCTGGATAAAGTTGAGAGCCTGTGCTGAGAGTTAGACATTTCGTGTGAGAAGGTAGGAGTGGTGTGTGTGTGTGTGTGTGCGGAGGGGGAGGGGGTTGCGGTCTGGAGAGCCTTGTCCCAGGGGTGGACGACTGAAGGCAGGGAACAGACAGAACTAGACTTGGCTACAGTTCCTCCCTTGGAGACCCTTTGCTACTGGACCTGCTGTTGGTTTAGCGTCAGGGCGATCACAGGCTGCTCACGTTCCTTGCAATGATTTGGGCTCCGAAAGCTCCCTCCACCCTCTCTCCCCCCACCCCACCCCGCCACAGTGCTTTGGATACACCCCGGCAGCACTGAGCGGCCGCAGCCCACCCACCCGCCCTGCACCCAGGCTAGAGGCATGGGGGACCGTTGGCTCCTTGTTTGCACCCCCAAAGCGGACCTCCTATCAGCCTTGAGCGGCTCATCCTCTCCTCCCTTCCCCTCCCACTTCTCTTGGCGTTCCTGAAGCAGGAAAGCCCAACACAACAATCGGGTTTTTCTTCCGCAGTTTTCTCCATCTTTCTCCTTGTTTGGGGGTGAGATCGCAGTGGAGAAAAACAAGGTTTATTTCCCACAAAGAGCTGTGATTCTTGGACTTTCTTACCCCTTTCGACACCGTGAGTCCAGGTCAAACTCACTTCCTCCAAGTTGGTCTCCCTCATCATTTCCACTTCCAGAGACTTGCGGGCGGGCGGGGGATGGGGAGGGGGTATGCTGGACGCAAAGAGCCGGGTGGAAGGGCATGCCCAAACTGAATGAGGTAGCGCCAGTGGCCAGGGTCGGGGTTATTCGCCTTGTCATTGTGGAGTTTCTTTTTAGAGGCGGCGGTCGGAGAACTCTGGGAGGTTTGCGAATGCTTTGCGGTGCTTTCCGTGGCACGCCAACGTTTTCCAAACAGCTCGATGGTTTCCTCTCTCTTACCTCCTATCACTCTGCGCCCACAGCCAGTTGAAAAGAAGGGTTTAGGGACACCTTTAACCTAACGTGAAAGCTTTGGAGGAGAGACAGAATAAGCAGCCGCTACGATTAGCTGCTCTGGGCTGGAAACAAGGGGCGCTAACGTTCTCACCCCCAGCCTCCCCCCTCCCCTGGGCTTGAAACTCTCTAATACACCCTCCTTCCCACCCCACGCGAGGAACAGGTTCCGCGGTCCTTGCAAAGTCAGCGTCCCCGGGCTCTGAAAACCTTTGGTCCATTCTTGGTGAACTTAGCTTCTGCCTAGAAGTTCTGATTCACCCTCGCTCCATGTACCAGTCTCCGGAGAGAGGTCTCCTTTTGTACTGTCTTCTCGGATCAGATCTCTTCGCAAACAAGGCAGGGGTGTTTACCCAACAGAGCCGATGTATTTATTAGGGAGTTCGCGGTAGGTTCCTTACCTATTTCAAACTTTCGGGGCCTTTGCTGGGTTGCTCGGGGTTTGGATGGGGAAGAGGGCCAAGGTGTTTCCGGGCAAGCGCGCGGGGTTAAGTGGCGACACGACTCGCCCGGCTCTCCTGCGGATCCCCTTGGGGATACCTTTGGCTGACCCTAGCCTGGAGCTGGGGAGACCCGGCTTGCAGAGACCCAGTGACCCACTACTAGTTGGCCCCAGCTCTGGGAATAGGTGGACTTTTCTCGGGGTCGTCGGCCGAGAGTGGGTTCGGTTTGTGTGGCTTCCCCTCTAACAAAGAGATCCCCTGTAATCCGCCGAATCTGTTATCAATTTCTTCCTTGCCCGCGCCCCGCCCCGCGCGCCCCGCCCGTCGGGAAGCTCGGAAAGTGCGCGGGGCCAGCAGCGACCAGCGCCGCCGTCTGGGAAGCACATCGGAGCCCGTGTATCTGTGCACGCGTGTGAGTGTACGAACGTGCGTGAGTGTGATTGTGCAGGAGAGTATGCGCGCGGCCTCGGCCGCCTAGGGGGAGAGTCGACTTTGCATCAGGGGCCGCGCGCGAAGGCAGACCTCGCAGCCCACCCCCTCCCCTGGAGGAAACTTGACACTCCGGGCGGGGGTGGGTAGGGAAGGCTTCTCTCCACGGCTGGGGAAACCCCAGGTTTCTATTCTCTGGGATGCGCCCCCAGCTTAAAGGCGTTTCGTGGACTAGGGAGCCACGGGCGCTGGAGCCCTGGTTAGCTGGCACCGGGGACCACATAAGCATTTCCTCTCGAAGAAGCCCCCCCGAGGTGTCCGGGCCAGAGGGGCGGCTAGCCAGGAAAAGCCGTGGCAAACTTCTGAGCCCCTTCCTGTTCCCAAAGCTGCCTAGGTCCCCGCAGACCCTTCTATGGTGAAGGTTCCTGGCCAGGCCCTTCTGTCTCCTGGAAGAGGCTCCCCTCTCCTTTCCCGAGGAAGGGGTCCCCTGGGAGCTGCGGGAGGCGCAGCGCGTCCGGGTTAAACTCATCAGAGATGTAAAAGGGGACTTTGGAAACCTGCTCCTCCCACCCGCAGCCGCCACCGCTTGGCTCCGCTGCCGCCTGCAGGTGGAGAAGTCACCAGTGGGGAGGAAGGGCAGCGGAAGCTTCCGAGGCCGCCCCTGCCCCGAAATTCCTGACGACTGGAACCTTCGCCGCCAGGCCCTCTGCGCCCTGGAACCCAGGGTCTCCGTCGCGGCGCCCCAGCCTGCGCATCCCTGGCCCCGTCGGGGGCTCCCTGGAACCAGCTCTGGCCTCAATCTGCACCCTCGCCGTTCAGAACTGACCCAGCCGAGTCTTAGAGTCTTAATGGGGCTGGAGGGTGCGGTGGCGGTGTTCCTAGGCCAGGCTCATGGTGCCGCCATGGCGAAGTGGCGGACAACTCCAGACCAGGACCAAAGGAAACGGGGTCCCCCTGGGCCCCCTGCCCCCTGCTCCTAGGCAGCTGCCAGGAGTGGGGTCGGAGGGAGAGTGAAAAACAAGGATGGTGGGGAGAGCAGGGAAGGGGTCCTGTCCGAGTACAACGGGACCCAGATCCCTTCTTTCTTCTGGGGTACCATAACGCTCGAGTACGCTGAGCCCCAGGGAGCGCCCTGTCTTCTGGATTCCTTGGTTGGGAGAGCAGATCTCTCTCTCTCTCTCTCTCTCTCTCTCTCTCTCTCTCTCTCTCTCTCTCTCTCTGTCTCTCTGTCTCTCCATTGATTCCTGTGCCCCCCATCTCCTTTCTCCAGCTCCAATCTGGCTGAGGAGCGTCCTGGCGCTGGCCTCCCCCTTCTGGAAGTGGCTTCGCCCAAAGCGGCCCGTAAACTGATTATGAAACAGACGATGTTAATTCAGAGCTGCATTTCCCAGCTGGGCACTTTCCCGAGCGCTGCTCCCCCGGGCCTCGCCCCCCCCCCCCCGCCCCTTCCCCCCCCGCGTCCTGCCCCCACCCCCCCACCCCCGCGCCGGCCACCCCGCCTCCTCTGCAGCCGCTGGCGGCGCGCTCCACTCTCCTTCGCGCTCCTCTCGCCCTTGGAATTAATTCCGGCTCCACTTGTTGCTCGGCCCAGGTCGGGGAGAGGACGAGGGTGGCGGCGGGGTCCCAAGTGAATTCCCATGGAGGGACCTAGCACTGCGGGAGCCAGAGGGGAGCGAGGGGGTCCGGGACACGAGCGAGCGCGCAGGAAGGAGGCAGCGCCTGGCACAGGGGCTTTGACTCAACAGCATTGAGACATGTTTGTAATCGCTGGCGTGCCCTGCGCGCAGGATCCCAGAGAAATCAGATTTCCTGGTGAGGTTGCGTGGGTGGATTAATTTGGAAAAAGAAACTGCCTATATCTTCTCATCAAACAACTCACGGAGAAGCGCAGTCAATCAACAGTAAACTTAAGAGACCCGGATGCTTCCGTTGTTTAAACTTGTATGCTTGAAAATTATCTGAGAGGCAATAAACATCTGCTCCTTTCTTCCCTCTCCAGAAGTCCATTGGAATATTAAGCCCAGGAGTTGCTTTGGGGACGGCTGGAAGTGCAATGTCTTCCAAGTTCTTCCTAATGGCTTTGGCCATATTTTTCTCCTTCGCCCAGGTTGTAATAGAAGCCAATTCTTGGTGGTAAGTTCATTCTATGTGCATATTTTATTATTTTAAAGATACATTTGCATGATGCTGCCATATTTAAAGCTAAGTCATGAGTTTGGGTGCATTTATCTAAGACACGTATACATTTTTATTTACATGTATTTTTAAATAAGAATTTTCTTTGAAGTGCTAATATTGCAAAGCTTATCCTTAGCTCCCTAGGGAATCAGAACTTATAAATCGAGACCTGTTTCTGTGAGGCCCTTGTTCAGATGTATGCTTGTAGTAAGTACATCACATAATAAAAGGGAACCAAAAGTTACTTCTCTAATCACTGGAAGCCTATCTACACATTTTACTTTTTGCCACCTCTAGGGAGTAAAAGTGAGTTCCAACTTTTATTTTTCTGTCACTTGAGGTTATTAACCTACAGGGTCTACTGTAGGGGGAGTTCTAGGAAGACATCTGAACTCCAAGTCGAGAAGTATTTGGGCTCAAAATTCGGTCAAGAAAAGGTGAACTTGAAGTAGTCCAATGTCCCTGAATGAGAGGGTTTCTTTCTGGCAAGGCCCTTGCAGATAGGCTGCAGTATATCCAGAGGATTATTTTTGACGGCGTTCTGGATATTTTTCCCTGTGAATGAGCAGTGTTTTTCTGACTGTCAAACATGACTGCTGTTCACTGGATACCCTGTCTTGGGTCCTTCACAATCATATATAAGGAGGCCTTTTAAACTGTCCAGAGCGTGGTGAAGTTTCTCCCTTCTATATACTTGTCCCACTGTTTTTCCATCAGTCAAAAGGAACTGCTATCTGCCACCCGTGTCTAATTGTGTCTACTTTCCTCGGCATTCATACATTTTTCAAGGCAGATCGGTCTAATTTGTGAGGCAAAGTGAGTCAGTCACTTTCTTTCAGGTCAGAGATTTGTCCCCAAACCGCTGTTTACCTCTTTTCTGAGTGGGTTTCGGAAATACTGGTTCAGGTATACAGCAAGGGTGGGGGCAAAGAAGGGAGTTAAAAATTCTGAGGGGCCAGATGGTGGGATGGGGACTACACAATACCTCCGTTTTCTGAGTGGAGCTGAAACAGAGGAGTTTTATGAAGCCCTCCTCATACTTTGTCATGAGGACAAGCAGGAGAGAAAAGCATCTGTGTGCTTAGAACTATGTATTGCTGACATGCTTTCGGGGGGCCCACCGCGAGAGTTCACGTAAATCTTAAACGCACATCTCCCCCCACCCTTTTCCAGGTCGCTAGGTATGAATAACCCTGTTCAGATGTCAGAAGTATATATCATAGGAGCACAGCCTCTCTGCAGCCAGCTGGCAGGACTCTCTCAAGGACAGAAGAAGCTCTGCCACTTGTACCAGGACCACATGCAGTACATTGGTGAAGGTGCGAAGACGGGCATCAAAGAATGCCAGTATCAGTTCCGGCATCGGCGATGGAACTGCAGCACTGTGGATAACACCTCCGTGTTTGGCAGGGTTATGCAGATAGGTAGGAGACCACTTCACATATTTTAAATATTATATATAAACTTTTCTCCTAGAAAAAGTCCTTAGTATTTACTGACCAGCCTGATCCCCAGGGAATCTTCCAGCAGAATAGTGGCTTGGGGATTTGTGTCCTTATTGCTACCGGTGTTAATTCCTGTTCCCACAGTCCTTTTTTACCTTCTGGACTTCCTTCACCTAATCAGGAGGGGAGCATCTAAGACGCCATTATTTTTTTCTGAACGTGTAATTTTTTTTAAGAAACATTTTGGTTACAATAGAAGCAACACACTTATTTTGATTTCTCAAGAGTAGATGAGGAAAGCTGAGTCAGTTGTACTCCTTTAAGCTCCAAAACTCTTTTAGCTGTTAACAGTTTTCTAACTTAAGCCGCAATCCAAATGGCCCACGCAGCAAACTAAAAGTTGTCATCTTTCAGAATGCTAGGTGTGTTGGAAATAAATCAGGTTCTAATTTTCTTAATATAGATAGTCCCTGAGGCTATAGAGATGTGTATGTTAAAAGCTTTCCTTTTAGTCCCTGAAAGAATTTTAATCAGAAATGGTCCAATTTACATTTGCAATTTTGGCAATTGATATATATATAAAAGCACATCCTTCATTCAGACCTCAATCTAGCAACTTAACAGAAAAAGTTGAATTGTATCACTCACAATCTCATTCTTTATTTTAAATATGTTGTTGAACTTGTTGTTCCATTCAGGGATGAGATGGCATTAAAACTAGACAAAAGGCAAAGAATTTGAAACATTGGTTTGCCTCTGGTTTGCTTTAATAGCACAGGGTACTGTCTGACTGACTACTTCCTGTGTGCATTTTCTGGTGTGAATATTTTAGGCCTCTTTTCTTTTATGCAAAACAAGCCCTTATAATTAATATGACTGCAGTAACTCCTAAAATGAGAAGCAATTAACTGTTTATACTGACTGAAGATAAAAAGTTGGCTTAATATCCATCATGCATGGATAAAATGCTTTTTAAAAAAATCCTGAAAAGTGCATTCATTGAGAACAAAAAAGAGTTGTCAGTGGATGTTTGAGCCAAGCGGCTTCATAAACTAAAATAATACAGGTCTGGAAGCCAGTCCTCTAATTGAATGGGAAAATGGTCTGAAGCCCCAGCCTGCAAAGTTTCCTAGGGCTTTGTCCTTCCTGTTAATGATTAAAATGTGCTAATGTATATACTGGATCAGGAGCTGGGAGTTCAGTCTCAGAAACACAATTTTCCCTGAATATAGGCTGCCTTATGTAGGTAACAGTGGGTGTGGTGGAGATTCAGTTCCCTGCATTTTGATATTGTGAGTGAACTAAACACTTCTTTTTAAAGTGATAGCAGAATGGCATGTTGTCAGCCTCCCCCAGACTGCCCACTGCCCTTACATTTGCTTATAGAGTGTCCCTACACTGCCTTCCTCTCCAACTGCGGGGCCACTTTCTCACAAGAATATGAGTTTGCAAAAATCACACACCTCTGATGGTAACCAGACAGGGAAACAGCAGTTGGAACTGTTTTTCTGTGTAGTCACTGGAACACAGCTTTAAGATCTTCTTCTCGTCTTTATATGTAGCCTGTTTTGGGCCAAATGCTCAGAATAAGCTATCATTTGCTAAGTGGATTTGAGTTCTGCTAGAGATTTATTTAAAATGTGGTCCAAGATTCAAAGAGCCTGCTTCCTCGGGGAACAAGCAGAATCCTTGGTACAAAGGCCTATATTTAATTGTCCCTTTGCAAGTACATTAGCTGGTCCTTAGCTGTGTGGTACTGTCTGTCTGGGTCCATGGGAAGTGGGACAGCCTCTGAGGGAGCTCTCCAAGTCAGCTGCTGTTCTGAGAAGATGCCACAGCTCCCTTGCCAACAGTTCCCCAGGTGCCTGAGGTCTCAGGGCAGAAAGCTGCTGCTGGGTGGCTTGTATTGGAGTACCACCAACAGAGCCGCCCTCCCCCCTCTCTCTCTATCTATTTATCTTTTCTCTCTCTCTCTCTCAAATTTAAAATATATTTGGAGAGAAGAAAAAACAGAATCGCTTTCAGAGGGAGAGGAACATGGACCCAACCCCATTAGTGGGAAAGTGATTCAGTTTTCACTTTTCCATTTAAGGGTACCTTGGGAGAAAGAGTTCAGAACACCTTTAAGAATGAAAGGTGTGTGTGTGTGCACTGGCCTGCTCCAAAGCACTTGGGACATTAGGGACATGGAGAGGAATTCTTGTCCGTGAGAATCTGACCCTGTGATGGGGCCAGTGTCTGAGAAACCCAGGGCTGCCACCTTCACCCCCCTCCCCAACTCATTTTTCTAGGGTACCAATGGCCTCAGAGGCACTGTACACAATCGCCTGGTGAAGGGCTCACTCTTCTTTTGGGAAACTTTCTCATTTTTCATCATGCTACCCTTTCTTCCAGCTTTTGTCTCGGTCCCTTCTTTGTTTCCATGCTGTGAAAAGATATGTCAGGAAGGCACCATTTTTAAGGAGTGTGAGGATGGTAGTGGATGTAGGTTCACAGGGAGGGAAACCCAGGAGAAGCAGCAGTATTCCATCCAGGATGACTATAGCCACAGGCTATTAGCCAAAGAGCCCCTTTCAAACCCACGTTTCCCCTGCAGTGACCAATTAGTTCGGAGACTTCTACCAGGTTCGTATTCTGGGGCAAAAAAGGAAATGTTCAAGATAGACTTCTGAAACAAGTAGCATGATTGTGTTTGGTATAAAAGACCTTTTATGCTTTGTATACTCATAAGACAGGGTCTTATTTTCCATATCTCTGATTTCCACTTATCTCCTCTTCCTCTAGCTACCTTCTTTATTCCATAAGCCTCCCATCTAGGGCCACAGCATTTTCTGTATTATGTGTTCATCCTTAAATAACTCCCTAGAATCTATCTTCCCTCCTCATTTCTCTCCACTCCCTCCCATGTTCTTTGCCTCACTAATTCCAGCAAGATAGAGGTCACACCCCACAGGAACTTTCTGGATCCTCCTGCCAACCACCAGCACACGCCTCAAGTTATTCATTTTTTAAAATGTGGGAGGGAAGGTCTGTGGTAAATGGGAACCATCGCCATTCCTGAAAGGGGTGGGGGTGGGGTCAGAAATGGCCATGGATGGAGTTGGAGCAGACATCCAAGGAAAAGGATGGGTCCTTGAATTGGCACAGCCGTCCCCCTGCAGAAGGACCCTTCTGGTTGGGGCTGAGTTGTATGGCCACCCCTCTCTGCTCTTCATAAAATAGCAAGCACTTGCAGTGCAGGAGAAACTGATGCTGGTACAGGGATTTTAGTGTCAGAGGGGGCTCCCCCAGGTTTCTAGTTCAATACTCTGATTTTAGAATTGAGGAAAGTGAGCCCCCCTCATATTACCCCCAGTCCCAGCTTCAGCTGGCCTGCTGGTGTTAACCTTTCTCTCACATAGTACAGATTTTTATCCAGTGGCTTCTGTTAGGTATAGAAATGTCTTCACGTACAAGTGGCGATTAAGGCCACCTGTAATGACCTCCATTTTTCTCCTGACAAACAGGACCCCTGTTTTACAAGGGGGCAGTTTTTGCAAGCTTTAGGGAAGGGGAAACCTGTTCCAGGTTTGTATATTCTTTACAAGTCTTGGGGAGGAAGTAGTTGTTTTTTGTCTTTCCCCTTGAGCTTGTGCTTTTTGCCTCCTTGCTGTCATATTCTAACACTGAGGCGTGGGATGGCAGGGGGTTGCAGAAGTGGCACTGGAGACCAGTGGGCTGTTTTCCAAGAAGACACTCACCTAGATGAGAAGTATCAGTCCAGTCAGCTTGGGATTCAAAAAGAAGCGGCTCAATGATAAAGGTCTAGGGATCTGTTTAGAAAATATCCACTGGGCAAGTCTAGATCAGTGGTTCTCAACCTGTGGGTCACGACCCCTTTGGGGGTCGAAGGACACTTTCACAGGGGTCGCCTAAGACCATCGGAAAACACAGGTATTTACATTATAATTCATAACAATAGCAAAATTAGTTATGAAGTATGGTTGGGGGGTCACCACAACATGAGGAACTGTATTAAAGGGTCGTGGCATTAGAAAGGTTGAGAACCACTGGTCTAGAGCTTCATCTTGAGACACACTTAGTGCTGCGTGAGGGCCAGGCGACAGGCAGTAGGAGGAGGGGAAGTGAGCGAGAACGGCGTGGCCACAGTGTGGCTGCTGCAGTGGCTGCCATCCACTGGGGCCTCAAACTTTCCGAGGCTCCAAGCCTGGCAACTGCTATGCGCCTGCCATGTGAAAATAATACAAACATTAAAATATATGTGAGGAAGTCTACCCAAATTCTGAGTTTCCCCTCAATGACTTCTTTCTTGTGCATTTTTGGAAATAAGAAGTTTCCAATATTTTAAAAAGAGTTGGAGAGAAAATCAGGCCAGCACTGCCTAGAATCCTGCCTTTGGCTCTGAAAGGCAAGAGCGCAGGTATCAGGGATGTGCCATTCCTTTGTTATTTGTTGCTGCTGCGTTATTTGTTATTTGGGGGAAGCAGCGGGGGGGGGGGGGGTAGGGGGGAGGCTCAGGGCCGGAGCATATGTTCGGGATGGGGCTCTCCGTGGTCTGGGTCCAGGGCAGCACGTGTGCGAGCACCTCCACAGCATCCCCGCCCACATCCTCCCGGGCCGGGGCGGCTGTGAGTCGGGAGAGAGGGGGGGCGCCCTCCGCAGCGCCCGGTGACCCGCGTCCTCGCCCGCAGGCAGCCGCGAGACGGCCTTCACGTACGCGGTGAGCGCCGCGGGGGTGGTCAACGCCATGAGCCGCGCGTGCCGCGAGGGCGAGCTGTCCACCTGCGGCTGCAGCCGCGCCGCGCGCCCCAAGGACCTGCCCCGGGACTGGCTGTGGGGCGGCTGCGGCGACAACATCGACTACGGCTACCGCTTTGCCAAGGAGTTCGTGGACGCGCGCGAGCGGGAGCGCATCCACGCCAAAGGCTCCTACGAGAGCGCGCGCATCCTCATGAACCTGCACAACAACGAGGCCGGCCGCAGGGTGAGTGCCCGTGGGGTCCACGCTGCTCCCCTTTGTCTGCCCCCAACCAAGCCAGGCCTCTTCCGGCCTCTCTACCCCTCCCTCTGCCTTTGGTTCCTGTCTCTTTGTCTCTGCATCTCTGGCTCCCTCTTTCTGTCTCCAACCCCCTTTCTATCTTTTCTGGTCTCCTTCCCTCTCTCCCTGTCTGTCTTTTTTTCTCTCCCCTACCTCCTGCTCTCTCCCACTCCCCAACCCCCACCCCAAGACCTCAGGTCTCTCTGGAGAGGGGCACACACCCCAGAAAGGCCTCATTCGGGTCCCTGCTCCCTGGGCCCCCTCCAGCCAAGGTGCTTCCGCAGGAGCCTGACAAAAAGCTTTCTCTGCCCCTTTAATTAGTCCCCAGTGCCTTTGGCCAGCCCAGCTTGGAAGTAAAAAAGTTGATAGTGTTTGCCCTTCCCCCTGCAACAGGTCTGTGGCTGGGCTTAACTTGGGGAGAGGGAGTTCTTTATCCAGTAAGTACCCAGCTGAGAAACCCTCACCCCAGTCTCCAGGACTTTCTTTCTCTTCCCTATGCCACTAGAGAGCAAGCCTGATGGACTGAAGGCTTTTCTTAAAAGAGAGAGAGAGAGAGAGATTTTATAGGAAAACTGCAGCCTTTTACTAGTCTGACCATCAGGCCATTGGGGGTGCTCTGGAGGGATGAGAGAGCCACTCAGAAGTGCCGAGAGGGGACAGAATCTGCAGGCCCTCCTGAGTGTCCCCATTCTGTTCCCTCCTTCCCCTGGTGGGGACATGCAATGCTTCTCCACAATAGTTAAAAGGACCCCCTTTTCCCTGCGGGGAAGCACATGGCACTTTATGGCTGCTCTAAAATGAAGAGATGAAAACTTCTCTTTGGCAGCATTGAAAACCAGGGTCATTATTTTTTTCACAGAGCCCCTGGGAAAGGTAGGTGCCAGGGACTTTCTGGTCAGAGATTTCACCCTTCTGTATTTTGGGGTAAGGAGAAGGGAAGATAATCACAAAGTAAAATATCCAGAACTGGAAGGAAGGAGCCTTTGAACCCTTTGGCTGCACACCCCCATTTTAGAGATTGGGAAACTGAGGCCTAGAGAAACATTTCATGGCTGTGGAAGAGAATTAATAGAGTGAGATATAAACTAGACGCTTTGTGCTTTTTTTTTTTTTCCTTAATTGAACTCATACATCACAGCTTAGGGATGAAGGGATATAGCTTTTGGAAACAGTGAAATCTAAAATCCAGTTCTGTCTGTACCTTTCTGTTTCTGAGCCTCACTTCCACATCTGTTAAATGGTCATGGCATTAGCTTGAAGTTATCTTGAGCACTAACGGGATCATGCAGTAGAGTGGTCGGCAAACCACGGCTCTCGAGCCACATGTAGTAGGTTGAACCATGTGAAATACCTATAGTGACTCTTTCTTACCTACAAAATAACTTCCTCTAGTTCTTCCTTTAGTGTTGGCCAGTAGTAAAGTGCTTGATAAATACTAAACATTAGAAAATAGAAGACATAGACCATTCCAGCTATCTTTTCTACTCCGATTTGATGCCAAACATTTGGTGGTGTCAGGGAAGGACTGAACTCTGCAGATTTTTGCCTGTGTTGCCCCGAGGGGTCAGATAATTGCTCCAGAGGGAGTGTGGCCTCTTCTGTCTCAGGTCGTCCACCTTAGGGTGGCCCACCCAAGGCTGTGAAACGGGCATGTCAACCCTGCTCTCTCTGGGAGCCCAGAGACCTTGCCCTTGTGCTCATCAGAGACACACACCTTGACTCTCTGCTGCAGCGTGGCCCAGCACCTCAGACAGGACATGAGATGTTCCTGCAGCTCTGGACCCATTCTGACCATATTAGGTGCTTTCATCCATCTTTGAAGATTTCCTATACTTCTCCCATGTAGAAAAGTCATCAGGGGCTTAGCAACCAAGGATTTCCAAGTGAAGGGAGGGAATTTTGCAGAATTGGAAAAGTACCTTTAATATTATAATTTCATTTAACATCTGCATTTTTTTTAATATTGAGGGATTCTCCCCTTGCCATAAGTTTTCTAATTCAAGCAGTGAGCTGAGCGTGTATCCTGGCGGATGAGGTTACATAAAAGACAGTTTTTCTCCAGGATGGTGGAGGTGGGGCAGGGAATTTGGACACTGTGCCAGGAAATCCCATTAGCATCGACTCGGGACATAGCTTTTTATTTTCCTCATGGGGGAGTGAAGGTTAAATATGTTTGCAAAACCCTTCCTTAGACTAGCTGTGCCTGAAACTCTTTATGCCAAGGCAATACACTTTGGCCTCCTTTTTAAGAAAGCCCCTGCAGAACCCCTGGAGGAAGGTCGGGGCCGGCTGGGTGGAAGCAGCCTTCTAACTCACTCCAGCTTCCAGGTTCCTGCCAACAGCACTTGGACTCTGGAGGGTAACGGGTCCAGGCACTGTGGGCCGTCAGGGCTATAAATAGGCAGCTGCCACCTCCCAGACTGCTGGGCACGGTGCTCTGAGACCAGACTCGAGGCTAAGGTGATTGGGAAGGGCCCAGATGCCATGCCCTCATCATTCTGGAGAAAGACCAGATTTACTGATTCCATCCTGCACGCTAAGTACTTTCCGTGCATCCTCTAATTTTATCCTGACGACAGTGCTGTGAGGCTGATGCCACCACAGTCCCCTACACAGGGGAAGTGGAGGCTCCAAGAGGGGATGCCAGCAGTTTGAATTCAGAGGCAGAATCAGGAGAGAATCCAGGTCTGCCTGGGCCCAGGTGGGTGCTCTTAGCCTACGCCAGTGGTTCTCAGGCGACCCTGCTAGCGGTTCTCAACGTGTGGGTCGTGACCCATATGTTGAAAACTGCTACTGTAGAGCCTAAGACCATCGGAAAACACAGATATTTGCATTATGATTCATAACAGTAGCAGAATTACAGTTATGAAGTAGCAACGAAAATAATTTTATGATTGGGGGTCACCACAACATGAGGAACTGAATTAAAGAGTCGCGGCATTAAGGTTGAGAACCACTGGCCTAGGCAGTGGAGGGAGAGGTAGGGATGGTCAGGAAGCAGGAGGGAGAAGATCCGAGATCCGGGCCCAATTCTCCCACACCCTAGCTGTGTGACCTGTGCAGGCCACTTTCCTTCTCTGTGCCCCTGTGTCACCATCTAATCCAGTCTATGTGATAACATTGCGGGAGGATTAAATGAAAGGAAAGAATGTAAAGGCTCTTAATACAGTGCATAGTACAGAGCACTAATAGTAATAGTGAGTCAAGGTCTAAGCCCTAATCCCACCTGGGCTGGACCCCTCTCAGCCGTGCCACTTATCAGTTGGGTACCCATAGGCAAGTCACTGAGCATGAGCCTGGAGCCCAACTGCCTGGGTTCAAATCCTGATACCCTTACTTCCCATTAGTTGGGTAAGTAACTCACCTCTCTGGGCCTCATTTTCCTTCTCTGTGAAATGGGAACATTAATGGCACTTCCCTCATCGGCTGGTTGTGGGGATTAATCCAGGTGGTGCAGGTAAAGAGTTGCACACCATCTCTGGGAAGAGCATTCAGGCTGCATTAGTTGCTGCTAATGTTGTTTCCCAACAAAACAGGGGGAACTGGAACACATTTTTCCTGTTCCTATTAAAGAGCTATGGTTGTTTATGATGATGATGTGTAATAATGAGGGGCTAAGAACATATTTATTTTGTTGACTGTTTAAAGCAGGGGTGGGGAACGTCTGGCCCAGGGGCCATATAAGGCCCATGGAATCATTTGCTCTGGCCCTGCGAGGGGTGAGTTAAGTAATTTTAGACCAAATATAGCAGTTGAAAATGTTGTATGGCCTGCGAGTGATGTTATAAATAGCCATATGGCCCATAGCAGGAAAAAGATTCCCTACCCCAGTTCTAAAGAAAGCCATACAGACTTTGGGTAGTGGAGAATGAGGAGGCAGCAGCCCAACCCCTAGTTTAGGGGGGACCATGGCTCCAGCTAGAAGGTGGAGGGGAGCATTGTTAACACAGCCCTGCCTGCACCCGGGGGCTCCTACATGCATTTGTAAACTGACTGTCCCATGTCCCCACAGACAGTGTATAACCTGGCCGATGTGGCCTGCAAGTGCCACGGGGTGTCCGGCTCCTGTAGTCTCAAGACGTGCTGGCTGCAGCTGGCTGACTTCCGCAAGGTGGGCGATGCCCTGAAGGAGAAGTATGACAGCGCGGCAGCCATGCGGCTCAATGGCCGAGGCAAGCTGGTGCAGGTGAACAGCCGCTTCAACTCGCCCACCACGCAGGACCTGGTCTACATCGACCCCAGCCCCGACTACTGCGTGCGCAATGAGAGCACGGGCTCGCTGGGCACGCAGGGCCGCCTGTGCAACAAGACGTCTGAGGGCATGGACGGCTGCGAGCTCATGTGCTGCGGCCGTGGCTACGACCAGTTCAAGACCGTGCAGACCGAGCGCTGCCACTGCAAGTTCCACTGGTGCTGCTATGTCAAGTGCAAGAAGTGCACGGAGATCGTGGACCAGTTTGTGTGCAAATAGTGGGCGCCTGCCGCTCGCCTGTCACCCAGCCCCGTTCCCAGGACCCACTTATTTATAGAAAGTACAGTGATTCTTCTTGTTTTTTTTTTTTAATATTGTTTTATTTTCCCCTGAGAATTGCAACCGGAATCATTTTTTTTCCTGTTCCCATCTAAGAACTCTGTGGTTTATTATTAATATTATAATTATTATTTGGCAATAATGGAGGGTGGAAACCAAGAAAATATTTATTTTGTGGATCTTTGAAAAGGTAAGACTTCTTTTGACGGTATAGGATGAGGGGGAAATAACACATACCCTGACTTAGTTGTGTGCACATCTAGAGGGTAAAGGAAATACGTTTTCTTTTTGTCAACTGTGGGCTTGTACAGGGCAAGTAGCATCCAGCTGAAAGGGGTTGGTCCAAGTCTATGCCCCATTCAGCCTGGGTGACCAAAATGAATTGTAAATGCTCTGGTGAAAGGTCTTGAGAAACAAACAAACAAACAAAATGAGGCTCCCTCCCCTTTCTCCAGAGGCTACCAGCCTGAAACTTTTCAAAATGGTAATTTAAAATTTAAGAGAGAGAATCTCTTTTCCCTCCAAGAAAAAAAAATATATCATGTATCTTATACTTCTCCAACATTCCATGTGCAGATGGTCCCATTCTAACAGCTTCTGAAACTTGGGGAGCAGGGAGGAAAGCCTCAGAAAGGAAAAAAAACCAAAAAACTTAAAAACTTTGATATTAAGACTGATTTGAAGCTGTTACAGGAATTAGGTTATCAGATTGGGAAAGCATCCCTGAATGACTCTGGGTTGTAGACGTTTTGTTTGGAGAGGGGCGGGGGAGGTTGGCTTGAATCTAAAGGAAAATATACTGTAATTTTCTTAGGGATACTTGGTTAATAAATGATAATAAGCAAAATAATAAATGGATTCCATTCACAGACCCTCCACCCAAACACCAAGGTAATTGAATGCAGTTCAGCGCTGCACCAGAGCAGAAAACCTGTGTGCAGGGAAAGAGTGCAACCCGCCCTCCCACTTGACCCCAACCCCTGCCTGAGCCCTCCTTGCCCCGCTTCGGAGGTGAGGCCGGCCCTGTTTCCAAGGGCAGCTCCACTGGGTCCCTTGGCTTGCAGGATAGGAAATGAACCATTAGGAGCTCCACTTGGAAAACAGTTGCTACTTAGGGATTTTTTCCCCCTAAAAGTTGGATTCCGAGGAGCTGTAGTTTTATGATTTAATGACATTCCTTAGCTGATGGAGTCTACAGGGGTGTTGCAGCGTGTCACTGTTATGATCCTGTGTTTAGGCTCTGCACTCGAGTTTTTCCTAGGACACTGCAGGTGAACCCTAAAACTGTTCCTACTGGACCTGAGCAGTTGCATGTATAAGGGAGCGGGGGAGGGATATGGTTTAATGGTGCCTGATATCTCGGTCTTTTGTATATCACACACACACACACACACACACAAACACACACATATATATATATATATATATATATATATATATGTACGTATATATAAATATAAATATTATTATATCAGTGCAGCCAGTGATTTAGAATTACATATTCCTCCTCTGGGGTTATTTCTCGGTGGTTGTCCTTTGTTGTGATCCATTGGGATTTTAACAAGGGGTTTTCAAGTTAAGCGTGGGCAGTGGCCCTGGTATGATGCTATCTTGAGCATCACGAAGCAGCCTTGTGTCTGAGGCATCCTGAAGGCCTTCCTCCCTGATATGCATGTTGGTTTGAAGATTTCTTTTCTCTCCTTCCCCGCCCCCGCCTTTTTCTCCAACCTCCATTTCTGTACACTTTTCTGAAAGGGCATTACTAGTTCGCCATAGTCTTGGAAATGAAGAGAGATTCAAAACTAGGAAGCATAGTCACCATTTCCCTCTCCTTAGTTCATTTTGCAGAATTGAAACCAGTGTTTGGTAGATTTAGTAATACCTATTTGAGTCCCTAAGGAAAATCCAGCTCATGACATAGACAACTGATTTTTAAAACCGGACACCTCTTTCCACAAAGTGCCATCCAACGTGTTCTTATCTCAAACTTGCATGATTTAAGTAGTTTGGAAAGATACACATCTCCTACAGCCATCATAGGCTTGGTGGCCTTCACATCACCTCAGCCATATGTGGCTCTTAATTTATTGCACAAGAATATTCACTTCCCCTCAGTTGCAGTGAATTGCAAGCAAAAGATCTTAAAATTAATAAGCACTAATTAGTTTAAAATGTCACTTTTTTGGTTTTTATTATACAAAAACCATGAAGTTTTTATTTGCTAAACCAGATTTTGTTCCTTCTTAGTGATTCATGTTTATGAAGAGAGTTAAATTTAACAATCCTAGTTTTTAAAAGAAACTATTTAATGTAAAATATTCTACTTGTCATTCAGATATTATGTATATCTTCTATGGCCTTTATTCTGACTTTTAATGTACATATTTCTGCCTTGCGTGATTTGTATATTTCACTGGTTTAAAAAACAAACATCAAAAGGCTTATGCCAAATGGAAGATAGAATATAAAATAAAATGTTACTTGTATATTGGTAAGTGGCTTCAATTGTCATTCAGATAACTCATGTGGAGATTTTTTGAGAAACCATGAGGGAGAGTTTAGAGTGACTACATGTTAGCATAACAGAAGAGCAGAGAATTTTCTTTTTCTTTCTTTCTTTTTTTTTTTTTTTACCAAAAGCCAAACTATTTGGAAGCTTCAAAAGATTTCTATATGTAGCAGAACAAGAGGGGAATTCTCTTTTCCTATATATGTTCCTCAAAAAATCAAGCAGATGGCGCAAAGCTGGGTATAGGATTGCTCGCATTCTTTTAGCATTATGCATGTAACTTAATTGTTTTAGAGCGTGTTGCTGTTGTAGCATCTCAGAGAACGGAAAGGCACATGCTTTTCCCCAGGACCAGAGTTTTAGTCTCCAGAAGGGTATCTGTGTTTACCACTGCAAGGATTTCACCTCACTAGTTGAAGTTACTGTGGACTTGAGTGTCTCTGTTCCCCTTTGAAAGTCATTTCGTGAAAAGCAAGCTTCAGTCTGCAGGGAATGAAAACTCATGGGAAACTAAAGGCTTGTTGTGTGAAGTGCAATTAATACGGGTTCTCGTGCTTTCCAAAAGGGCACGCTGAAGTCTGGCCCGTGCTGCCCAGATTGATACGTTAGCCCTTTGCTTTTTTTTTTTCCTTTCTTTCTGGATAACCTTGTAACATATTGAAACCTTTTAAGGATGCCAAGAATGCATTATTCCACAAAAAAAAACAAAAAAAAAAAAACAGTAGACCAACATATAGAGTGTTTAAAATAGCATTTCTGGGCAAATTCAAACACTTGTGGTTCTAGGCCTCACATCTGTTTCAGTTTTTCCTCAGTTGTATATTGACCAGTGTTCTTTATTGCAAAAACATATACTTGATTTAGGAGTGTCAGCATATTTTTTTCCTTCGCATTCTGGAACACATTCAAGATCTTCCCAATACAGGAAAATTAACACGAAAATTTATATATAGGCAGCAGCAAACAGAGCCATGTTCAAAATAGTAATTATGGACTCACGTAAGAGGAAGACTGCTTTAAGTTTTGGTTCAGTTTGTTCGCTGCTGACCTCCTTGACTGAATATATTTTAGTAGCCTACCCAAACCCTTGGCTCAGACAATTTTGCCAATACCAAGTATCAATTTGTTTTTGCAAACCATTTTGCAAGCCACTGGAATGGTCCAATATGACACTCGCAGGATAACTGTTCCGAATGAGAGGCTGGTACTGGCCGACTCCAAGAGATCATTAGCAAAAAGCAGCTCCCAAAGGCTAAGTGGTTTCAATAGAAGGAGAGAGCGACATAGAGAAGGTACTTGGAACTTGAAGCATGTATGTAATGCAAATACGCACCAAGGCATAGGTCTAAAATACTGCTTTATCACTGTAAATGGTACTTTTAAAATATTTATTTTTTTAGAAAGTATTTTTTGGTCTTCCCTCTCTTTATGGGATGGAGAAAAACAGATGCCATGTTTTGAAAGTAAGATGATGAAATTAAAACAGGAAACATTCAGCAATGCAAGAATTATAACTTAGTAAAGGGATCTTCTAATTTACCTGTTCGTACAAACTTGAAGCTTAAATCTGATGATTGGATGATATTTTATTTCAGGGAAACCTTGTCTGGTTAGCCAACTTTAAAAAATGGATATGGAATGATTAAAGCTTGGGTATGATTTTTTAAGACAAAAATGTATCAATTGGAATCAAGAAGACTTAATTAAAATGCTGTCTCAGTATTTCAAAAGCAAAAAAGGAGCGAGGAAAATTGCATCTTAGATCAGTTTTATATGCAGTGTACAATTTGCTGGGCTAGAAATGAGATAAAGATTATTTATTTTTGTTCATATCTTGTACTTTTCTATTAAAATCATTTTATGAAATCGGCGCAGTCATGTGTATGTTTAGCAGAGATGGTGTGCATGGCCATCGGAGTCTGATGCATGTGGGCACGGAGCACAATTATGGTTTAGGGCCTCCAGAAGAGAACATTCACATTCCAGGCATGTCGTTGATAATTATGGTCAAATCTCCAGGATTTATTTTGTATTTTAATGCTCATTTTCCTGTTGGCTATTGCTAATCTTTCCATTTCTTATGTGTTCTGCTGCTGCTGACATAGAGGAGTTGTGTTAGGAGATTATTATTCAGTGTGTACATTTAGCACAGTGACATGAAATGATAAAGACATTTGAGAGCAAGAGGAGAAAATGATGTGAGGAGAGAAAATAAGGTTCTAGATAAACGGACAGAGTCACCTGGAATATTTTGCAGGTGATTTCTTCCTTTGCTGCCGGGGTTGCCAGCCAGGTATTTCATTTAGATGAGCTGCTCAGCCTCCAAACCATTGGCACTTTTGGGCTGGGTAATTCTTTGCTGTGGGGATTTGTCCTGCATGATTTTAAGCAGCATCTCTAGTCTCTACCCACTAGATGCCAGTAGTACCCCCACATTGGTGACAATCAGAAATGTCTCCAGACATTGCAGAATATGCCACAGGGACAGAATCACCCCCAGTTGAGAGCCAGTGCTTTAGATGGAGGTCTGTGCACCCAGGGAATGCGGGCTAACCCCAGTGGTGGACTGCTTCTTGCCTAGGTTGGCTGATAAGCCAGGGGTATCCCTAACAAGTTTCCTTCTGTAGAATACGAAGATGTGGCATCTTCCACAGGGGAAATTGGCTTAGCAATCAATAACAGGCTTTGGAGCCAGACTTTCTGGGGTCAAATCCTGGTACTGCCATTTGCTGTGTTATCTTGGGAACATTGTGTAGCCTCTCTGAGCATTTGTCTTTAAAATGGGAGAGAATATTGTACCTACCTCTTGGGTTGTAAAGATAAAATGAGTTAACGTGTTTTGAATACTTAGAAGAGGTTCTGGTCCACAGTAAGAGCTCACTACATGTTAGCTAGGAAGGCTAGAATCAGTCTGAAGACCAAACCCAGGAAATGTGGGCCAGTGTTGTTTAACATACCCAGCAGTGGTTAGCTCAATGCTAGGAAGGCACCCTGAGTGTTCCGGGAGATTGCAAACTTGTGGCCTGCCTACATCACATTTCCAGATGTATTCTACTCGACTGGCAAAGTATTAAAAGTACTCAAATTAGCTGCTAGCATTGAAAAGATCAGTATTTTCACTTTCAAATGTGGATTCCTGGTTTGGCTGGCCACCTGAATGCATCGTATCATGAGTCCCCGGGAACAGCGATCAGCTGGTCCAGGCAGCATTGACCCTTAGAGACAGGGTTGAGTATGTCCCATTAGTGAGCCATTTATATCATTGAGCTGACCCCTGCAGGCTCATGCACTTGTGATGGCTGTTAAAGATGTTTTTCCCCCTAAGTCCAAGTTTCAACCTCACCATTGCTGACATTTGAGGCTCGATAATTTATTGTTTTGAATGGGCTGTCAAGTGCATTATGGAATGTTTAGCAATAGCCCAGGCTTCTATCCACTAGATGCCAATAGCATCCTCCCATCCACAGCAATATAAGTCTCCAGACATTGCTGAATGTCCCCTGGGGGGGCAGAATCACCCTGGTTCAAACCCTTGGTCTAAACCAGTGGTTGGCAAACTCATTAGTCAACAGAGCCCAATATCAACAGTATGATGATCGAAATTTCTTTTGAGAGCCAATTTTTTTAAACTTAAATTTCTTCTAATGCCACTTCTTCAAAATAGACTCGCCCAGGCCATGGTATTTTGTGGAACAGCCACACGCAAGGGGCCAAAGAGCCGCATGTGGCTCGAAGCCACAGTTTGCCGACCACTGGTCTAAACTAAATTAGGGTCTGTATTCATAAGCTAGCCTATGAGGTTAAAACAAAGAAATAAAATAAATAAAAATTAGTCTCTTGCTGTAAAGAAACATCTGGCACATCACAGGAACTTGATAAATATTTAATGAGTGAATAAAAACAGCCATTTCCATCAGCCCGCCGCCTTTCTTGAATCTGACATAACCTGAAAGGGCTCTGAAGCCTAACAATAATAGCAACTTAAGGGGAAATTAGTGTTAAAAATAAATATACAGTAATACATTCTCCTGTGAGCCTGTTCCCACATAAATGAAGATGCGCTGCATTCTGTCATTTTCATTACTGAGCTGCAATCCCATCACTCACAGACCCAGGAGATGCTAAACAGAAAGAGTTTCACTGCCAAACAAGTTTGGGAAAGGATGAAGGGTGGACCATGGCTGCGCTGAGAGATGTATGCTGTGCATTAGCATATTGGCAGTGCTAAAATCAAAGATGGGCGGGAAAGAAGGCTGCTGCTGAACTCACAGTTCTTTGGAATGTTTTGACTCCTGTTCATTTAACACTTGTTATTATCCTTAGGGCAAATCTGGGTCCTCTGGCATGGAGCTCCACTCTCCCTGGCAGGTGTGTGGGCATGTGTTCTGTTGAGGTCAAAAGCAGTCTGGCTTGCCTTTTTATGGCTGCAGAGGGGATAGGGTGCTCCTTGGTAACTTGTCTTGTGTAGAAAGCTGGTATTGCTCCTCTCCCTAAGGAGGGGCTGGCCCTAAATGGCAGTTAATCCACTTTGCAGCCTGGGTGATTGGGATGGGAAAGGAGGTGCTCAGGGAGGCAACCATGGAATCCTGAGGTATAAAAATACTATAAGGGCTCAGCCAGTGTGGCTCAATGGATTGAGCATTGTCCCATACACCAGTCAAAACATATGCCTGAGTTGCAGGAGGCAGTGCATGGATGTTTCTCTCTTCCTCTCCTTCCCCTCTCTCTAAAATTAATTCAAATATATTTTTAAAAAGATAAAGATACTACAGAGGTGGAAATGAGAAAGAAAGGGAGGAAAACCAGAAAAGGGTTGAAAGAGGAAAAGAGGAAGGTATGAAAAGCAGGGATTATCAACACCTTCAGAAAAATCTAATTTCCACTAGTTAAAAAGAAAATGGGATGGGAATGTAATATTTGATAAGCATTTTCCATGCATCTGGTACTTGCTAAGGGTTTTATCTTTCACCCACTTAAGTAAGCTTCCCAAGAATCTTCTGAGGCAATAGTGCTATATTCATATTATAGAGGAAGAAATGCAAGTTTGGAGAGCATTGAACTGACCCAAGAGCCCATTTGTTCACCCAAAATTCAGGATCTCCCTTTATTATTGTGTTCATATTTGAAGATGGCTGCCTAACCAAAGACTACATTTCCCAGGCTCCCTTGCATCCAGGTATTGCCCAATGAGTAGTTTCAGTAGTTTCTATCAATGGAAGGTGACCAGAAGTCCTGTCAGTTTTGGAGCTCTGGTGAGTTCTCTGTTGCCTCTTTCCTATCCACCAGTTGGGAGCAGAGGATTCTGAAGTGTTAGGGGTTGATGGAGCCATAATATGGGAGAAATGTGAGTCTTTCAGCCATCACATGGAGGAAAGCTATGAGTTAACCAGAAACTTTTTTCTTTGACTAATTTATGAACTTCTATTGGGTCAAGTCACTGGCATTTTGGAATTTGATACAGCCCTTAGTTCTTTTACTCAGCATACTGCTTCTCCCAGCATTTCAGTCCACTTGCTATGCTCCCATAGTGAGGCCCAGGGCCATCACTGAGTTTCCATACGTGTGTGTGTGTGTGTGTGTGTGTGTGTGTGTGTGTGTGTGTGTGTGTATTTGGGGGGGAAAGTCCCCTCCTCAGGGATGAACAGATTGGAAGGTCTTTTGTAAGTCTCTTCCTTCTCTGAGCCTCTGATTTTCTTTGTTGCTGTTGCTTTTTCATCCAACTCATTTACTGATTTACCATTTAAAGAACAGGAAGGGTATTTCATGACCACCTGCTGTGTTCTGAGCACTGATTTAGGTGTTGGAGTTACAGAAATGAGCAAAGCAAACTGGGTCCCTGCCCTTCTGGAATAACCAGCAGTCACAATGGCAGAGCATCGGGGAAGGATTGGGTGCCACTATAACCCTGGAGAGGAGAGCCAAACCCACACTTGGGGAATTAAGGATACTCCCCAGAGAAGTTGATGTTTTAGCTGAGCTTTTAAAGACAAGTAGAGCTTATCTAGGTTAAGTGTGTGTGGTGTGTGTGTGAGGGGGTAGGGGGGCATGTTCAGTGGATAGGTAATAGCATTTAAGAAATAGGGCACCACTTGTGCAAAGGCCAAGAGGTAGGAGAGGATATAGTTCATCCCCAAAAACAATGGGTCCAGAGGTCTGCTGGAATGTGAAAGTGAAGCAGAAAGTGGGGGATGAGGTGGGGTGCATTGCAGTCCAGGCTGTAGTCAAGAAGGTCCTAGTCACCCCCTTGGAGGAATGGGGAGCTATGGAAAATTATTCAGCAGGGATGGAACATATTAAATGAACTTGATGGGACATATTAAATGAACTTGTAAACACACTTGTATCCTCAGTCTCTTAGTTCCTAAAACCTGAAGGCACCCATGATCTTGAGGACATTTGGGTGTTGCTTTGCCATGGCTCAAACCCCTGCAATCTCGGGCTTCCTGCCTAATTCAAGACAGCTTAAGGTCCCTGTTACTGAGACAATTCTAGCCAGATGCCCACCTCTGCTCTGCCAGTGTGATTTCTTCTAAATTTGACTTCAAACTCTTGTCCCAGGGCTTCCCTCTCTGTACATATTGCCTCATCCACTGAAGGGCTCACTTCATGTCTCTTGCCCCAGAGGCCCTAACCAGAGTTGCCAAGGGTGAACCTTGATGCCAGACCCACTTCTCCATGACTCACAGGCTTCATCTCAATTTATTCTTCATAACAAAGTTGTCAACAAGAATGTCAGCATTATTTCCAGATGAGGAAACCAAAGCTGGGAGAAATTAGGTCACTTTATCAGTTGTCTATTGTCAAGTAACAAAAACTAAGTGGCTTAAAACAATGACTTTTGTAATTGCTTATAATCCTGTGGGGGAGGGGGGATAGGGAGTGTGTTATTCTAATGCTATTGCTTGGGACTTGGCCGATAGGCTAGGGGCTGGATGATCTCACATGGCTTCACTCACAAGTCAATGGTTGATTCTGGCTATTGGCTGGGCCTTTCTTTTGACGAGTTCTCATTTTTCAGGACACCACACTCCATGAAGGTGTGATTGGAAGCTTCAAGGCCTCTTGAGGCCTGAAGTCAGAATTTTTACCATATCACTTTCACTGCCTTCAATTGGTCAAAGGAAGCCCAAGGATAGCCCAGATTCAAAGAGGTGGAAAGGTAGACTCTCACCTCCCCTCTCTCCTGTGGCAGCACCTGTAGGAGGAAACCCTTCTTCCACTTCCCAAAGCCCACTATCAACATGGTTCAGAGAGTAGGACAAAGAATTTGAAGGCAAGAAGATCTCGCTCCAAGTTTTGTTATTATTTATGTGTCTCTTGTCCAGTTATATACCTCTCTGAGTTCATTCAGTATTCTCCTGTGTATCATGAAAATCTGATAATGTTAGAGGGTGATAGTGAGGACCGAGTAGGCACCTAAGCAGCTGTAGATGATGGTGGTGGTGGTGATTGCTGGCTTGGGAGAAACCAGTCACATTTCTATCACCAACATTCAATGACTCATGAGCCTCCTCGTTCAGCAAATTGCAGTACACTCCCTTGGATGCACTGGGAGGGGGCTCCTAAAGGTTCTTGATCAGGTTCAGGCTAAGAAGCAGAGGGTGGGGAGTCAGAGATGGACTTAGCCTTAGTTCAGACATGCCAAATCCTCCCTTGCCCCTGGGAAACTCTGAGGAACGCTTTCCCACGTCTTAGGAGAGACCTATGACACCAGCAAGGTGGGGACTCACCTCCTCTTTATGGAGTAAGTTTCTGAGGCTGGGAAGAGCAGCCCGGTCTCCTGAATTCTAGGCACACCCTTCACCCCATTTTGCTTCCTGTGAATAGCAAGCTGTGCCTTTTGGGCAAGCCTTCGAGCTTCCTTTGGGACTCAGTTTCCCTGCCTATAAAGTGGAAAAAAGACCTGTATAACTGGAAACACAAATTTATTAACAAGTGCTCCCATTTTCCAAGCACTTGCATGTACTGGGGTGAATTTAATTATATTGTTTCATCTCATGTGATCCAACATAAAGAAGGGTTACTTTTTCCGTTTTACAGATGAAAGAGAAGCCCCAGAAGAGCAATATCTTTCCCCAAACTCAGAGCTGGTAAGAAGCAAAGCCAGGTGCCTGATTATAGGGCCCTTGTTTCCATCCACTAGAATCTAGTGACTAGATAATCATGTCCCAGGGTTGCAAGGAAGAGAAAAATGAAAGGCTAGAAAAGGAAGGTTTTCTGGTAGAAACCTAATATTCCATTTCTGACCCACAGTCACTTGTCCTAGTTTACAGGTTGAGACCACCTCAGAGCTCCTCCTCTAGGTTTTAACACTGTGCAATTGGAGAGCCCCAGTGGGTGCCAGGCCAGGTTTGCCTCTGCACATGGACTAGGGCTGGGAGAATCCCGGATCCGGATTTTTGACCAGCCCAACAAGACTTTCGCTGTTTGGATTCTGGCTCTGCTTTCGCCATCACTTTGTTGTGTGACTTCATGAAAATCCCTTCTCTTTTCTGGGTCTCCTTCCTGGACACATGCTTAATGGGTTAGGCTGGGCCACATTAATGAGTTTGATTTCCTGTCCAGCAATATTGTGTCCCATGAAATTGATGCTGTATTGAGGTAGAGAATAGGACCTTGAGCCCTGATATTCGGCAATAAAAGGAATGCAAGACAAAAACAAACAAACAAACAAAAAACTGGCCTATATTGCTTTGGGCCAGGAATAGGGTGATGTAGGGGAAACTCTCTGCTGTGTCCTGTATACACCTACATACCCAACACTTCCTGTCCAGGTTCCCCATCCAGCATGGTGGAGGGGGGGTGGGGAACGAAAAGAGTATGAGCTTTGGAATCAGAAACACCAGCACCATCTTGGGCAACTTCCTTGACCCTTCTGAGCTTCTATTTCCTCATCTACCAAAGGGGTGAACCCTGTCCACTGTGCAGGGGTTTGGTGTGGATTATACAGGAAAGTGTGCAGTGTAAGAACATGGCAACCACTCAAGAAATGGAAGCTATTATATTATTATCCTAATCCAGAAGCCTACATGTTGGCGGGACCCCTTCTGCTCTGGAGAGAGGCCTGATACATTATATAGGGGCAGATAAGCCATTAATTAATCCACTAGGGGGTTCAGCACATTCTCTTGAGAGTATGTTTCCTGGAGGAATGGACTGAAAGGGGGCAATTATGACGCCCCCTCCTGCCCCCCATAGTCTAGGGAGGGATTTCCGGTATCTCGGAGGTAGATTTCCTTTCCCAGGGCCCCTCGGACTCTCATGATTCAGGCTGTGCACAGGGCTGCCAGCTCTTACTCTTTCCTCCCACATTTCCCAGATGCGCCTGAGTGCCAGGCCTTTGGTGAGGTGGAGTAATGAGTAAGATCCCCTCCTGCCTCGAGGAGCTCCATGGAGGTCAGCGACGTGGAGCAGTTAAGGGCAAACCAGGAGAAGATAACCGTGAGTTCCTGGGGAGTCTCCGCGCGCTGGCAGAGAACCCGCACCCAAGCACGTTCCCAGCGCGCACTTGAAACCACTTGAATTTGGGTTTCGAAAACCAAGAAACCAGTTCTAAGTGTTTTCACCTCTCCCACTGCTTCCTCCTAAATTTCATTAAGGCTGACAATTTGTATATCCACTTACAGGGTAATGTGATTTAAATGGCTGACCGTAACTGTTAGAAATGGAGTTCCCCCGGGGCGCAGCGAGTGGAGGCGGGCGGCTGGGGACGCTGCCCAGGGCCGCGTGGGGCCCGCGCGCACCGGTGTGGGTTTGGAAGGCCTGGTGGGTTTGTGGGACGTGGTGTCCACCCCAGGAGCCCCGAGAGACAGCCTGTTGGCCCCCTTCCCGCTTCACCCCGCGATCACTTTTGTTCTTGGAGGCTGAGATAGCTGCAGTTTTAGGCCTGCAATAAAACACACTTGACCACAAGGCGTGTTGAGCCAGGACGGCGGAGGGAGGAGAAAGCCAAGGCCGTTGGCCGGCGTCTACATGCATGGTTAGGCGGAATTGATAGTGTGTCCCGCTTCGTGGCTTTCCTTTTTGTTTTGGTTTTGTAACTAAAACAGAGCCGAAGTCTCAGTGATGGATGTTTAGTTGTGTGTTTTTTTTTTAAATTTTTATTTTATACCCTATCAATGTTTTATACACTGTGTGTGTGTGTGTGTGTGTGTGTGTGTGTGTGTGTATGTGTGTATGGGGGCGGGTATGTGCCACAAGCAGTTCCATGGCGGGTTGAATATGGGTTTGAATTCTGGCCCTGTCTCCCTCGGTGACCTCAGGCATGTCATTTTTCCCATCTGTAAAACTGCGCTGGCGTTCTTGCCTTGCATAACGAATTATAAGAAGTATCTAGAACGGCACTGTCGAACCCAGGAGCCATTAGCCACAATTGACTATTAGAATTTGAATTCATTAGGATAAAATGAATGATTCCGTTCCTCAGGTGCACTAGCCATGTTTCAGTAGCCACATCTCTGAAATGACAGAAGTTATAGAACTTTCCCACATGGAGGGCAGTTCTCCCAGAATCTCTGGCCCAGCACCCCTCCTGCTCAGTGGCCTCCATGCCCTGTGATAGCACAGTACCTGTGGTCAACAGGGGGTTGAAGGAAAGCTGAAAAATACCTTACCTAGAGCACACTCCCCAGAGTTTAGAATCTGAAACTTGAAGATCAGCTGTCTTTTTCTAGAGACCCTTTTTTTGTACATAGTGTCCAAACCTGGGAAAACAGTCCACAGAGAGGCAGGTACAACACAAGAATAGCAAAGACTACAAAATGCAAATGGACAGCTGCAATGCGGCAGGCGCTCCTGGTGCCCGCGGTCTGGGCCGCATTAGTCAAGGTTCTTTTTAACTGCAGTCACAGAGTCTAGCTCCAGCTGCAGTAAACCAGACACAAACTTGTTGGAAGATGTTGAGATGTCTCCTGGACTCCAAGGACGCCTCCAGCCATTAGGGTGGCTCTGGGGATCTCGGCAGAAATTCATGACTTTGCCCTGTGTGAAGGAGCTGTAGAATCCTCTGGGATAGCCGTAAAGTACAGACTCCTGGGCCCTCCCTTGGATTTTCAGATTCCCCGTGCTTGGATTGAGTCTTGGGAACCTGTATTTTTCTAGGCTCCTCAGGTGAGAAGGAAGCAGCCATTGGGAAACGTGTGTCCCCAATCTGTGCTCTCTGCTTTCCTGGCCTGTATTCCTAGTGATCTTGTTATCAGACCGAATGCCGCAATCCAAAGGGAGAGGCTTCACTCACCTTCCTGTTGTCCATTGCACAAACAGCACAATTGGCTCAAGCCTGACTCCTGGGGTCTGGATCCCTAGAGTCACCATATGATCCAGCAATATCACTTCTGGGTCTATAGAGCCAAAGAACTGAAATCAGGAGCAGGACGAGATCTCTGTTCTCCCAGAGATCTTGCAGCATTGTTTACAAGAGTCACGATATGGGAGCAACCTAGAATGGTCCTCAACAGATGAATGAATAAAGTAAATGTGGAATGTGCATGCAAGGGAATATTATTTAGCCTTAAGTTAAAAAGAAAACCCAGTCATGTTTTCATATGGAGGACACTGGAGAACATTAGACTGAGCGAAATTAGCCCTGAGGAATCCATCATAGTCAAACTCCTAGAACAGGAAGTGGAATGGTAGTTGTCAGGGGACTGGGGAGTTGCTCTTCAATGGGTATAAAGCTTCAGTCATGGGAGACTAAAAATTTCTACAGATCCGAGGTTCAACATTGCGCCTATAGCTAACAATATACTGGACTGTACACTTAAAATTTGGTAAGAGGGTCGATTTCATGTTAAGTGTTCTTGCCACAATTAAAGAGAGAGAGAGAGGAGAGAATTCTGATGCGTTCAGACACATCTCCTGTGAGGGAATGGTACCATTTTCATTGCTTTCTTTTGAGACATCTAGGGGGTGATGGGACCGTTTGCCATAAAGTCATAGATAACTGAAACAAAGAGCTATGCTTTCTTTTCTGTTGGGGGGAAATCATTTGAAAGTATTTCTCTAGCTATTTAGTGTCCTGTTGATTTTGCAACTTTTCAGTGAAAAATGGATAGTTAATCCTGGGAACTTGTGACTTTTAAGTGGTACTTGTTGATATCCAAGGGTCTTGATCTCCTTTTTGCCCTCAGACTAAATGTTCCATTTCATAACGGAAGTGAATGGGTAAAACTATTCATGTATGTGTATGCAAATGGAAAAAAAAGTCTGAACAGCAGTACACCAAAGTTTTCACCGTAATTCTAAGTGGCAGAATCAGTTTTTAATTTTATTAATCTTTATGTTTTAATATTTTTATGAAGAACTTGAGTTTCTTTTGCAATAACTAAAGGCCATTTTTATGTGTAAAAATAGATACATAAAATAATGGTTGATATGTGTAATTACCTCCCGAGAGAACGGTGGAAAGGGGTCTCTGTGGGCTATCTTCACACTTAAAACACAGCAGCTTGTCAATGGGTACCACACACTGCCCTCCCAGCAGGTGATAGAAGCAGCTCCTGAGTCAACACTGGAGTCTGGGGGTTTTTCCCTGTGTATCTGGGACCTTGCTCAGCACCTAGTAAATATGCAGAAGTGTTGAATACGTGAATGAAGAAAGAATTTCAGTAAGACTCTGATGGTGGGGCTTGGCGAAGAGGGAGAACTGGAAGATGCTTATTTGACACAGAGCATCTGTGCCCCTCTAGGTTTCTCACCTGGGGCTGGAAAAGCAAAGGGCCATTGAGTTGGGGTGCGTGAGGAACTGTGCCACATAGTAGTTTGGACGTCAGTCTACTTGGCCAGCAGACAAGGGAAATGAAACTGTGGTGAGCTTGGGGAGAGCTTTCTGCTTGAGGCAGGTGGCAAGGCATCACGTGCTCCCAGAGATGATGCATGCTTAGCCAATGGGTGAGTTTGCCCCTTGGGTTTGAGAGGGCTGCTCTCTTTCTGTGGATGTGTTTAAGGTGCAAAGTACATTGATGACATCTCACTCATTTCCTCACTTAATCTCCTCCTTGCAAATGGGAAATTTTATTACATAGTGTTCTTAATAATGATTTGCAGCTCGAAGTCTATTGGATGTGGCAATAATATGCCTACATCTTTTTTTTTTTTTGGTTGGTATTTATCTCTTTCAATCCTTTTATTGAACTGCTCTGAGTCCTTAGGCTTTAAGTGTTGTTTAAACATTCAGAGTTGGATTTTTTTTTTAGTTTGAAAAGTTTAGTTCATTATGTTTATTATGATCATTGATATATTTTGAGCTTTGTATTTGTCCTGCTCTTTCTTTCTTCTGTTTATCTGCCTTTTTGGATGATTACATTTTCCTTCCTTTTTTTTGAAGCTACATTTCTGTGTAATTTTTAAAAAGTGGATATATTGGCAAACTCATTAATTAACAGAGCCAAATACCAACAGTACAACAATTGAAATTTCTTTTGAGAGCCACATTTTTTAAACTTAAATTTCTTCTAATGCCACTTTTTCAAAATAGACTTGCCCAGGTCATGGTATTTTGTGGAAGAGCCACATCAAAGGGCCAAAGAGCCACGTGTGGCTCACGAGCCGCAGTTTGCTGACCATAGTCCTAGATTACCTAATCATTTATGCTTATAAAGTCTGACCAGGATCTTGACACTCTTTTCAAACAATGTTAGGCTTTTAGATCATAATTCCATTTCCTTCTCCTAGTATATATGCTCTTATTTGACTATTAGTTGTTTGAAACTCCAAAATAGACTTCATAACTATTTTATATAGTCATTGTTAGTTTATATTTTCTAACGTATTTGCCAGCATCTTGTCTCTTAGACATTCTGTGATTTCAATGCATTTTTCCCCAGTGCCTGGAAGTGTAGCGTTTAGAAGTTCCTTTAGTGACTTGGTGAGAATTGTCTCAGTTTTTATTTTATTAAAAATTTCTTATTTGACAATCAATCTTGAGTGGAAGTTTTTCTGGATACAAAATGGACAATTATTCATACACTCCTTTAAGAGCTTTCAAATTATGTTGAAGATTTTTGGCTTTATACCAGAATGCTATATTTCTATTTGTAATTCATAGTAGGGAAGTTGAAGGAGAGGAGGGAGGAAAGGCAGGCAGACAGACAGGCTTGATTCTAAAAGAAAAGCCCTGCTCACGCTAGGCAGGAATATACCTAAGCACTCTGTCTGAGGCATTCACTTTATGAAAACGGATAACCACCTTTTTTTTTTTCTTGACCAATATTTCAAAGGAGTTGGTGAAATGAATTAAAGTTAGTTTCGTTGATCTGTTCCATTCTTCACTGAGCTCCCTTCCTGAATAACCACCACCAATGCCTCTCTTCCCCACACTATAATCAGTGCTTTTCATCTTCTGAATATGTATAACTTTAAAGTACATGACTGAACTCAAATTTGTGCTACCAAATCAGTTCTGAGAAATTGATTTTTATTTTCTGCAGGTCAGGGTTTTGTATATTTTGGTACACTGTAAATAATCCTGTTTGTGTCGCATAGCACCGAGGGGTTTCACAAACCATTTCCAACTCTAAATATGGCATTTTTGTTTTGTTTTAGTTCTCTGTGAATGGAATTCCTCATTAACACGTATTCATCCTAACACATGGACATTTATTTATTTATTTATTTACTTATTTAATCTTCACCTGAGGACATGTTTATTGTTGAGAGAGAGAAAAAAAGAAAGAGAGAGAGAGAGAGAAAGAGAGAGAGAGAGAAAGAAGAAGAAGAAGAAGAAGAAGAAGAAGAAGAAGAAGAAGAAGAAGAGAGAAGAAGAAGAAGAGAAAGAAGAGGAGGAGGAGGAGGAGGAGGAGGAGGAGGAGGAGGAGGAGGAAGAAGAGAGACAGAGAGAGGAGAAAGAAACACATCAATTGTCTCCCATATGTGCCTTGACTGGGAATCGAACCTGTATCCTTTTGGTGCATTGGATGACGGTCCAATCAAATGAACCAACTGAGCCAGAGTTTTTGTTTTGTTTTGTTTTCTTATACAGTATTTACATTTTGAGGAATATAATACATGCAAATGTGTTAGGTTATTTAGATTTTCAGTAGAAGATAATTTAGGTGATTGTTAAATGAGGTTTACCCTCCTATGGGAAAAAGTTTGCTGAAGAATTTAGTAAAATAAGCAGATGGTATGAGGCTATTTTATTCTATATAAGAGAACTGACCTTCAGACTAAGCCACCTTTACTTCCACATCTAGAGCAAAAAGACTTGGATTTGAGTCCTGGCTGCACAACTACTGCTTTGAGTGACCCAGGTCACTTACAAACCCTCTCTGAGTCTCAGTCTGCAAATCTACAGAACTTGGACTAATACTCCTTTGTAGGTTTTAACATGGAATTGCATGTTAAGAACAAATTACTTGGAACCACTCAAATACTGGTATTGACCTCCCCTTTTGCTTACCTGTTCCATAAAGCCAGCTGTTCAAGCTTCTGCATTACTTTGCTAGCCACAAGTTAGAATCACAAACTTCAGGTTAAACATAATCATACTGCATTTCTTGAAAACAAATATCTAATTCCAGCTGATGTCAAATTCAGTAGAACATTTCTCCTACTTGTTTTTGCCAGAGCTACATCATCTAAACCTGTGCTGATTATTCCTCACTAGTATTTAAAGAAATGTATAAAGAAGTAGCATAATATATTATCAAATGATTAAAAAGAGATAATAACCAATGCTGGTAAGTATGGGGTCAGACAGTATTCACATATATATCCAGCCAGTGTGGCTCATGAGTCATAAAAGGGCTCATGTAGTCAAGCTCTAATCCTGCCTCTAGGAATCTATTGTAAGGAAATATTCAGGGCCAGGTAAGTGAACAAAAGTGCATGTTCATCGCATCAGTATTTATGGTAGCGTTATTAAAAATGACCTAAATTTCAACAAAGGAGACATTATTAAGTACATTATGATACAACCAAATGAGGAAATATTTTTATTTATTTATTTTCTTGATTAAAGTATTACATGTGTACATATCTTCCCATTGCGCCCCCCTCCACTCCCATACATGCCCTTACCCCCCAGTGTCTTGCATCCATTGGTTATGCTTATATGCATGCATACAAGTCCTTCGGTTAATCTCTTATGTTCCCCACCTCTCCCTAACCTTCCTGCTATAATTTGGCAGTGCTTGATGCTTTACTGATCTCTGTATCTATCTTTTTGTATATCAGTTTATAATGTTCTTTATTATCCACAAATGAGTGAGATCACGTGGTATTTTTCTTTCATTGACTGGCTTATTTCACTTAGCATGATGCTCTCCAGTTCCATCCAGGTTGCTGCAAATGGTAAGAATTCCTTTTTTTTTTAAAAAATATATTTTATTGATTTTTTACAGAGAGGAAGGGAGAAGGATAGAGAGTAAGAAATATCGATGAGAGACATCGATCAGCCGCCTCCTGCACGCCCCCTACTGGGGATGTGCCCACAACTAGGATACATGCCCTTGACCAGAATCGAACCTGGGACCTTTCAGTCCAGAGGCCGATGCTCTATCCACTGAGCCAAACCGGTTTCGGCAGAATTCCTTCTTTTTGATGACAACATAGTATTCCATTGTGTAGGTGTATCATAGTTTTCTGATCCACTCATTTCCAGACAGGCACCTAGGCTGTTTCCAAATTGTAGCTATTGTAAATTGTGCTTCTATGAACATAGGGGTGCATAAATCCTTTCTGACTGGTGTTTCTAGTTTCTTAGGATATATTCCTAAGAGTGGGATTGCTGGGTCAAATGGGCGTTCCATTTATAGTTTTCTGAGAAAACTCCATACTGTTCTCCATAGTGGCTGCACCAATCTGCATTCCCACCAGCAGTGCACAAGGGTTCCTTTTTCTCCACATCCTCCCCAGCACTTGTTCTTTGTTGATGATTGCCATTCTGACAGGTGTGAAATCATACTGCATTGTCATTTTGATTTGCATCTCTCAGATAATTAGTGACTTTGAGCATGTTTTCATATGTCTCTTGGGCTTCCTTTTGTCTTCTTTAGAAAAGTATCTATTGCCCATTTTTTTTATTGAGTTGTTTATCTTCCTTTTATTAAGTTGTATAAGTTCTCTGTAAATATTGGAGATTAAACCTTTATCAGTGATAACATTTGCAAATATGCTCTCCCATACAGTGGGCTTTCTTGTTGTTTTGTTGCTGGTTTCTTTTGCTGTGCAAAAGCTTTTTATTTTGATGTAATCCCCTTTGTTTATTTTCTCTTTAGTTTCCATTGCCCTAGAAGTGGTATCAGTGAAGAAATTGCTTTGGCATATGTCTGAGATTTCTCTGCCTGTGGATTTCTCTAGTATTTTTATAGTTTCCCATCTTATGTTTAAGTCCTTGATCCATTTTGAGTTTATTTTTGAGTATGGTGTAAGTTGTTGGTCTAGTTTCATTTTTTTGCATGTATCTGTCGAATTTTCCCAACACCATTTATTGAAGAGACTATCTTGACTCCATTTATGTTCATGCCTCCTTTGTCAAATATTAATTGAGCATAGTGGTTTGGGTGGATATCTGGGTTCTCTATTCTATTCCATTGGTCTGTATGCCTTTTCTTATGCCAATACCAGGCTGTTTTGAGAACAGTGGCTTTGTAATCTGTTATTGAGATCTGGTATTGAGATCTCTCCTACTTTGTTCTTCTTTCTCAGGATTGCTGTGGCTATTCGGGATCTTTTTTTATTCCAGAAGAATTTTTGGAGAATTCTTTCTAGGTCTGTGAAATATGTCATTGGCATTTTAGTGGGGAGTGTATTGAATCTATAGATTGCTTTGGGTGGTAAGGACATTTTAATGATGTAGATTCTACCAATCCATGAACATGTATGCTCTTCCTCTCTTTTTTCAATGTCCTGTAATTTTCTGAGTAGAGGTCTTTTACCTACTTAGATAAGTTTACTCCTAGGTATCTTAATATTTTTTTGGTGTAATGGTAAATGGGATTGCTTTTTTAGTCTCTCTTTCTGTAAGTTCACTGTTGGTGTATAGAAATACCATTGATTTCTTTGCATTAATTTTGCATCCTGCTACATTGCCGAATTCATTTATTAAGTCTAATAATTTTTTTCTGGAGTCTTTAGGGTTTTCTATGTACGGTATCATGTCATCTGTGAATAAGGACAGTTTTACTTCTTCTTTTCCAATTTAGATGCCTTTTGTTTCTTCTTGTTGTCTAATCACAATGGCTAGTATTTTCAAAACTATGTTGAACAGGAGTGGTGAGAGGGGCATCCCTGTCTTGTTCCTGTTCTTAGGGGAAATGATTTTAGTTTTTGTCCATTGAGTATTGGCTGTGGGTTTGTCATACATAGCTTTTATTATGTTGAGGTATGATCCTTCTATTCCCACCTTGCTGAGTGTTTTTATCAAAAAAGGGTGTTGGATTTTGTCAAATGCTTTTTCTGCATCAATTGATATGACCATGTGGTTATTATCTCTCTATTTGTTTATGTGATGTATCACGTTTATTGATTTGCAGATATTGTATCATCCTTGTATCCCTGGGATTTAAATCCTACTTGGTCATGTTTTATGGTGAACTGCTGGATCTGATTTGGTAGAATTTTGTTGAGGATTTTGGCATCTATGTTCATGAGGGATATTGGCCTGTAATTCTCTTTCATTGTGTTGTCTTTATCTGGTTTTGGTATTAGGGGGATGCTGGCTTCATAGAATGAACTTGCAAGTGTTCCTTCCTCTTGAATTTTTTGAAATAGTTTGAGGAAAATAGGTATTAATTCTTCCTTGAATGTTTGGTAAAACTTCCCTGTGAAGCCATCTGGCCCTGGGCTTTTGTTTGCTGGAAGTTTTTTGATGACTGTTTTAATTTCTTCCATAGTTATTGGCCTATTGAGATGTTTAGATTCTTCCCGATTGAGTTTTGGAAGGTTGTATTTTTCTAGGAATATGTCCATTTCCTCTAGGTTGTCCAGTTTGTTGGAATAGAGTTGTTTATAATATTTTTTAACAATCCTTTTTATTTCTGTGGGGTCTGTTGTTATTTCTCCTCTTTCATTTCTGATTTTGTTTATTTGATTCCTCTCTCTTTGCTTCTTGGTGAGCCTGGCAAGAGGTTCATCAATCTTGTTTATTCTTTTAAAGAACCATCTCTTGGTTTTGTTAATCTTTTATATTGTTTCTTTCGTTTCTATGTTGTTTATTTCTGCTCTGATCTTTATTATTCCCTTCTTTCTGATTACACTGGGCTTTTCTTGTTACTCTCGTTCTAACTCTTTGAGTTGTAGGGTTGTAATTTATTACCATTGTTTCTTGTTTTTTTTTTTTTTTTTTGCAGTAGGATTGTAGAGCTATAAACTTCCCTCTTAAGACTGCTTTTGCTGTGTCTCATAGATCTTGGATTGTTGTGTTTTCATTGTCATTTGTTGCCAAGATGTTTTTTATTTCTTATTTGATCTCTTTGGTAACCCAGTCATTGTTTAATAGCATGCTATTTAGTCTCCAAGTGTTTGATTTTTTTGGATTGTTTTTATTGTAGTTGATTCCAGTTTTATGCCATTGTAATCTGAGGAGATGCTTGATTTGATTTCTATCTTCTTGAATTTGAAGAGACTTTGCCTGTGTCCTAATATGTGGTCTATCCTTGAAAATATTCCATGTGCACTGGAGAAGAATATATATTCTGTACCTTTGGGGTGAAATGTTCTAAAGATATTAATTAAGTCCATCTGATCTGTTGTGTCATTTAGAATTGCTGTTTCTTTGCTGACTTTTTGTCTAGAGGATTTATCCAGTGATGTCAGTGGTGTATTAAAGTCCCCTACTAGGACTGTACTGCTATCAGTCTCTCCCTTGATATCTTCCAGAAGTTGTTTTATGTATTTGGGTGCTCCTGTATTGGGTGCATATGTATTTACCAGAGTTATATCTTCTTTTGAATTGCTCCTTTTAGTATTATGTAGTGGCCTTCCGTAATTCTTGTATGGCCTTTACTTTGAGGTCTATTTTATCAGATATAAGTATTTCAACCCCAGCTTTTTTCTCATTTCCATTTGCCTGAAAAATGTTTTCCCATCCCTTCACTCTCAATCTTTGTGAATCCTTTGTTCTGAGGTGGGTCTCTTGCAGATATATGAGTCAGCAAATATATGAGTCATATATTCTTATGCATTCAGCTACTCTATGTCTTTTGATTGGTGCATTTAATCCATTTATGTTTAATGTTATTATTGACAAAAGTACATGTTTGTTGTCATATTTTTTCCTTAATGTTTGTGTTTCTTTTTGCCTTTCTCTTTCTTCTTTTTACAGCAGTCCTTTCAGCATTTTTTGCATTACTGGCTTGGTAATGATAAACTCCTCTAGTCCTTTTTTGTCTGTAGAGCTCCTGATTCCACCTTCAGTTTTGAATGAGAGCCTTGCGGGGTATAGTATGCTTGGGTTCAGTTCCTTGCTTTGCATCAATTTGTAAATTTTATTATGTTCCCTTCTGGCATGGTCTGTTTCTGTTGAGAAAGCCATTGATATTCCTATAGGAGAACCCTTGTAGGTAACTTTTTGTCTCTCTTTGGCAGCCTTTAAGATTCTTACTTTGTCATTGGTGTTTGCCAATTTAATTATGATGTGTCTTTGTGTCGGTCTTTTAGGGTTCATCTTATTTGGGACTCTATGTGCTTCTTGGACTTGCATAGTTTTTTTCTTGCCAGAATCAGGGAAGTTTTCTGTCATTACTTTTTCAAACAGGTTTTCTATTCCTTGCTTCTCATCCTCTCCTTCTGGTACCTCTATTATGTGAATATTGTTTCATTTTGTGTTGTCCCAAAGCTCCCTTAGGCTCTCATCTTGCATTTTAAGTCTTCTTTCCAGTTGCTGCTGTGTTTGTGTGTTTTTTTCCTATCTTGTCTTTTAATTTGCTGATATGGTCCTCAGCCTCCTCTAGTCTTCTGTTTAAGCCTTCCATTGTATTCTTTATTGCAGCTATGTCATTCTTCATCTCCTCTTGGTTCCTTTCCATGTTGATGACATTCTCATTCAGCTCCTTATCACTGAGTTGTGTGTATTTGTCATCCATCCATTTAAACATCCTTATAACCATTAGTCTGAATTCTTTCTCTGTTAAGCTGCTAGCCTCAATTTCATTTAACCCCCTTTTTGGTGATTGCTCTTTTTCTTTCCTTTGGGGATTGCTTTTTGTCTGCCCATGTTTTCCTGTAATGTTTTAATTGTAGATCCAATTGCTCTGCTACCCAGTTATTTTGGGGATGGTGCTACTGGTGTAATCTCTCAGTTCTCCTGGGCATGGAAATCTAGTGTAGCTCTCTACTTGAGCTATTTGGGTTCTCTTGATGTAGGCCTGTGAGCTTGAGAGGCACAATTGCAGTGTCTAGAAGTCAGCAGCCATGGAGGGAAGTGTCACAATTTTTGCTGTCTTGTACCCTTAATTGAAATCATGTGTGCCCAATGGGGACTCACAGTGGCACCCAGGGTGATGGGACTCAGGGGGCCTGCACTCTGGAAAGGCGTGACTGTGGTGTTCAGAGTTTTGTAGTTGTGGGGTGGGCAGATTCAGCTTTTGCTGTTGCACCTGTGGTGGATAGGTGCTCACTCCCAGTGGCAGCTCACAGGGGCACCCGCAGTGGTATGTTTTCCTGCAGGGCACACTGAAGTACTCTGAAGGGCCCTGGCAGTGTAGCCATGTAATTGAGGCACCTGTGGGCAGGTATCCAGGATGAATGAATTCAGAATTTCTACTTGTGGGGTAGGGTGGGGGGAAGTGCTTTCCTGTTTTTCCAAGATCACACCCAGGGAGAACTCACAATAGCTCCCAGGAGCACCCTGTGGGTAGATGGGTTCAGGGTGCCTGCCTGTTGGAAATTTGCATCTATGGAGGTGTCTTTGCCTGCTCAGAGCTCTGGCACATTTTGAGGGGCTCTGCCACTGAAGTTGCACAGCTGGGGTGTTCCTGGGGTGTTCCTATTCAGAAAGAGGGAGTTCAGAATTTCTACTGCAGGGCCATGTGCCCTTGTCTGTATGAAATCACACTTGCTGGGCCTCTCAGGCACTGCCTACGGAATGGTGTGCCCTGGATGTCTGCATGCGAGAAAGTTTTGTCTGGAGTTCTGCTACTGAGGAGGGGGAGGTTGCACTTACTTCTGGGTAGTGGTGTACCTTTGGAGGTAGAGGTTCCAGGGTCTGAGGGTCTGCAGGTGCAGCAGTAGGATTTTGGCTGGAATAGCTGCTGGGTCGCAGGGCAGTTCCAGGCCCTATCTGGTTGGTGGTGCTGATGAGTTCCTTAAAAAGGTCTTTCTTCCCTTCAAGATGGTGTGGGATCCCCAGATGATGAAATATTATTCTATCCTTACAACGTGGTTTAAAAAAATTTCAATGACAAGGGGAAGAGTTTTGATGGAATATTGAAGGGGAGAGGCAAGACATGGAAGAGAACTGTAGCTTGAACTCAGCTCCGGGAGAATCTTAAAGAAGGGCTTGCTCTTCATAGGCCTGGACAAGATGCAAACAACAAGGGCTTCCTTCTGTACCCCAGGAAAGTTTTTTGGGTTCATAAGAGCAGAGGGGTAGACTCACTGAGTGAATGGAAAGGAAGTCTGGGGAGGTGGGAGTGGCTTCCATGGGAGGTGGAGCTTGACTTCTTGGAGGAAGGGCATGATGGGCAATCTCTGCCAGCCAGGAGCTCCTGGGGAGAAGTCCTGGGAGCAGGGAGCATCCAGTCCCTGTCACTTCCTAACAGGTAAGCAGCTGGGGGTGAAAGCCTGAGCTCAGTGGGCCCATATTTGTTGTGCATGAACACAGGTGAGGTGGGTGTGGCTGAGCAGCAACCAGCTCCAGTGAAAGGGCAAGTCTGGGCCCATGTCCCCTGCACCTTAGGAGCCAGGAGCTCATTAAAGAGGAGGGGAAGGAGCAATTACTTGCAGACTTCTGAAGGTAATGACCATGAGGAAGGGTGGCACAGGAGAGAATGTGTTCTTTACCTGGGGACCCATGGCTGTGCTGGGAAGGCAGAGGGATGAAAGGAGGCTGAAGATGGCCTTCAGGGTCACTAGCTAAGTGGCAGGGCCAGTGAATCAAGCAGGGCAGCCTGAAAGGCTGGGAGGGTGGCTTAGGGTTGATAGGAACTGTAATGGGAGCCTGTGGGGCTCTGGAGCGAGGAAGGGGTGGGCTTCAAAAGGGAGAGAGGTGCAGCTGGTGACTGAGTAGCCAGCCATAGTGGGAGGAAGAAGCACCAGGGTGGCTGTGCCCAGGCCTGGACTTTGGGGCTGATGGTGCTTTCTCTCAGGGGCCGTGCTGTCAGATGGAAAGGTAATGCTAATCACCTGTGTAAGTCAAAATGATCCAATAGCCCATTAAAAACAGCGAAAAGAAAGAGGTGAAATGAATTTTGATAATTTAGTTCACCTGCTATATCAAACTATTTATCATTGCAACGGGAGTTCAATATGAACATCATTACTGAGATGATTCATATTTTTCTTGTGCTACACCTTTCAGACCCGGAGTGTTTTTCACAGAAGACTTGTAGATTTGGATGAGCCATTTTCTGATAGTCGTGGTTGGCGGTGGCTGCTGTATAGACCAGTGGAAGTCTAGATCCAGGAAAAGTCTGTGTGAAGATGATAGCAGCAGTGCCCTTTCCCCAGGTTTCCCTTCTGACTGTCTGTCCTGCATGGTTCCAGGGCTGTGTGTCCCCCGCCCAGAGCCATGGCAAGGCAGCCCCTGGGGTCTCCTGTTCTCAAATGCTGAGCCTGTGGCCTGGGCTGGCCTTTGTGCCTGGAGTTAAACATGAAGCCTGGATTTCTCAGGGATAGTCTGAGCGAAGGAACTTATTTTGAGAAAATTAACCTCTCTATTCTGCAGTACTCCTGTCTTCTGGGACATGGGGGCTGAGGAAATGGGTTACCTGCTCACCTCCTGGTTACACTTGGGGATACTGCTGGCAATTTAATTTGGAAACTAGAATAGAATTGGCTACAGCTGAGGGTGGAGGAGGCGAATGTGAAACAGGAGCTGGCCGGCACAGGTAACCAGGTCCCCCGTGGGAATTCCGCCTGCTCCCAGGCTCCTCCTGGCTGTGGGTAGCCCCTTGATCCAGGAGAAAGGAATCAGCTCCTAGATGGTTCCCTTCTGTTGCTGGGTATGAAGGTGGGATGAGGGTTAAACAAACTGAAGTGCTGGATAATTATGGGTTTAAGTTTCAGCTTTATGACCAGGGGAGGGTTAGGCCGCCTTTAGAGCTTAAAACAAGGCATTTCAACCTCAGTTTCCTGATCTGTGAAGTGGGAACAGAAATACATGATTTGATGGTTTATTCAAAGGCAAAAAGAGTGACTGTGTAAAGCTCTCTACCTGGGTCATGAGGGCTCAATAGATGGGAATAATGTATGGGTTACGATTACTGTCATTACCATTATTATTCATGGAAGGGCCTGGGCTGAGTCTGTGGTTTGGGTCAGGAAAGCCAATGGGAAGAAATGGGGGGAGGGCTGTTTCCTTACAGAGTCAGTCTGAAAGAGGTTTCTGAGAGTTGAAGGTGGAGCCAGAGACCTCCAGACAGGTAAGGAGAGAGTGGTAGAGGTGAGGGGAGTCCCCAGAGCTATCTTGGGCTGGCAGCAGCAGCAATAAGCCTTAGCCATGAACTCTGTTGGGGAGTCATGCTCTTCCCCACAGGTTTCCAGCCCCACCTCCCATGTCCAGTGTTACCCAGACATTTCCAAACCAGTCTGACCCCTCTCTAATGTGTTCCAGATGCATTTGCAAGAAACTGGAAAAACTCAGAGCCAAATGGGAAGTCGCACATTTATAGCACTGTGTTGGGCCTAAAGGCTTTGCCAGGGGGCACCCTGTTCCAGGGGAGGGGTTGCCTCTACTTCTTCTCCTCCCTCTCTTTCCTCAAGGAGGAGTGTGCAGCAGCCCCTGCTCACATGTGGCATTTAGAGCTGCCCTGATGAGATAGGGCTTGCCTGGGGCACCCACGTTGACCCTCAGACCCTTCAGGAAGGCTTTGATTCACTCATTTTCTGAATATTTATTGAATACCTACTATTATTTGTATTTTTTAATATGAATCATAGTAGATGTATTGCCAACACTATCCCCATGTGTTACTAGGATGTGAGAGGTACTTAACACACAACATTATTTTAGTTTCAGGTGTACTCTATTTTCTTAATGATTAGTGGTTTATAAAAGTATTTTTGATCTCATGGACTCCCTGAAAGTGTCTTGGGGACCTCCCATGGGTCCAGGGATCACACTTTACTGTTTTAAAGGAAAAGCATATGAGACTATGAAAGCTTAAAATAGGTCAACTCAGCCCAGTCTTGTGTGACTAGGAAGAAAGAACATTAGAGAGTGTTAAGCTGTGGGCAAAGCATGTCCAAAGGCCCAGTGGTGTGCGAGTGCTGATATCCTAGAGGAGCCAAAAGAAGGCCCCGTGAGTCCCCTGCCCTAGGTACACTGGGGCAGCTGCAAGCTGCATTCCTGCCATTAAGAACTTGTTGAGATGCTGTTGCATGCCAAGTGAAGACATCAGCTCTTTTCTCTTGGTGCTGACTGTCTGCCAGGGCACAGCACATGCCATCCCCAGCAGCATTATAGGCAGACATGGGGGGTTTGGGTTTCATATGTATTCATACAAGAGGGCACACAAGCCAGGTTTGGAAACGGAGGTTTCAGTTTAGTATTAAATGATGAGCAGGGGTCATCTGGGCACAGGAGAAGGTGTGTGTACCAGGCTGAAGGCCAGGAGGCTTGAAGGTCTGGAAGCAAGAGGCCTCATGGCTTAGTGGGAGTGGAAAGAGTGTACTTGGACAGTTGGAGGCTGGAAAGGAATTGGCTGTCCAGTGCAGTGGTGGATCACACCAGTTGACTCTGAGCTGTAACCCATTGTGGTTTGTTGTTAAGATCAAAGGATGGGCTCTTCCAGTGTGGCTCAGTAGTTGAACATGGACCTATGAACCAGGAGGTCACAGTTCAATTTCTGGTCTAAGCACATGCCCAGGTTGTGGGCTCAATCCCTGGTGGGGGTTGGAAAGAAGGCAGCAATAATTTTCTCTCATCATTGATGTGTCTATCTTTTTGTCTCCCTCTCCCTCCCTCTATCTTGTGGGCAGATCACTTCATAATTTTGAACCACTGTAAGAGGCTATGCTGCCTAGAGTCTAAAGAACACAGATTCTGGAGCCTGTCTGCTTGGGCTCAGATCTCAGCTCTGCTATAAACAACCTGTGTGACCTTGAATCAGTTACTCAACCTCTCTGATTTAGTTTCCTCATCCCTAATCCTTGGACCTACCCCATAATATTATTGTAGGGATTCAATGAGTCGTATGTGCACCTGTAGGGCTTAACTATAAAACTTGACACATGCCTCATTCACAAGAGGGATGCTGATCCCACTCTCCACACTTCAGCTGAAGCCATGGGAAGCATAGCATCTTACCACTGGCAGCAAGCCTAGCGGTTCATCTGGCTTAAAGTCCCATGTGATTCAGGAGATGTCCACTGACCCGTCTGTACCCAGATCATCCCTCCTCTGTGTATCCTGGATGAGGATCTGTTGGGTTGTGCTCACATATGCTCTGTGATGGGGAAATTGGAGTTGAGAGAACAGTTACCCAAAATGGATTATCCTTCAATAGTAGTAAGGAAACCAGAAGGGAAAAATAAAGTCAGAAAAGTGTAAATCTATGGTCTGTACCCATTTCTTCCACTTTAGGAAAATGTGATGTACTTGTGTCCTCCTGCCATTCTCCATGGGTTAATTCTCTGGAGCACATAGATGAGAGGGACAGCCATAACATCACCCAGCTCAGAAGGAGGGGGAAGCCACTAGAAAGAAGACACATGACACAAGATGTGGTAGGCAAGCTCAGTGGCTCTAAATGTTGCTGGTCCTGTAGCTTCGGAGCACACAGAGGCCACTCATGGTGAAGAGAACAGACCTTCCTAGCCCTGCCCGCTGCTGGGCTGTGGAGGGCTGGACTGGGCACAGCCCTTCCAATGTGGTGACACTTACTTCTGCAGAATCTGCAAAGGTAGGGCCCTCTCTAGACATTGGCCATGCCACAAAGCCCACCCACCTGGCCTTTTCCCCAGTGGGTTCACCTAAGGATGGATTGCAAGAATGAGGATCCAGGACTTTTCTGGCTGGCCTCTGGGCTATTGGGACCTTGCCCAGCTGGGATGTATTCAGTGCTATTAGCCCTGGGATGACTGCTTCCCACCTCCTGGTACAGAATGATCTTCCAACACATGGCCCCTTTCCCTGCACATCCCACAGCTGTTGTTAAGGACTCTTTGCTGTGTGGTAGAAGGCATGCAAGTGGTGCCCCGAGGCCAGGTGCAGACAGGAGCAGAGGTTGGCAAGGAAGAGTTCAGGTGTCTGGGGCTGAACCCCATGGGTGGAATCCCGGCTTCACCAGCTCACAGCTGAGCAGTTGGGGCGAGTGGCTTACTACAGTTTGCTTGCCTGAAAAGTGAGATAATAGCACCAAGCCAACAGGTTGCTAAGAAGGATCACAGCACTTGGAATTATACCTGGCACATAGGTGGTGCTCAATAAATAGGGGGGTTGCTTTCCAGGCATGGTGCTCACCCTTTTGTGTGTATGTGGCCTCACTCGCCCTCACAGCAGCCAGGGATATTATGTGGTATTTCCATGGCAGTGCATTTGCACGAAACCTTAACATTTTGTCAATACAGTCACTGGATGGTTTCACTTGTCCTTGAAGTATCTTTAAGCCATGGGGTGGGGGTGGAGATTGAGTGCCTGGAGTCTGCACTTGGCCTTCAGCATCAGGGGGCTGGTAACCACTTCTGTCAAACTGATTTGGGGAGGTCCTCACAGCCTGGAAGAACTCAGAGGGGATCTCTGGGGTGCCAATCGAGTAATTTTATGCTTGTGTAGTTACAAGATGGGGTTTGCCAAGGCGGTGGGAGCTAGTGCCAATGTTGCCTGAAAGGTGACCTTGCTGATGGTTTACAATGACCCCAATGAATCGAAATTCCTGCAGAAGTGCACAGACCCTTCTTGTCTACCTACCTGCCCTGGCATTTCTAAGTCGAGCTCTCCCCCTGGGAGCAGGAGGTAGATTTTCACAGGCCAGATGTACTTCGAGTTGAGCAGGCCACATTTTTCATAAGCCCAGATAATGAGGTGTGGCGAGCTCTTGTAATGAAAACGCATCTTCCCCCCAGGAAGCCTGCTTCATGTTCAGAGATGGTAGGCAGTGACTGACATGTGTGACTTTAGGAGATAACAAGACTAGAAAGATGCTCATGAATGTTTGTCAGATGGCCAAATGGATGTGCAGAGAGTGCTCTTCTGGCTGTGGAGGGTGAGAGGGGAAGAAGAGAGGGGCATGCTTGGAGCATCTGGCTGCTGGTGGCCCTTGAAGCTCCATGGCCTGTGGGCAGAGAAGGGCCAATTCCAGAGTAGGATCTTCAGGGTGAATTGCTGAAAACATAAAACCTCAAAGGGTGGGTGGTCAGGTTTTCTGTCTCTATCCCCAACATTTACCCTGAGTCACAGATATCTTTCCTTGGGCATCTCAAAGACAAGGTCTCTTTTCTTCCCCCTACTCCATAAACAGTCACTCTCAGTTCCCCCTCCCTCCCTTCTCCTCAGCTTAGTGATGGTGCAATCAACTGCCTAATTTGAGCTGCACATCCCATCCGGGCTCCACCCTTGACTCTTTCCTTTTCCCCACATCCAACCCAGCACTAAGTTTTGTGGGCTTCACATTCAAAATACAGGGGGTGGGCAAAAGCATGTTAATAATAATAATAATTACTATTATTATTATAAAATACAGTAATAAATAATATAAGAATAAACCCTGTTTCATGCACTCACAACTATAAACATACTTTTGCCCACCCATGTATATCTTGACTCTTTCTGGTATCTGCTTTTCCATGTAACGGCTTTGGTCTGAGCCATCTTCATTTCTTTTGGAGCCTCTGGCGCAGTCAGCTACCTTCTGCTTCTAGTCTTTTTCCTGTGATTGGAGTGATCAGGTGTTGCCTGATATCTCATCTCATCTCATCTCATCTCATCTCATCTCATCTCATCTCAT
>JAAGEH010000020.1:16777900-16899249 GCA_011751065.1 Lasiurus cinereus
ATCTCATCTCATCTCATCTCATCTCATCTCATCTCATCTCATCTCATCTCACCCCATCCCATCCCATCCCATCCCCCAGGCCTTCCTACCTCCTATTCCCATTTGCCCCAGCACATGCTGGTTTTGACTTTTTCTGCCTCAGTGTCTCTTTATTTACTACTTCTACTACCTGAAATTCTCGCCGCCCCCCTCCAAACCCTCGTGGCCCTTCACAAGCTAATTGTTTTCCTCCTTGGGGTCTCAGTTCAATTCACGTCTCCCCAGTGATGCCTTCCCTGATGTCCTGACACCATTGCCTCCTGCCTCTCACCCCAATGATGTCCTCCTGAGTCTCTCCCTAAGTCTGTAATTATCTTATTTTCCTGTTTAGTCTGCCTTCTAAATAGCACACTTTTTCAGTAAAGGGCCCGATAGAAAGTATTTTAAGCTTTGTGGCCATACAGCCTCTGTCACAATGATTCAACCCCAGTTAGACAAGATGTAAATGAGTGGATGTGGCCTTGCTCCAGGGTTTTATTTGTGAACACAGAAATTTGAAATCCATATAATTGTTATGTGTAATCAAATATTCTCCTTTTGACTTAAAGATTATTTGAGGATGTAAAAAACATTTTTAGCTCTTGGGCCTTGCGGGAATGTACAGTAGGGTCGATTTGGCCTGCAGGCTGCAGATGGCCAACCCCATTCTAGAATGTGAGGCCCATGAGGCCAGGCGTCTGTCTGTCTTGTCTGTCACAGTATCCCAATTGTTTAACAGTGCTTATCATGTAGGAAATGCTTATTAAATATTTGAAGAATAGAAGAAGGCAGGGGAGACTGTATCTGGAGTGAACTGGACCATCATTATTTGAAAATAAGAAATAAACAAAGGAAGGACAGTCTGAGAGATGGGCATCTGAAGACCTGGCTGCAGGAAGCTCAGGACATTAAGTTCATCTTTCTGCCTCCAAACAGGGCAGCAATAGAGCACCCATGGTCCGTGTTTTCTAGGCCCAAGGAAGGTTCAAAGTCAAGGAAATTGGCAACTTGACGAGGCTGTCAGAAGTCTAACTCATGGAAAGGTCATGGACATTTGTCCTGGCACAGAGAGTTGCCATCTGAATAAATTAAAATTTATGTATTTTTATGAGAAAAGTTATTCTTGATCTTTAAAAACAAGAATTAACTGTTCAGTTTCACCTAACATTTGTACCATTTATGTCGCATTTAGTGTTCACTTTTCTTGACCACTGGATCAGAATAAATCTTTCTCCGATTTTCTTCTAATAGCAGTTGTCCCCCCTGCTATCGCTTTGAGACAAAATACATTTTAAAAACATAATACTCTCAGAGGGAAAATATTTGGCTCTCTCCTCGATAATTTCTGATGGAACCTGTTTATTGCCTTGCGGTCATTCCATTGGCGGTCATTTGATGCTTTGGACTGCCGATTGAGGCCCCATTTGGGCTGTGTCTCCAGACACCAGTAGAAACATTTGGCAAGTTTAAAGAAAACCCAGGCAACTGGTTGAATTTGGAGAAAAATATAACTAGATTCTATCTCATATCAAAATCCTGGATGAGTTAAAGATTTAAACAAGGAGAGAATATGGATAAACATTTAAAACACATAATTTTGGGGATGTGAATGTCTCTAGACACGTTACCAAAGACAGAAGCAACTATCAAGACAATTATATTTGAATTAAATAAAATTCAGTGCATCCAAGACCTCTTAAAGAAAATAATGAGAAACCATAACCTTACAGAATTGCTTGGTGACAAAGGGGTAAATTTATTTTTAAAATTTTATTTATATTTTTTGTGTGAGACTATTTAAATTGTATTATTTTATTACATTTCAATTATCCAATACAGTGTTATTTACTATAGCAACCATGTTACATGTTAAATACTCAGACCTTATTCATCTTTTACATGAAAGTTTGTGCCCTTTAGTAATTGCCCTTAGTTTTCCCTAACCCCCAGGCCGTGGTAACCACTTTTCTACCCTCTGTTTCTATAAAATTGCCCTAAAAAAAAACGATTCCTCATATAAATGATACCACGCATTATTTGTCTTTGTCTGGCTTATTTTCCTTAGCAAAATGACCTCCAGGTTAACACATGTTGTTGGAAATGGCAAGATTTCTTTCCTTTTTTAAGGCTGAATAATATCTATAGCTATACACATATGTGCATAGGTACTATATTTTCTTGGTCCACTCATTCATTGATGAACACTTATGTTGTTTCTATACTTTAACTATTGAGAATAATGCTATAATGAACATCGGAGTATAGGTATCTCTTTAAGATAATGGTTTCATTTCCTTTGGGTATATACCAAGAAGTGCGATTGCTGGATCATATGGTAATTATATTTTAATTTTTAGATCTGTTTCAGTTCCTTCATACTGTTTTCCACATTGGTTGTACTAGTTTACATTCCCACCAATAATAATACAGGGTTCCCTGTTCTCCATTTCCTAGTCAGCATTTGTATCTCTTATCTTTTGATAACAACCATTCCTATGGGTTTGAGGTGATTATCTCATTATGGTTTTGATTTGTACTTCCATGAGGATTAGTTATGTTAAGCAGAGTTTATTTCTTTAACAATTTAAAATTATTTAATTATGAAGGGAAAAACCCAACTGAAAAGTGTATAGAGTATCTAAAAGGATGTAAATAGAAAAATGAGTAAAGGACATAGCAGATAATTCTCAAAATAAGTTCATAGCTGACAAACATTGAAAAAATGTTTAATCTAGTTATTAATTTAAAAAACTAAAATAACCCTGAGATACTGTATTCTGTCTGTCAAATTGGCAAAGGTATAAATGAATGATGGTGTGTGGTTTATTGTTGGTGAAGCAACTTGGCCATGTGCATCCAAAACCCCAAACTCAACAGTGCTACTACTAGAAATTGAGATTCACACAGTATTTGGAGAGTTTCCTTGATTTTTATCACTATAAGGATGAAAACCTTGTCTGATATAGTCATCATTTGTGTGCTCCTAATAGGTACTTAATAGGAACTGAAGAAAGAATGGATGACTGAATGAATATGAAGAAATATATTGAGGCCCCATTTGGGCTGTTTCTCCAGACACCAGTAGAAACATTGTCAAGGATATTAGAATGTGTTGAGTAGCAAAATATTGGAGATATTTCCATGTTCACCCATAGTGTATTCCTTAAATATGTAAATAGTTGAGGTTGCCAAATGACCAGCAGTTTCATGAATTACCTACCAGTTGTTTGACTAAGTTGACATTAATTCAATCAAAATGATGCCTTAAGGGAGTGGCGTATGCAGTGTTTCTATTCCTTCAAGTATTCATGTCATGTATGTTGTTGTTGCTTTTATGTTGAGTTGGAGCCCAAGCATATGCAACACTCTCTGTATTAAATGTTAAACGTATTTATGGTCACCATTTTCTGGATTTTTCAGGGCCTAATAGATCAAATGTGAATGTACTTTTCCTCTAGCCTCCTCTGGTGTCAGGATTTTGTAGGAAATCTCATCTTCTACTTTGGCAGGCACCGTATACACATGTAAGTGGGACTTCAGTCCTGGAGTTAATGCCAGTCTCTAAAACCTTGGAGAATAGCCTTCCCGCTTGAGGCAATCTAATTAAACTTCTCCTGTCAACTTGAAGTGGCCCCCAATAGACAGATCAAACCTATTTTTAGGTTGCAAGTGTTATAGTAAGGACTATTTAATTAGAATTGGGGGATGTTTAAAATAGCTTTCTCTCTTAACATCGGTGCCTGCTGGCTTGTTTTCCCTGGTGCCATTAATCACTAGTGAGCAGATGTCAGAATTCACAGTGAGCTACAGCTCCCGTCGATTTCTCCCTTCTGCAGGTAGTTTGTACTATAACTCAAAATGCCAAGTATCTCTAGGATTTGGCACTTTTCTGCAAGCAAATGGCATGGAGAGCTATAGACAATTGCAGTTAGAGCATTTCTTCAAAATAAAAGCTCCACATAGGATATTTCTCTCGCAGAGGTTTGTGGTTCTTGGAGTGAGAAGATGGTTGTGTTCATGTTGAGAGGAGAGAGAATATTCTCTGGTCAAGGGACCAAGAAGGGCTTGATACTGCTTTAGGTCTTACATGAATAAAGGGGAAGAGAGATAAAAACTCAAGCTCCATTAGATCTACGTGTTTTTTTTTTTAAAAAACAAATGATGTTCCAAGGGTGTCTGGAGCATCAGTAATCCTGTTCAGAGAGAAGCCTCTGAACCACCTTGAGGAGGAAGTAACTTGCCAAGGAGATATCACCGTTCAGCTGAGACCTCTGCCTTCTGGTGATGTCTAGCCATTTATGCTGGAATTTTTGTGGTAGGGTTGGGGGTGATAATTAAGGCTTGAGAATATGCACAAAGCTCTGAATGACCACTGGGGGTCAGTCTTATGCATGGGAGGTGTGATGGTCCCAGCATCCCTCTTCCCCCAGTATCTTCTCAGCAAATAAACTGGTAATTCAGATTCTATAACAAGAGACATGTCTTTTCAGTGTAAGATATCTGGTGGGCTAATACTTAAATATTATTAAACATTTACCATTCATGTGACTGAAGGTTATGAAAGCACACTTGGTTGAAATGGCCTGTTGCCTATTTTTGCTGGGTTTTGTGTTAGGAGCTTTGTATATAGAGAAACCACAGAATTTACCCTCCAAGCTAGGATGCTTTTGAGATTGAAAGGAGGTGCCGATTTGATGGGATTCCAGGGCAATAGGAAAACACTGGGAGTAGATTACATCAACAGGGTTTCATGTCTCCCCATGTATGGATGGATCTATCTTGTCTAGGTTTGTAGCAATGATAAGCTAAGTATCCTCCCCATTGGATAAATGAAGACATTTAGGCTGAAAGAAGTTAAGAAATATTCCCAAGGTCCATTGCTTCGAAGTCAATGCTTGAAATCCCTTCAAGGCAGAAAGTCAGCAGGCTCCTGAAGTCAATAGGAAAGGGATGTCACTGAGGAAAAAGTGGGAGAGGCCTTGAATGAGGATAGAACAAGGAATAACCCAATGCTACTTTGTTAATGAAATGATTTTGTCTGGAACAACTCTGGCCTGGAAAGTACCTGGGCTAAGGCTCATGAATATAAAAGCCCACTGACCCACTCTTAAAATATGCCTCATTACCAGCTGTCAGATCACATCCTTGGATACAACGTGTCCCACTCTTTGGTAGTGTGTGGCCTGCCAGGAGGCCCAAGCTCTGGTTTGGTTTGTATTATTTGACCTCCATGATGTTGCATTTCTGTGTAATAGGTCAAAAGTTAGTTTCTAACATAGCTCACATTGTACTTTAGGGTTTCTCTCATGTTAAGTTTTGAAATTTTCTCTGGAATTTGCTTCATAGACAAGGGAAAGGGAAGGACTTGCTTCTTGTCCTAGAAAGGCTTTTGTCACAGACTGCCAAGAAGGGTTGAAGGCACCAGGCTTCATTTCAGGGCCTGGGACTCCAGAGTTCAAGGAACAAGGGTCCTCAGCACACATCTCAGACATTAGGATAGATATTTCCCTGAAGGGGAACACACTTCCTTCCATGATGGGTAGGTAGGTAGTCACCTTTTTACTAGGACTCCATTCCAAGTCAGCCCTGCCAACATAGCCATTTTTATCTTGTAGAATTCATTTCCAAATAGTAAGACCGACCCTTTAAACTACTATTTTTTCATCTGTTCACATGTCTTTAGCCTTTATGTGGTCATTAGAGCTGAGTCTGAACTCTTACCAGGAGATTGTGGGACATCCCAAGGAGACATAGTCAACCCTGCCACTTATCACTGAGGAAGAGGACTCAGGAACTCTTATCTGAACTAGTCAGATGACAGCTCCCAGAGCACCTTTTGAGAAAGCCTGGAGCCCTCACAGACACTGTGTTTTTCCTGGGGCTACCCTTCTCATGGTCACCTGTAGGACTGAGATATTTCTTCTTTTGAATTTATTTTTTAAAGTGTATTGTCTTACTGTCCTACATTTTCTTATTACCCCAATCTGTTCTAGGTCAGACCAGATGTAGAGTTCATCCATTTCTTTGATTTTTACCTAAAAGCAGAACAAAACCCAATTCTAGATTCTGAAAAAATGGCAGTAAATGAATCTTTTTAAATCTCTCCACATTCCTACAGACAGAAAGGACTATGTAAAACAAACAAACAAACAAACAAACAAACCACAAAAAACAAAAACTGGACAGCAAAGCCTGAAGCAAGTGGTCAAAACCTAACAAAAACAAGCAAGCATTTTAACTCCCTGCTCCAAGAGAGGTATTTCTACAAACTCCCAAATGGAAGGAGTAAGGATAAATCATTAAGAGCTATAAGACCCACTTGGTCTGAGCATCCATGCAGCAGAGAGATCTGATGGGCTTGACAACAAAAATATCTGAAAACACACAACAGGTGTGCACTGGGCCACATGCTTGGCCAGTCCAGGTACAGTATTTGAAACTGGGGGTAGGACTTTCACTCATTGCATGTGATCGTGAGGGCCTTCAGTAAGGTTAAAAGGGGCAGGCGCCCCTGTGAACTCTAAAGTGATCCACTGGAAACCTTCAATGGCCCTCCATTGTTCAGAGTGTTAATTCTAGACTCTTAATTTTTTAGCTTGACATTTAAACCTTTCATAGCTCCACTGTAACATACCTTTCTAGTATAATTTCCAACCACATCTTTCCATTGGCCGCGTGTGCCAACTACACTGTTCTCAATGATGCCATTTGCATTCCTCAACTTCTTGTTTCTCACATTTCATCCAGACATCATGAGATGGTTTGGGTCCCTTTTGGACAACATCACTGAACACAGGCTGAAGACATTGATGGTTCTCAGTCAACTTTTGGCAAACATTTTCATAAAGATGAGTTCCTTTTGGAAGAGAATACTGCATCTGCCAGATGAAGTTCACTTTATTCCACAAAGAACAGCGGGACCCCTACCACTGTAGTTCTTGCTTCAACACATTAACTTTGTATTAATTTAAAACAATTAATAGTATTTTTACTCAGAAATTCATCCTCTGTTTGGAAAAATGCTTAAAGGCATTTGCTTGCTTTCTGAAATGATGACAGAGCATTTTCTTTTGCCCAGAGAGTGCCAGCCAAGTTCAAGCTCCACACAGGGGTGCTATGTAAACATCTACGATAATGCTAAGGCTCAGGTGCTCACCGGAGTTGAAGATTCCTCTTGGATGTGAATGTCCATACAGGACGCTCTCTTCAAGGGACATCCTGGTACCTCAGGCTATGCCCTGTCCTATATATACCCTCTTGGAATGTGAACAAGACACCCCCTTTTCAGAGAAAGCATGGATGCCATGTTTTCCTTTCCTTCTACTGAATGTGAGTGTGTTGATGTTGGGTAGGAGGAAGATTTTGATATGCAGAATCCCACGACATCTTCAGTCAGAAACAGATGTACCATATGATTTTGAGTGTGGCACCCAGGATTTGGGCCTCGTTCAAGCACACAGCTCATAAAAGCCCAGACAATAAAAAGTGAAGATGCAAAAGATAAAAGGGTTGCTTTCACATGCCACAAAATATTGTTGAAAATTATTCTTAACCATAGTGTTATGGCCTTTACATTTCCATTTTTATGCATGGAAAAAAGAATTGTGCAATATACTAACTAAGCCTCAGGAAATGAACATCTTCCAGCCATTAAAAGCAGGTTCTGCTAGTCCAGCAACAGCATCTGAATCACTCTTTGCCATACTGGGCTTGCCATCAGACCTTGCAATGCATTCATTTCCTTGTGTTCAGGGCCCCTGATAATGCTTTAATTCTTGTGCATAAATCCTGTGGCAAAAAGCAGTACTCCATCAGAAATTTCTGACAAAAAGACATTCAACATTTTAATAACTTCAGAGAGATTTGCTGTAACCAACCTATGATAGCAACAATTGTGAAAACCCCTTAAATATAACTATGGTTAGACTTGAACCTCTAAACATTTAGCTAATACTATTTGCCAGTTATCATTTAAGTTAGTAAAGCAATATAATAATGATAAAAATAATAGCTTACATGTATTATACATTTTAAGGCATAAGTCCTGTGGTTTTTAAGTCTTCAACATGTCCAGGGCAGGTACTGATGGGCAGCTCTATTGTATAGGTGAAAATAACTTAGAAGTGGAAATAACTTGCCCAAGGTCAAGCAGTGCCTGAATTTTATTCAAGACTGTCTGGCTCAGAAGCCCAATTTCTAATCACTTTTGAGGTACTATATTTTGCCCAGTTACAATTTTATGAAATGCAAAATAAAGTTTCTAAAACTAGAAACTGTTCTTAGAATGTAAAACAGTCCCTCTTCTGATCCTGAAGTTGGGGGACCACACTACTCCCTGAATGAGGCAGAATAGGCACAATAAGTAGTTGAATCTGTCAGGTTTTATGTTTCTCACTTGCAAAATAGAGAATGAAGCATCTTTCCTTCTGATGGTCACTCATTTGTCTGTTCAGTAAATGTTCATTTGAATTTCCTCTAGAAGGAAAGTACTGAGTGATCTAATCATAATAATGGAATAATGAGCTGTAATCCCTGAGTGTAAAGAATCACAGGCTTATGGAAGAGTCCAATGCAGTCTGTACTGTAAAAGGTATGTGTGTCCTTGCATGCGTGCATGTGTGTGCATGAGTGTGAATGTATGTGTGTGTGTATATATATATATATATATATGCACACATATATATGTATAGTCATATATATACATACCTACACACAGCTGTGGTGACAGAGCAGAGGCAGAGACTTAGAAACTGGGTGGTTTCATGTAAGAGCAACAGTAAAAGTGAGAGTGAGCTGCAGGAGGAGAGAGGTGGAGGCCATTCTCAATCCCCATGCGTCCCAGGCATTTATTCCAGCAGCAGAGAGAGCATGTACAAGAGTAGGGTGAACATACAATTGCATGTAGGGTTGCAGATGACATGAAAGCTTGAGCCCTAAAGGGGGGTGCATGTGGACTAGTGGCTGGGGACAAGGTTACAATAAAGGTAGATTTTGGCCAAGTTCATGGTGGGTCTAAAGCCAGGGGCTTGAGTAATGTGTGACTTCACAGAGTTTTTTCCTTATTTTTTAGCAGGGGGTTTGATGTGGGGAGAACATGGGTGCTACTTGTTTAGCAGAGCTCTGGATGCCTTATTTATTCACAGTGATGAAACCCCAAATAATTTAGAATGGCTACGTAACAAATAAAACGGTAACAATGGACTCCACTAGGAAAAGATATTGCAGGTGAGCCTACATTTTAAGGAAAAACATCCTAAATTAAAGAAGAATCAACACAAACTCCAATGACCATTATTGCACATAAAAAGAAGGTTACATAATGCCAGCACCTCAGCCATAAAAAAGAAGGAAATCTTGCCACGTGGTAAAACATGGATAGGTTTTGGGGGCATTTTTCTAAGGGAAACAAGTCAGAGAAAGGCAAATACTGTATGATATCATATACATGTGGAATCTAAAAAACAAATGAATGAACAAACAAACCAAAAACCCAAACTCATAGAAAAAGAGATCAGATGTGGTTAACAGAGGTGGGGGGCGTGGGGAGCGCAGCATGGGGGAAGTGGATGAAAGTGGTCAAAAGATAACAAACTTCCAATTGTAACTGGAAAGCATACAATTGGGGGTGTCATGTGCCACACAATAACTATGGTTAACACTGCTGTATGGTCCTAAAAGTGCTCCCCATTAGGGAAAAGATATTGTGTTTGTTTTTTTTTTGTATCAATGTGAGATAATGGAAGCTAACTAAACTATTGTGTTGATAATTTGTAATACATGTAGGTCAAGTCTTTATACTGAACACCTTAAACGCATGCAGTACTGTACATCAATTATATGTCAACAAAGCTGAAAGTAAAAAAAATGAATGCCTACACCTATTACTGCCTTGAGGATTAAATGAGCTAACTTAATCCATTGCCTGTTCCCGCCCCTGCAAGCCCCAGTGCCTAGTGGCAAACAGCTGCTACTGTTATTGTCACCGTGAATTTAAGCGAGGTAAACTGAGGTGGAACATTTTTAGCAGAGGTTCTCAACCTGCTTCCAGTCTGCACACTGATGACCTGGTGCGTGGCACATCCCCTCCGTGGGCATTCCCAGGCTCAGTGTTTAATTTCTGTACCTTATTTTCTGTTAGGGAACGTATCAGAGAGTGATACAGGCACAACCTTCAAACCACTCTCAATTATAAGTCAAAATGAAATGATAACAAGCTTGAATGATCATTACCTGAGAATTCCTGGCAGCAACCTCACATCAGTGGGGACCCAGTAGGACGCAGCACGTCATGCCTCTATGGGTTTATCCAGGGTGCTGCGAGGGAACCCTTCCACCCTCGCTCTGATTTCTGGCCAGCAAGCTTCCCTTGGGCAAAGGCTGTGCCAGATTCTTCTCCTCTTGGCATGCAGCTCATTGTTTGGTGCATAAATAGTAATTGATAAATATTTGCTGAATGAACGACTGTGCTCCCCCAGCCCGAGGGAGTGAGAGAGTGAGGGATTTCTGCACCGCCCTCCTCCCCACTCCCCCGCCAAGTAAATCAGGAAGCCCTCCAGAATCAGTAGGGAGAGGAATTGTACAGAATGTCATGGTTTGAAGGGTAAACAGCAGCTTCCTGTCAGCAGTTTGCCTCTCCTTCTGGCTTTATCAGCCCCCAAAGACTGAAAGAAACGGGCTTTGTTACCCGAGTGGACCATTCCCAAAGGCACAGTTCCCGCTCCAAAGCTAGAAGGGGTTTTCGTGTCTTTTAAGTTCTTGTCTAAACTATCTCTTGCCTTTCAGTTTCCGGAATCTGATTTCCTTGATGCAAAATCTCCTGGTGTAAAGAGTTGAGGTAACAAGGTCTAAATAAGGTAAGTAGTTACATGCATAGAATGTTAGATGGTGATGGATATGAGAGAAACATAAAGCAGGGAGGCGGGTGGGAGTACTGAGGGTGAGTGCCGTTTTGCCTGAAAGGTCAAAGAAGGATTCATCAGTAAAGTGAACTTTGAGCAAAGATACGAAGTGATGAGGGAGCGAGCCAGGGGCTATCTAATGTAATGTCCCAGGGAGAGGGAATAGCACATGCCAGGGCCCTGAGGGGGGGAGCATGTTTAACATGGCTGAAGATCACCAAGGAGATCCCTATGGCTGAATCAGGGTGAGGTGGGCAAGACCAATAGGAGGTGACCTCAGGGAGGTGTTGGGTTGTTTGGTCATAAAGGGCCTGGTGGGCCACTGCATGGATATTAGCTTTTGCTGTGTGTGAGATGGAAGGGTTTGAGCAGAGGCATGCTAGAGTCTGACTTGGAGTCTGACAGAAATTGAAGAAGGACAAAGGTAAGAAAGGAGAGACAGGAGGCCACCAGGTGAGGGGGCATGGTGACTTGGAGGATGATGAGAAGCAGTTGGATTCCAGATGCATTTTGAAGGTGGAGCTGACAGCGTAGCTGATAGCTCAGATGTGGGGCAGGAGAAGGAACCCATTAGAATGGAGCTCCTCTCTCCTCAAGGTTAAATTTGTTGTATGTGAAGGGAGTGGTGATGTCATGGTGGGTATTGATAGATGCACACCGGTTTTAATAAATCCTGTAACCAATGGGCTTGACTCAATTTTCCTTGTGAAACTATTTCAAAGTTTAGTATTATTTGTAGCTTTGATTGACTTTGCGGCCTTCTATCAGCAAGTCACAGGTGGTCAGCTCAAAAGGAACTTTGAGATCAAATAAGCCAGTGTGTCCCACAGTGTGGGTGAGGGCCCTGGTGCTTGGCCAAGAAATTTCAGGTGATATATAGTAACGGATGTTATTATGTTTTGAAAAAGCAATTTCTTTTTCAATTCTATTTTCATTATATACTAAGAAACAATCTCAGCTTGGTCGTAAATCTTAACTGCTTTTGAACACTTCCTTATTTACCCTTTTAATCAAGAATGATCAGGCCCCGAGATGTAGCAGGCAGTAGGATTCTGCTGGAATTTAATAGCATGATTTTAAATTCCCGAAGTGTATTTATTATTTCTAAAAGCATATTTACTTGTGGACTCATTTTAAAAAATATATTTTATTTATTTTTCACAGAGAGGAAGGGAGAGGGATAGAGAGTTAGAAACATCAATGAGAGAGAGACATCGATCAGCTGCCTTTTGCACAACCCCTACTAGGGATGTGCCTGCAACCAAGGTACATGCCCTTGACCGGAACTGAACCTGGGACCTTTCAGTCCACAGACCAATGCTCTATCCACTGAGCCAAAGTTTCGGCACTTTTTTTTTTATGTTCTAGACTCATATTAATGTTGTATGCCAAAGGACTTAACATATGATTCAAATAATTTCTAAAAGCTAAGATGATTGCAGATATTCTCTGGTGTGTTTGACTTAAAAACCTTGTCTATTGCTGTACACATTCATACAGAAAAGGGCACATAGGTATACAGCTTGATGATCTTCACAAAGTAAATATATTAGTACTGTGAAACCACTGCTCAGATTCAGACAGAGCCCCCTTCTCTGTAACAATATCCTCCCCAACACTTGACAAAAGATACCATTATCTTGACTTCTAATATCTTAGACATGCTTTGCCAGACTTGAAATTTATGTAATTGAAATTATTCAGTATAAATTCTTTTGTGTTTCGCTTCTTTTGGGCCACATGTCATTTATGTACAACTAATTCTTCTTCATTGCTGTATATTATTCCACACTATTCTATAATATTTTATTATTCTAGTAATACATCACAATTTATTTTCACATTTTATGGTAGGTAAACTCTATTTTCAGTTTCTGGTTAGTAGCTATCTGTGGTTCAAATCCTTCTTTTGTACATCTCTGCATTTCTGTTAGGCACATAGTTTCCAGTTATTTTTGTTGGTGTGTAGTTATAGCTCATTGTGATTTAGATTTACATTTCTCTGGTGATTAATGGAATGGAGTACCTTTTCCCCTTGTTTACTAGTTATTTGACTATTCTCTTTTTGAAGTACCAAGGTAAGGCTTTTGCCCATTTTTCTAATGGGGCAACAGTCTTTTTTTTTTTTCTCTCTTAAATTCTGGGCATTCCATTCTGTTCCATTTGTCTTCTGTCTAATCTTGAGCCAATACTACATTATCTTAATGACCAATAATGTTGCACATTTTTAATGTACATTATTGGCCATTTGTATACCTTCTTTTAAGAAATGTCTGTTCAAATCATTTGCCCATTTTAAAATTAGGTTGTTTACTTTATATTGTTTAGTTGTAAGAGTCATTTATATATTCTGGATACTAGATTATTAGCAGATATATGATTTACAATAATTGTTCCATTCTATAGGTTGTCATTTTACTTTCTTGGTAATGTCCTTTGTTGCACAAACTTTTTTATTTTTTATCAAGTCCAACAAATCTATTTTCTTTGTTGCTCCTTCTTTTGGCATCACATTTAAGAAATTTACCTAATGTGTGGTCAGTAATATTTTCTTGTAAGAGTGTTTCTGTTTTAGCTCTTACATTTAGATATTTGACCCATTTTGAGTTAATTTTTGTGTATTGTATGAAGTATGAGTCCAAATTTATTCTTTTGCATGTGGGTATTTAGTTGTCTGGCATGATTAATTGAAAAACTATTATTTCCTCCACTGAATTGTCTCCACACCCTTGTTGAAAATTGCTTGATCATAGTTATATGGATTTATGTCTGGATTTGCAGTTACATTGGTCCATATGTCTGTCTTTATGATAGCACTACACTGTTTTAATTGGTTCAGTTTTATTTTAAGTTTTGAAATTAGAAAGTGTAAGTTTTCCAACTTTGTTCTTTTTAATATTGTTTTGGCTAGTTGGTATCTCTTGCATTTTTATATGAATTTTAGGATCAGCTTGTCCATTTTTGCAAAAGAAGCAGTTGGAATTTTCATAAAGCTTGCATTGAATCTATAGATCAATTTGGAGAATATTGTAATCTTAATGTTAAATCTTTTAATTCAGGAACATAGATGTTTTTTTATTTAGATCTTTAATTTCTTTAAAAAATATTTTGTTAGGGTTCAGTGGATAAGTTTCCTACTCCTTGGTTAAATTTATTTCTAAGCTTTTAATTCTTTTTTATGTTATTGTAAGTGGAATTGTTTTCTTATGTCAGACTTCTAACCTACAGAACTATAAGAACATAACTTTATGTTGTTTTAAACCACTAAGTTTATGGCAATTTGTTACAACAGCAGGAGAAAACGAATACCCTTTGCATGATTTTAATTCTTTGAGTTTAATTTAGATATGTTTTTATGGCCCAACAAAGGGCCAATTTTAATAAATGTTCCATCTATAGTTGAAAAACAAAGCATTCTCTATAGTTGTTGGTTCAAGTATGCATATGTGTGTGTGTGTGTATAAATCGTATTTGTTAGTTATATTGTTTAGATCTATATCCTTTCTGACTTTTTGTCTGCTTATTATATCAGTTATTATGGGAGTTTGTCAAACTGATTGTAAATTTGGCTACTATAACTTTTATTTCTGTTGATGTTTGTTTTATATTGTAGAGGCTTGGTTACTAGGTGTATACATTTAGAATTGTTGCATCTTCCAGAAGAATTAATTTTCTCATTTTGTTAAACTACTAGAGGCCCAGTGAATGATTCATGCTCTGGTAGGGTCCCTAGGCCTGATTGGCAATCAGGGCCAATTGAGGGCTTTCGGCTGCCAGCTGGGGACTTCCTTCATTCTGGCCCCTCCCCTTGTGGTCAATGCACATCATTGTGAGCAATTGAATTCCAGTCTCCTGGTTGAACACTTGAAGGGACACTTTGCATATTAGCCTTTTATATATATAGATTCTCTCTAACTTGTGACACTTCCTTCCCTAAAGTCTACTTGGTTTGTTATTAGTTTAGCTACATGTGTTTTCTTTTGGTCAGTGTTTACATGTTATATCTTTTTCCTTCTTTTCATTTTCAACTTTTCTGTAACTTTATGTTTATGTTGTCTGTTGTAGGTAGCATATAGTTTTTAATAATTCAGTTGGACATTTAGTCTTTGAATTAGAGTATCTAGTAATTAAACCTTCTATCTTACAATTTATTCTATTCTCCCAACTTGTCTATTTTAATTTTTCTGTTTTGTGTCTTCTTTTCAATTAATGAATTTATTATTCCTTTCCCACTCTTATTACATTGCTAGATAACATTTTTTCTTGTTCTTCCTTTAATGATTATGTTGGAAATTAAAACACATATCCTTAATTTATTACAATATTAGGTAACTTGGTCCTCTTTCTACTTCCTGGACAACATAAGGCTCTCAGAATACTTTAATTTTATTGAGTCCCCTCCACATTCTTTTTTTTGAATTGAGATATAATTGACATGCAACATTTTATTAGTTTTAGATGTACAACGTAATGATTTGATATTTGTATATATTATTAAATGATTACCACAATAAGTCTAGTTAACAACTGTCACCATAATAGTTACAAATTATTTTTTCTTGTGATAAGAACATTTTTTAAAGATAAATATTTATTGTTCAGATTATTACAAATGTTCCTCTTTTTCTCCCCATAGCTCCCCTTCACCAGGCTCCCACCCCACCCTCTGCCCTTATGTCCCCTGCATTGTCCTCATCCATAAGTGTATTATTTTTTATCCAGTCTCTCGCTGAATCCCCCTCACCTCTTCCCCCCTGAGAATTGACAGTCCACTCCCTTTCTATGCCCCTGATTCTATTTACCAGTTTATTCTGTTCATCAGATTTTCAATTCTCTTGATTTTTAGATTCACTTGTTGATAGATATGTATTTGTTGTTCATAATTTTTTTAATCTCCTCCTCCCCCTCCTCTCCCTCCTCTCCCTCCTCTTCCTCCTCTTTCTCCTCCTTCTCCTTCTTCTTCTTCTTCCTCCTCTTCCCTTTCTTTCCCTTTTTCCTCTTCTTCCCCTTCTTCCCCTTCTTCCCTGCCTTTGCCTCCTCCGCCTCCTCCTCCTCCTTCTCCTTCTTCACCTTTCGGCATTTTATGATACTGGTTTAGTGCTGATGAACTCCTTTAATTTTTTTCTTATCTATGAAGCTCTTTATCTGCACTTCAATTCTGAATGATAGCTTTGCTGGGTAGAGTAATCTTGGTTGTAGATTCTTGCTATTTATTACTTTGAATATTTCTTGCCACTCCCTTCTGGCCTGCATAGTTTCTGTTCAGAAATTAACTGATAATCATATGGGTGCTCCCTTGTAGGTAATTAATTGTTTTTCTCTTGCTGCTTTTAATATTCTCTCTTTGTCTTTTGCTCTTGGTATTTTAATTATAATGTGTCTTGGTGTGGTCCTCTTTGGCTTCCTTTTGTTTGGGGTTCTATGCGCTTCCTGGACTTGTAAGTCTATTTCTTTCACCAGGTGAGGGAAATTTTCAGTCATTATTTCTTCAAATAGGTTTTCATTATCTTGCTCTCTCTTTTCTCCTGTCACCCCCATAATTCTTATGTTGGTATGCTTGAAGTTGTCTCAGAGGCTCCTTACACTATCATCACATTTTTTTATTCATTTTTCTTTTTGCTTTTCCAGTTGAGTGTTTTCTGCTTTTTTGTATTTAAAATCTTTGATTTGATTCTTGCATTCCTCTCGTCTGCTGTTAGGTCTCTGTATAATATTTTTTATTTCAGTCAGTATATGTTTAATTTCTAGTTGGCCCTTTTTCATTTCCTCTAGGGTCTCGCTAAACTTATCCATCTTTTCTAGGAAATTCTTAAAAAACCTTATAACCGAGGTTTTGAACTCTTATCCAGTCGTTTGTTTTCCTCCATTTCTTTTGTTTGTGATCTGTTCCTTTGTCTTCACATTTTTGTTGCCTCCCTGAGTTAGTAGAGTATCTTTTTATGGTAGGTGTCCTATATGGCCCAGTAGCTCCGCCTCCCCAGTTACCTGAGGTGGACACTCTTGGTGCATCCCTTTGTGGACTGTGTATAGTCTTATTGTTGTTAACTCTTGATTGTTGGTATCACTGGGAGGAATTGACCTCCAAGCCAATTGGTTGTGAGGATTAGCTATGTCTGCGCCCTAAGAAATTCTGTGCCGGACTCAGCCTTAAGATTTGCAAGATGCAACAGCCTTAGTGCTGAGCTTGGATGTGGAAGAATCTCAGGGCTTAGCAGACATCCTTGGCTTCCCATCAGCCCTGCCCTACACAGTAGCCCCTGGGTCTCAGTGCTCCTCGGTAACTGCTGTAGCCCTCTCTGTGCACATGCACATGCACCTCCAGACCTTTGTCTTTCCGGCTTCCCTGAGTTTCCATGTGTTCCGGGACCCATATGAATCTGGGTCCCCAGGGTCTCTGCCAAAACTAGGGTTCAGTGCAGTTGGCCCTGGATTTCTGTGCAGTTGGGAGGTTTGGTTTTCCTCCTGCTAGAGAAAGCCTGGGGCACAATCAGCAGTCAGTCCTCCTTGCACACGCCTCCACACTTCTGCCTTTCATGGCTCCCCTAAATTTTGTGCACTCCTCCCTTTTTTGTGACTCCCCCTGTATGAGTTTTGCCTGGAACTGGGATTTAGTGCAGTCAGAAGTGGGGTTCAGTACAGTTGGGAGTTTCCGTCACCCTCCCACTAAGAGGAAGCCAGCCAGACCCACTGCCGCCCGTCCTCTTCACATGTGTGTTGCCGTACCTCAGCTTTTTATAGCTCCTCTGAGTCTTTGTGAGTCCCTCTCTTGACTTCTAGTTGTAGAATTTCCACTCAGCCAGCTTTTTTGTGGTTCTAGATGGTGTCCATTCTGTCTTTTAGTTGTAGTTTTGAAATGTTGTGCGAGGCAGCAGTTTAGGTGTTCACCTATGCCACTATCTTGGTTTCTCCCACAATGAGAACTTTTAAGATCTACTCTCTTAGAAACTTTAAAACAACAGATTAACTATATTCACAATTTTGTACATTATAGCCCCAAAATTTATTTATTTTCTAATTGGAAGTTTGTATATGTTGACCCACTTTTCACCCATTTTTGTTCATCCCTACTCTAGGCTTTGGTAAGAACCAATCTGTTCTCTTTATCTATGAGGCTTAGCCTTTTTTTTTTTAAATTTAATATTCCACATATAAGTGAGATCACTTGATATTTGATCTAGCTTATTTCACTTAGCATAATATGCCTCCGAGATCAATTAATGTTATTGCAAATGGGAAGATTTCCTTCATTTATATGGTTGAACACTATTCTATTGTAGATATACACTGAGTGGCCAGATTATTATGATCTGACCGCATAATAATTTGGTCACTCAGTTTATATCCTATATAACAAAAGGCTAATATGCAAATTGTCCCCTCAATCAGGAGTTTGACCAGCAGGCAGGCTGGCCAACTGCTCATGTCCCCTCCCCCTGGCTAGGCTGGTCAGACCCTACCTATGCACAAATTCATTCACTGGGCCTCTAATATATACACACTGAGTGGCCAGATTATTATGCATTCAGAGATCGTAATAATCTGGGCACTCAGTGTATATAACCACACTTTCATTATCCATTCATCCAGTAGTGGACATTTAGGTTGTTTTCATATGTTGGCTATTTCCCTCCATATTCTGCATCATCATGGCACCTATTTTAGTTCTACATGTACTTTACGTGCATAAGGAATCATTATTATTATTTGAGCAGTCAATATTTATTTGGCTTTAGCTACATATTTAGACTTCCCACTGTCTTCTTTATTTTCTGTGCTTCCATTTGACCTCATTTTGTTCTGCTCTGAAGAATTTTCTTGTAGTATTTCCTTTAGTGCATTTCTGTTGAATATGAATTATCTCAGGCTTTGTTTGTTTGGAAATATTTTAATTCCATGTTCACTTTGAAGACTATTTTCACTGTGCATAGAGTTCCAAGTTGACAATTATTTGCTTTCAACACATTAAAATGTCATTTCATTGTTCCTTGGCTTCCTTCATTTTTGTTTAAAAATCAGCTCTCATGATTACTGTTGCTCTTTTGAAGGTAATATTTCTTTTCTTTGGCTGATTTCAAGATTTTTGTATTGAAGTAGTTTTTACTACAATATGCCTAGTTGTGGTTTTCTTTCTACTGTTTGGAAATGTAAAGATTTAAGCACATTTAACTTGATGTCTTTGATGAGTTTGTGGGAAAATTTTCGCAAATATATTTTATTGAGTATCACATCTACTTAATTTTCTCTTGTTTCTATTTCAGGATCTCCCAATACATAACTGTTAGAACTTTTCACCAAGTCTCATGGGTCTTTTACGTTTCTTTGTGCAATAGCTATAGTTTTCCTCTTCGTGTTTAATCTGTATATTTCCTGGTAACCTCGTTCAGTTTACAGATCCTCTTTTCTGCATTGTCTATTCTGCCATAAATCCCATCTATTGTATTCTTATTTTTTTGTTATTATATATTTCAATTTCAATTCTAGAGATGCATTGTTCATTTGGTAAAGATAATAGTTCTTGATCTTGCAATTTATTTTCTTGAACTTATTAATTATAGACATTTTGAAATCTGTATGTAATAACTCCAATGGCTGACTCACATATGGGTCTGACTGTTTTCTTAGTTTTGGGTTATTTGGTTATATTTCCTGGCATGCCTGTAATTTTTGGTAAATACTGGGAATAATGTATAACAAATTGTAGATCCAATGTGAATCTCTGGATTATGTTATCTTCTTTCAGGGAAACTTATTTATTAATTTTTTTTCTGTTGTCAGGTGTTTCAAGTCCTGGTTGATCATCTTTTTTCATTTGGGCTTGAGCTGGCTTGAAATTAGGTTTTAGTCTTTGTGAAGGTTAAGCTATTTCTGCTTCACTCTTTTAATGTGTAGGCTTTTCATGGTCCTAACGGGAGTTTGAAATGTTTGCCAGATTCCCTCTGTTTGGTGGATCCCAACTTCAATTGTTATGAAACTGTTGACTTTTGAGCCTTGGAATCTTGTGAAGTTTTACCACTCAGCAAATGTCTGCAGGAAAACAGTGCTTTAAGTACTGGACTTATTTTAGGGTGTTTCCTTTCTCTTTGCTCTTGTCTTCGGATCCTAGCTGCCTTTTTATCTCTCCAATGTCTTCAAACAGAAGTTCTTTGTCTTTATATTTTATATATTGTATCCAGATCTTAAAGTTGTTCTTGGCAAAGGGGTTGGTCTGAAGTAATCTAATCTATTATGGCTAAAAGCAGAAGTCCATTGTCCTTATTTTTTGTCATTGCCTTCTATTTTAAGACCAGTGATTCTAGCTTTCCATTCATATTAGTGAAATAATTTCCTTTCTAAGTAAATGTATTTACAGATGCTCCTCAACTTTTGATGAGGTTAGTCCCAATAAACACATCATAAGTTGAAAATGCCATAAGTCAAAAATGTATTTCATGTACCTAATGTACCAAACATCAGAGCTTGGCCTGGCTAATTTCTACTTAATGTGTATTGCTTTTATACCATTGTAAAGTAAAAAAAATCCTAAGCCAAACTAGCATAAGTCTTTATTATGATAAATGTAGAAATTATAGCATGATATAAAAAATACTATATCTAATAAAAGAGCAGTATGCAAATTAACCATACTTACATTCACCCACAAGCCATGCTCACCAGCCAATCAGGAGCAAGTGTGCAAATTAACTCAAACAAGATGGCTGCAGCCACGAAGCAAGCAAGAGACTTGGGTTTCCCTGGCAATGGAGGAAGCCAAGCTTCCCTGCATACCCCGGCCTGGCCTAGGCTTCCACTCAAGGCTACAAAGTTTCAATTATAGAAGATAAATAAGTCCCAGATACCAGGGTCTCCACTTGGGTCACTGGGGAGTGTGACTGGCCTGCAAACCACCATAGGCCCCTCACCTAGTAACCCTATGCCCCAAGGGAACCCTCACCCTGATCTAGGACACTCTTCAGGAGAAACCAGCTGGCCCACACCCGATCACCAGGCCTCTATCCTATCTAATAAAAAAGTAATATGCAAATTGACCATCACTCCAACACACAAGAATGCTGCCCCATGTGGTCAAATCTGGCTGCCCCTATGCAGACACAAGATGGCCACCACAGGATAGCCAGCAGGGGAGGGCAGTTGGGAGGGACCAGGCCTGCAAGGGAGGGCAGTTTGGGGTGATCAAGCCTGCAGGGAAGGGCAGTTAGGGGTGACCAGGCTGGCAGGGGAGTGGTTTGGTGGTGATCAGGCTGGCAGGCAGAAGGGGTTAGGGGTAATCAGGAAGGCAGGCAGGTGAGCAGTTGGAAGCCACCAGTCCTGGATTGTGAGAGGGATGTCCGACTGCCCATTTAGGCCCTATTGGGACTGGGCCTAAATGGGCAGTCGGACATCCCTCAAGAGGTCCCATATTGGAGAGGGTACAGGCTGGGCTGAGGGACACCCCTTTCTCCCCCAATAAATGACTTTCATCCATGGGATCTCTAGTAGGATCATAAATATGCATTTTCCTCTTCAATGACTAATCATTCAAATAAAGAAGAGTTGACTTAAATGAAAGTAGTAAGTAAATAGCAGTACAGATGGTGCGTGGGATGATAAAAATGGTGGTGATGAGGTTCAAACAACTTGTTTTATATAGCAAGAACTAGAAACCCATAAAAGTCATTGTCTTGCCTAACATTACACATATGCATGGTAGAGTTGATAGCATGACGCACTTCTCTTGGTTCCTATTTCAGTCCTTCATCTGCTCCCACAGAGTTGTTACTAGAAACTCTTCTCCCTCCCTGTCTCTGAGATAGATTTAATTTCTGTAGCTTTTTTCTCCCCATTTTATCCTGAATTCTTCCATGTGTATTCTAAGACTATTTGTTATAACAGTCTTTGGGTTATTAGTTTGAAAAAAAAAGACAAAGTAATGTCTAGGCCCAACCCATGAGTGTTTCTGTGGCTTGTGTGTGTGTATGTATGTGAATGTATGTGTGTACACTTCAAATCTCTATCAGTTTTCACTAGTAGTTTATATATAATGTTTGAACCCTGGCGATTCAAGGTGATTGATCCTTCTAAAGGCTCGGCTCCTTTTAAAGCTGCATGCAAAAGAATGACCAGTTCTGTGTAATTTATTGTTACTAAATCTCTTCTCCTTTTGCTTAATTGTATTATTTGCCTCAGGGATGCTGTAGAAATGCTAAGCCAAGTCAGCTAAATGAAACATGATCCTGGTACAGGAAAATAACGATGTGTCTCTTTTGCTAAATAACAGCCTCCCCCCTCATCTCCAGATGCTTGGAACCGCACCCTCATTTTTTTGGAGGCAAATGAGGATGGTGCCCAGCTTGGTCTTGGTTGTCATGGGCATGGGCAGGGAGTGGGCAGAACAATGTAACAGGAACTGGAGCTTGGATTTAGGGAGTGAGCAGACAGGGAGAGTACTGTGGAGAGGCAGTCACCAGCCTTCCCTCTGATCTGTGGATTTAGGCTATGTACCGCCCCAGCCCAACCACATAGCTGAAATACAAGGCTATAACTTATTTAATTTTGAAAATGGCAAGGTTGGAGAGACCTTTTAGGAGATCAGTTGCTTCTTATCTTAAAAGGTCACTGGGACTCTAGTTAATATTTCTAGACTAGTGTTTCTTTTAGCCATGTCATTTAGGCAGCCCTCCACAAACTAACTTTCATCCCTTTGACCTCCTTCTTTGGGGCCCTCTGAGGTCAAATGGGAGCATGGGATGCAGCAAAGAACTACTAGTATTTCCTGAGTATCCACCATGTGCCAGGCAATGGTTGAGGCTCAGGGGTTGTGGCAATGCATAAAACAATGAGCCTGCCCTTGTGGTGTTGGCATTCAGGATCGGGTAGGGTAAGATAAGACACATCAGTAAAATATGTGAATGGCAGGATGAATGGAAAGTGTTACAGAAAAAAATAAATAAAATGGGGGAGGGAGACAGGAGGCCTCTGTGGCAGCAGGGTTGCCGTCTTAAATGGGGTGTTCAGGGGAGAGAGAATCCAAGATGGCGGCAAAGGTAAACACCTACACAGCTGCCTCACACAACAATTTCAAAACTACAACTAAAAGACAGAACAGACATCATCCAGAAGCACAGGAAAGCTGGCTGAGTAGAAATTCTATAGCTAGAAGGAAAGAGAGGGGCTCACAGAAATCCAGAGGAGCTGCAAAAAGCTGAGGTACAGAGATGTGCACGTGGAGAGAGCGGGTGCTGGAGAACCTGGCTGGCTTTCTCTTGCAGAGGGAGACAGAGACTCTCAATGACATTGAACCCCTTATTGTATGACACTAAACCCCAGATCCAGCCAAAACTCATACAGGGGGAGTTTGGACTGTGAAAAGGGAGAAGTGCACGGAAATTTAGGGAAGTCGCAAAAGATCAGAAGTCTGGTGGTGCACACGGCACTGCGCACCGAGGACTGACTGCTGATTGTGCCACTGGCTTTCATCAGTGCGGGAGACAGACCCTCCCAACTGTGCCACTTCTAACTCCACTAAACCCCAGTTTCGGGTGAAACCCTGGGGACCCAGACTCATATGGTCCTGGAGCGCAGGGGAGGCAGAGGGGAAGCAGTCTAGAGGCACTGCGAGAGAGCGCGTGTGCGTGCACAGGGACTGCTCCTGTGATTACCCAGTCACGTGAGACTCCGGGGCTGTGAAGGGCGGGCTGACTGGAAGGCAAGGTGGTCCCTTAAGCCCTGAGACTCCACCCATCCCAAGCTCAACAGAGAGGCTTTTACAGTTTTGCAAGTCTGGTATCATTAGGCTGAATCAAACACAGAAGTTCTCCTGGCATAGTGAAAATGCCCAGACAAGGGAAGAGATCACAAACAAAAAAAAAATGGAGGAAAACAAACAACTGGATATAGAGTTCAAAACCATGCTTATAAGGTTTTTCAAGAATATCCTAGAAAAGTTGGATAAAATAAGCAAGACCCAAGAGGAGATGAAAAAGAACCAACTAGAGATGGAAAAGGTCCAACTAGAAATTAAACATACACTGACTAAAATAAAAAATATTATACAGAGACCTAACAGCAGACTAGAGGAAGGCAAGAATCAAGTCAAATATTTGAAATATAAAGAATCAGAAAACACTCAACTGGAAAAGCAAGAAGAAAAAAGAATCCAAAAATGTGAAGATAATGTAAGGAGCCTCTGGGACAGCTTCAAGCATACCAACATTAGAATTGTAGGGGTGCCAGAAGAAGAGAGAGAGCAAGATACTGAAAACCTATTTAAAGAAATAATGACTGAAAACTTCCCACATCTGGTAAAAGAAATAGACTTACAAGTCCAGGAAGCACACAGAACCCTATATAAATGGAATCCAAAGAGGACTACACCAAGACACATCATAATAAAAATACCAAGAGCAAAAGATAAAGAGAGAATATTAAAAGCAGCAAGAGAAAAACAGTTCATTACTTTCAAGGGAGCACCCATACGACTCTGAGCTGATTTTTCAACAGAAGCGATGCAGGCCAGACGGGAGTGGCAAGAAATATTCAACATGATGAATAGCAAGAACCTACAACCAAGAATACTCTATCCAGCAAAGCTATCATTCATAATTGAAGGGCAGATAAAGAGCTTCACAGATAAGAAAAAGCTAAAGGAGTTCATCAACTCCAAACCAGTATTATATGAAATGCTGAAAGGTACTCTTTTAGAAGAGGAAGGAGAAAAAGGTAAAAGCCAAAAAATTATGAACAATAAATACATATCTATCAGCAAGTGAATCTAAAAATTAAGTGAATTAAAAATTTGATCAACAGAATAAACTGGTGAATATAATAGAATCAGGAGCACAGAAAGGGAGTGGACTGATAATTCTCAGGGGTAAAGTGGTGAGGGGTGTACAGGGAGAGACTGGACAAAAATCATACACCTATGGATGAGGTCAAAGGGAGAGAGGGAAGGGTAGAAGGAAGGGTGGGAACTGGGTGTAGGGGAGCTATGGAGGGGAAAAAAGAGAAACAAATGTAATAATCTGAATAATAAAGATTTAATTAAAAAAATAGATGGGGTGTTCAGGGAAGGCCTCCCTCAGGAGATGAGGGGGATAGGCCTATGGTCAGATGTATGGAGAGATAATAAGTGGCTGCTAACGTAGTGATATTAATGCTCATGGCTGTCAGAATCTTGATGATATAACCCTCCAGGCTCCACCCAGAAACTCTGGTTCATTGGCCCTAAGGCTGGGTCTGGCAATCTGCTTTCCTACAAAGTCCCTATGCAACTCGATGTGTGCATGCAAAAAACAACTTAGTTTTTTTTTTTACTCTGAGTGTCCTGTACTTTGAAAGCCTGGAAAAGAATTATTCCAAGGACCAGCAATTTCCACATTTCAGAGAGGAGAGTTTCCTGTGGATGGCTGTCCGGCTGGCAAATGCAGGCCCAATGCCTGAAGGAGGGAAATGGGCAGCTATTGAATGCCTGCTGTGTTCTGGGCCTCCCCTCTATTTGCTGTCTCATTGGAGCCTCTTGACGCTATCTGGGGTTAAGGCCCACTGCCCACTGCTGTGAAGGAGCAGACGCTTCACTAGGCGCTTTGTCTCCTAAACACGGGGTGCAGGTCTGCCTGCTCTCCCCTGAGCCCGTGCCAGCACTTTCATCTCTCTGACCCCAGTTTTTACTGGGAGCTGGACTCTTGGTGAAAAACTTTCTCAATCAAACTTTCTAGAACAACTTCTGGATGTCAGGCATTTTGAAGAACTGCTGACTTACTAAATGAAAAGGGCCCTCAGACATGTATCCGCACAGGAGTAGAATAAACATGTGTCAGCCACCACCTTTCCCTCTTCCCTCCACGTCCCTGGGAAACATCAGTCATTGATGGTGACATCCTTTCTTGATGAACCCAGATGCAACTTCAGAACCCTCAACTCAATGAGCTAGTTAATATATATATATTGATTCATCGAATGTGGCTCATAAAAAATAAACCTATTTGCTATTCATTATCTGGATGGTTTCTCTTTAACACATCCGAAAATCAGGGCTCCATGGGGTCAGTTTATATCAGACACACAGATAGTTATGGAGCTGGATCTCACAGCAGACCATTGCTTTTAAATATTTTTATTGATTTCAGAGAGGAAAGGAGAGGGAGAGAGATATAGAAACATCAATAATGAGACAGAATCATTAATTGGCTGCTTTCTGCAAGCCCCTAATGGGGATCAAGCCTGCAACCAGAGCATGTGTCCCTACTGGGAATCAAACCATGACTTCTTGGTTCATAGGCTGATGCTTAACAATTGAGCCACACGAACTGGGCTTTTTTTTTTTTTAACTAGCCTCTTTAGTGGGTAGGAATCTCACTCCTCAAACTCAGGTAAGTTAAATGTAAGGCTATAAAACAACGACCAACCACACTCAGTTTTTGAATCAATCTATCGGTGATAGCAACAAAGCACCAGCTTCTCTGTCGGAAGCTGTGCAAATTCTAAGACAGCCTAAGGCCAAGGTGTAGCTGGTCTTAAATGGTCCCTTTTCGATCAGGTCTCTCTGTGCTGGAGTCGACCTGTCTTTCGTCATTACCCTTATATTGGTACCTGCGCCATGTCCCTCATCTCATCTGATCATTGGTCTACTAGTAGATGCTTAGAGCTGCTGCTAAATTATTTTCTATTGCCTTTTGCAATGTCTTTTCATATCCAACTTGGCCTCTTTTAGCCATTGGCCCTGTGTCCTTGCTACTCTCCAAGGATTCGTGGTATTTTTTCTGTTTTTGTGTCCTTCTGGGACAGAGGGTATTGGTAAAGTTGTCTTAGGCTTGATTTGTTACTTTTTCTCTGGGATCCTGTTAGTTTTCTGGACCTCCTCTCAGCATCTGGGCCCAGGATTTTTCTATTTTCAGATCCCATACACCAGCCAGAGGATCAGAGGTCTCTTCTTTTTCATTGGCATTCAGCTTGTGATAGGGTAGGAGAATTGGTGCTGGGTTCCCTTTCCATGTAACTATGAATCCAGGTTCAGGCTTGCCCCACTCCCAGCATCTACCTGCTGAAGTCTTTCTTTGGGTCTCAGGAGAGACATTTGACAATGCAGACTCAATACTTCTTCTCCCACATGTGTTGTTTACAGGAGTCCTCTCCTCACTCATCTTTCCATGTTGGGAGAACTGAAGGTTTTCAGATGCCAAAAGCCAGGAAAAGATTCTTGTTTCTCTCTCTTGTTGACTTGTCTTGTCCTGAGGCAATGAACTCTGGGAGGCCTTGCTTGAAGAAGAGGCCAAGAGAACATTGAGGGAGGGAAGTCAAGAACAAAGCACTATTTCAAAACATTATCCCCTCATGTCAGCTTGCCTCAGAAGTCTAGATTTCAGATTGAGATTGGCCAGCTATGGCATGTACAACAAATCTGGCCTGCTGCCTATTTTTGTATGGCCTGCAAACTAAGAATGGTTTCTACATTTCAAATGGTTACTATATCATTAATATCTGCTATTTGCTTCTTGGTCCATAAATTCTAAAATACTCATCCAACCTTCCAAGGAAAAGCTTGCCAACCCTGGTGGAGAATATTGAGTGGGTGGCAGGGGGCCCTGCTCTCTCAGCTCTCTGAGGCAACTGGAGGAATGGACTACTGCTTTATCTTTGCTGAACCACATTCCAGCTCCTTAGAATAAAACAGCAGTGACTGCTCTACCCTCACTAGATGGTCTTAGTTGCAGGTCAGTTGACAAGGATAAACATTTATAATAGTTGGTGAGGGAGAATCTTCCTAATAAAAATCCCCTTTGGCATTATTGTTGCCTGTAGTGGTTCCTGGAAACAGACATTTTCTCTTTGGGGAGCTGCTTTTCCACCAGCAGTGACATGTGGAAAACTCACTATGGATGTGGAGCTTCCTGCCCCTAAGCTTGAGTGCTGGCATCACCCCATGGAATACATTGGGAAACAAATGTAATTCTCACTGGATGGTTCACCCAACAGGAAAACATGTTGCTTGAGTCAGTGAATAATATACATTTTAAAATAAAATGCACAAATTCTTTCTGAGTATTTAGAAGACTTACGTTTTTATTTGCTAGTTCATTTTGAAACCATTACAGCTCTCTGTATTACTCTATACAAAGACATGAAATTAACTGTCATAATTTCTCCTGCGGTCTAAAAGTTGAACAAGTTTATGTTTCACCCGAATTAGCTTCTTTTACTTCACATTTGCTCTATCATTAACCTTTCCTATTTGAGCTTGCAATAAAAAGTTATATCATGGTCAAATTCAAGGAAAGGTTTTGTGCAAGCCATGCCTAACACCGATATTTATTACTGAGCTTAAGGAGCAGGAGTCAGATTTATTTGGATAATTTGTTCACAATTTATGCTGTGACTGTTTTAGACTATTGAGTACACAAATACATGCTCTCATGTCAACCCATTGCCATAGTGATGGATATGTCAACTACACCCTTAGAGTTAGGTTTTGCTGACATCTGTAAACTGAGATCTTGGAGCAAATCTTTTTGGCACGGCCAATCTTTACTATGAACTGAGAAAATGCATCCTCTTAGTTTTGATTAGGCCACTGGCTATACTAATTTGATTACTTATAATTTTTTTGTAGCATTAGTAGCACTGATAATAATAGAGATTAATTTTTATCTATAATAATAAGATTAATATGCTAATTAGACTGGACGTCATTCCAGACAGCTTTCCAGATAAAGCTGGGGCCAGAGGGAAGCTGATGCCTGCAGCCCAGGGAAGGAAGGCCTACTCTTGCAAAAATTTTATGCACTGGGCATCTAGTAATATGTATAATATATGAAAAGGTCAAGTCTTTTTTATATTTTCTCTCTTGATTCTTAGACACACTGTGGACTAAGAACATAACTAAGGACGTAAACACTATTTCTGTTATTTTAAAGAAGGGAAAGTCAAGGCCCAGAGAGAGGAACTGGATCAGTGGAGGCTACACAACTGGTGAGTGGCCAGTTCCTCTGTCTTCTAGCTTTAACTGCCCCCTCCCCCCAATCCTGCCTTTAGATGGTGCTATTTTCTCTCTTTGATGGTCAACGTTTGAGGGTCCAAATGACCCCATTTTGGTTAGATAATCTGAGTGTTTATGGAGTTTAGAAAGGGCTTAAGCATCTTTGGTTCTGAATTTAGAAGCAATTTTACCTTTTTTTTTTTTTTTGAGGTTTTGGTCATATTACTTAAGGCAAATAGAACTTCTTTGTTCAGAGGAAATTGATGTTTTTAAAGTCTTATAAAATAGATCTATAATGTTTTTTAGGACTCAAATAACTGTTCCAAAACATTTTAATAAATTAAATATAAGTGGATTAAAAACACAGATTATCTTCCCATGACATACCCAGACCCAGAGGAGCACTTAGAGAAACATGTTTAGGGTTTTCATGGACTCTGGCACGCACACATCTTGGTCTCTCTTCTCTCTCTGATAACATAATGGAGATGAAATCTGGTCTCTTTCCCGAGATTATTTCTTTGTGCCTTTCCAATGAACTTCTCTGAATGTGACTGTGTTTAATGAGACCTGGTGGGGGAATGGTGTTTGACTTGACCATGCTTATTATCTTTGACATTTGATCCTAAAGGATGGGGAAGTTTGGGTGGGTTGTAAGTGCAGTGGCTAAGGATGTGGGATCTACAGTTAGATGGATGGAAGTTAACCCCAATCCTCTTACTCACTTGTATCATTTAAGTAATCATTTAATCTTTTGAAACCTCAGATTTATCAGCTATTAAATGAGAATAATTATGGAGACTACCTATTATTATTAAATGGAACAATCTATATCAAGTCTACATTCAGCTGTGTGTGTAGCACTCAGTAGCTGGTTGTTATTCAGTGTCCTCATTATGGTGGAGGTTGGTGGCTTTCCTTCCCTGCCTTCAGGACCCTTTCCTTCACTGAAAGCATCTAATTTTCCTTTGGGGAGTCCCTTCTCTCCTCCCACATGGAGTCATGCTGGGTTTGTCAGTTAAGGTGGCCTTTTCTCAACAGACAAAGGAGTGGTCAGGTGCCCTGAGACCAATAAATTGTCTCTTTGGGGATTTGATACTAGAGCCTAGACACTCAAGGACTTAAAGTGGCTAAAGTCTTAAGTGGTTTCTGCTGCCTGGATCCCCCAAACACCCCAACCCTTGGCTTTTATTGTTGTTTTTTAATTGATTTTTAGAGAGAGAGGAAAGGAGAGGGGGGGAGAGAGAGAGAGAACATTGATGTAAGAGCAAAACATTGATCTGCTGCCTCCTGCATGTAACCTGACTGGGAATTGAATCAGCAGCCCCTCAATGCACAGGATGACACCCAACCAACTGAGCCATACCTGTCAGGGTTCCCTGCTTTTCTAAGACCTTATTTGTCAGTTTTTCCTTAGACCACATTAGCTGATAAATATACCAATGCACTTTTGAAGTTAAGCAGTGCCATTATTACTGAAGGTTTGATTAATTCTTTTGGTGTATGTTTCCTAATTGATAAATTTTATCACCATTATTATCAGTGCATGCCTGTGAAATATAGTCTAAGAAAAAAAATAAAGAAAAGCACCATAAAGAAAATAAAAATCTGTAATTTTTAACCTGGAGATACCCCTCTTAACTTTTTATAAATGTGCTTGTTTTCTTCACATATGTGAAGTTTGTATGTTTTCATATGTTTCTGTGAAATGATTTTTATAAATATCCATACATGTTTGAAGTTGATGTCAGAGAGAACCATGTGTAGAAAAGTATTTAGGGTCACTATAGAAATTTATTGGTGGAACTCCTGGGTGACCCAGTGACAGAATTCTTATATTAGAGCTTCATGTAGAAACTGAATCTTAGATCCTGGAGTATGGCTCTGATGGTCACCTGTCCTATCTGTTCAAGAATTCCACTCCTTTTTTAATTCACAGACAAAATGGTAATCTAATTGGCCCTCTCCAGTTTCAGGGAACTCAAGATGAATCATTCTATTTTTTTGAAGAACTCTTGCCACTAAATGGACAGCTCTGATAGTAGAGAGGGTGGAGGTCAGGGTGCTGAACATACTGAGAGGCGGAAGATGGTAGGCTATTCCTCTTTGCTGACTATTGGACATGTTTTCTATACAACCAGGTCATAGCTGACACAGAAGTTAGGTCCTAAAGGAAGCATGTAGGCAAAAATAAAAAAATAGTCATTATTACTTTCAATGTTAGACAGAGGACTACTTCTTTGGTAGAACACTGAATGAAGTATTTGGCATGCCTCTAGAGAACAGTCTGAAGTATATCCAAATGCTGGAATTATCCTCACTTTGATGATTCTCTCCCACTCCTCTTTCTTCTCTCTTCTTTATACCCTCTCAGGTGTAAAGCCGAGACCAGACATGTATACAGCAACCTCCTACCTTTCATCTTGCACTCACTCCAGGGCACTGGCATGCCACAAAAAAACCATAAAGTCGCTTTCTAAAATTTTTATTTAAAAGAAATGCTGAAAGCAAAACAAAAGAAAACAAAAGCATGTTCTTCTGGGTATTATAGTTGGAGTCTCTGAAGCTGAGTGTGTATGTGTGTGACTCCCTGGGCTAAGCTAGGAGATGTGGAATTGTAAATCTAAACCACAGATGTGGAACCCTTAGCCTCAGAGGCGGCAACCGTGACAAGGCACATGTGCTGAGTGGTTCACACCAGTTGGGGTGGCCTCAGTGATCACCATCACTCAGCCAATGCCGACTCCACCCCATCAGTCCATTAAGAGGGCTGTTCCGTTCCTATACACAATCTCCGGGCTCACCTTTGCAGAGACCATTAAGCTCAGTTTTACAGATAGTTAGTTGGCTGTATTTAAAAAGACAATGATGTCCTAAAGGGAGCTTCTCATTCTTATCTTTTGGATTTAATACACTTCCTGGGCAGGGCTTGTAAAAGTGATGGATATGACATTAGCATAGTGGCCATTCACATTAGAGGCATCGGCACACTTATTAATGCAGCCCTTTAATAGAAATTGTTTTCAAATTAGACCAACTTTCTATAATTTCGAAGTATTTGAAAAGATAATTTTATCTAACTGAGGTATCATTCCTAGCAATTATAAACTATTTACATAAAAAGCATTTAGCGAGGTACATTGACCGTGACTTCTGGGGAGGCAATTATGGTGCACATTAGTGGAAGGCTGGGCGGTTTGCAGGCAAGTGCAGCGCGGTGATTGTGAGCTCTGGGCCAGGCTGCCAGGGTGCGGAGCCTGCTCTGCTGCTTGTTCGCCTCGTGACCTCACACAAGCCGCTTCATGCCTCTGAGCCTCGGCCTTCCCATTTACAAAATGGGGCTAATAATGGGGTATCTCAGGAGTTTGTGGTGAAGATGAAATAAAATACTTTGAAGAAGCCTTTCATGCTATAATCACTCAGAAATAGTACCTCTTTATTACAGTTGGCGAAGCTGTGGGGTGGTTCTTGTTACAAATGATCAAGGATGTGGACCCTACAAGAGAAGCTGGTGGCTCTGATCTTTTCAATTTAAGTAATAAGAAAATATTTCTTTTATAAATATCATTTTCTGGGTTCCAGAAACTCATTTTATCAACTTTATCAGTTTGCTAAATGCTGCCTGAGACCACCTACGAGGAAGGAACTGAGCTGGGCTCTGGGAGAGCTTCACCAGCCTGTGACGTGCTTCAGCATCATTGGGGATAAAGGGTGAGCACCCCGCATGCCCTCTGCTGAGTCCTGTCATAGACTGATGGCTCCAACAGCCAGCGGTGCAGCCAGGAAGGAGCATTGGCCAGGACAGCAGTGGTCAGAGGGGACTGCTGAGAGGAATTCTGGTCTTGAAGGCTGTTTAGATTTTAGGCAGGAGGGGAAGAATAATGAAGGCATTTCAGAGAGGAAACTCTGGGGCTCAGTCAAGGTGTGGATTTAAACAAGAAGCAAATGTAATGGCACATATAAGTGTGTTCCCTGAGAATGTGAGCTGCAGGTGTGGGTGGTCTACATATTTTAAAGATGCCACAAAAATCCAGGTTCTCTCCTCTCTCTCTTTTTAATTTTTATTAATATATTACATGTGTATATATTTTCCCATTGCCTGCCCCCCATTCCCATGCATGCTCTAATCCCCCAGTGTCTTGTGTCCATTGGTTATGCTTACATGCATACTCTTTCCTCTCTTCATCTCGGCCATAATTCTCTGACTGAGATGAGTTCTCTGAAGGGATTATCTCTCCTCAATGGCAAAATAGCTGCAGAAGCATCAGCTTCCTCCTCTCTGGCTCCAGTGGAGCGGGGAAAGCCTGAGGTCCCCAGCCCATCAATGCTGACCAAGGTCTGACTGCATCTCACTGACTTTGATTGGAGCTCAGAGACAATCACTCTGGCCAGGGGAATGAGACATAACTGGTCATGTCCCAGGTAGCAGTTGGTGGATGGAAGGGGGGCAGAGGGTGGATCCCCAAATGCAAAACCGAAATCAGTGCCCACAGGATTCACAGAGAGGGCAGTGTCCTTCATCAGAGGAGAAGAGTTTTTGTTCTGTGTGTTTTGTTGTTAATTCTCACCCAAGGATTTTTTTTCTTTTTCCCTATTGATTTTTAGAGGGCATGGAAGGGAAGGGGGAGAGAAGGGAAACATCAATGTGAGGGAGACACATGGATTGGTTGCCTCCTGCACATGCCCCGGTTGGTGCCGGGGACAGAACCTGCAATCCAGGTATGTGCCCTTGAGTGGGAATCCAACATGAGACCCTTCAGTGCATGGGGTTGGCACTCTAACCACTGAGCAACACTTGCCAGGGCCAAAGAATGTATGTTTACGTCTAGGTTTATTCTCTTGAATCTGATATCAGATTTACAACAACCTGAAACTGAGAAATGCATTACCTACCTTGGAGATACTAAGTTTAATTCTCTGTATCCTTTTACATTAAAAATGTACAATTGGGAGCGGTTGTCTTGGTCAAAATAAGAAATATTGAATTTACTTCATGGCAAACCATATCCCCTTCGTCTCCTAGGAGTACTTCGCTTTTTATAACACCAGGGACAGGATAAGGCTGAGCAGACCCTAATTGCTGCTGTAAAGTTTTTCAGGACGGAATCGAGCTTCCTCTCTCTCTGATTCCCTTGGTTCTTTGAGTCACTTTGGAATTGGCTCTTTGGGATTTGGTGGCCCTTGGTTTCCTCCAAGATGAGGAAGTAGAGCCAGGGTTTTCAGAAGACAAGCGCTAATGAAAAGAATTGGACTGAATTTTAAAACCAGTCTTTTTAGACCAATGAGAATTCTCCTGTATCTTTCTCCGAAGGCTTATCCAGTTTTTTTCTTCCTCCTCCTTGGAAAGGCTTTATCTGGTTCCTGTTGCATGGGAAGTTATGACAATAACCCCAGGCAAAATGAGTTGGGATTCCTCTTTCACTGTATCCATCCCTTTTAATTGCACATGGAATAATGGTGACAATGATGACTATGTCTAAGGCAAAAGCTGTCATCTATTAAGCACTTAATATCTCAAGAGTTTTCCATGTATTATTTTATTTAATCATTAAAACAACCCTGTTAGGTTCACCCCGTTATCACTCCTTATCGATGAGGCAATGAGGCTTGGGAAGGCTAAGTAAGGTGACACAGCTATGAAGAGACATAGCCAAGATACAAAGGCATATACCTACCTGCCTTTGGAATATACCTATCCCCTTGGGCCTGTTTGATGGTGACCCTTTTGATTAGCAGCAGTTTCACTTGCCAAAGTCACATTAATATTATGCATCATGACATTTGAGCTTAGTATCTTGACACACAGGATTGTGTTGGGAGCATCCAACATGTTAGCCCAGAGTCGGCACTTTTTAAGTTTTCTGGAAATGCTAGATTCTGTCCCGCACAGTCTGGTCTGCAGTTACTTTTTCGACCACATGGTGCCGAGATGAGTCCTGCAGGGGCTCACTCAGGTGCTCCCATGGCTTTGTGGTGCTTTTCTGGTCTACATCCAACTGCAGTGTCGTCCTTGGGAGATGTGGGCACCAGACACATGCTGGGCTTAACCTAGCCATCCTTCCAGGGGACCTTAGATAATAGCCTCGTTCCAATTCCTAGTTCCTAGTAGGACAGGAATTGATCTTTCTGCCATTTGAAACGAATAGCTACAGCACAATTTTATGGTAGCCGGTGTGCTAAGGAGACACACAGAACCACTAACGGAATCAATGAATGGATAAATTACACTTTACGTGTAATAATCTTTCGGGAAGGCAGTAGACACATTGGTGAAGAGCTTGAGCATTGCATTCCTGCTGGATTGGTTCAAATCTTGTCTTCACCACTATAGCATGAATAATTGGAGGCAAATATTTTAATTTCTGAGCCCCAGTACTCTGCCTTTGTAAACAGTAACCTTTTTGAGTTGGTTGTAATGCTTGACTAAGAAAATTTACGAAAGTACTCACAAAGTTCTCAGTAAATGGTAACTATTATTAACTAGTTCCTTTGTGCTCCGAGCTATACTTGTATTTAGTCAGTTCTGCTATAATGCTTGTTTTATAAATTTACACTTGTTCCGATGAGATTGCTATATTGGGAAATAATTTGAACCTATTTTACATTTGGGCATGCTGAATTTTGTCCAGGACAAATACTTTGTAAACTCTAGAAACCGCATCTAGCTGAACAAAGACATGCAGGATTACATAGAATGCACATACCTATACACCCACCATCCCCCTCCAGTCATCATGAATGTTATGAACCACACCATCCATGTGATGGATGCTACAGCTTTCTGTTCCATTTCATAGAACTTTTTCCCACCATGACATAGAATAGTTTATACCAAACATGTCTAACTCATGGCCCATGGGCCACATGACTCGTTTATTTGGCCTGTGTTAGCCTTTGAGTTTGACATGCTTGGCTTACATGTTGCAACCCGCTCTTGGCCCACTGCTACATGCAAATCCCAGGTCTTTTTCAAGGTAAGCTGTCATATTTATTGTAGTATTTATTCCTCAAATATTTCACATGTGTAAAAATGCGTTACCATTTTTATGAGGTTCCTTTCTTTTTTTAAAAATGTGTCACTGATGAAGATTTTGAGTGTTGTGCTCCAACACCTTTTTTCCCACATGTCCCGTGGTGTTTTTACTGCGTAATTTTGCACGGCATTGTGACGTTTAGGAATGCATGTGCTGTGCTATAGCACTGGCCATTCATCTGTGAAGCACTGCCCGTGTTCTCAAAGGGGGCTTGCTATTATGTTGGGTGACTTGCACCACTAAGGTATGACTCAGGCCACTAGTGCCCAATACAAATGCTCCTATGGTTTAACTGTCCATTGGAACCTTGCGTGATTTCTCAGAGAAGCTAAATGAAAGCCATAGTTGGCATAGCCTGGTATGCACCGACCTTCCTTCACAGGAAATTGCTGTAAATAAAGCTTGCCAGCACTTTCATTTCTCTCTTTTCATCTTCTTTTCATCTCTTGAGTGCTTGAATCTCTGAAGATGGGCATGTGATACTATCTTTCTGCTTGAATTGGCAGCTACTTCTAGTAGTAATGATGCCTCAAATTGGCAGTGTTTTACATTTTTTTCCAATGTACTTTTACAGTTAATTAGTCTACTTTGTCATCTTAAATATCTGGAGAGGTTGGTAAGATGCATGGGAATAGCACATAAATATGTATGACCAATTTCCATTTCATGCCATCGCAGATTTCAGTCAATCCTAAATGCCTTTGCTCACTGAGCTTGAATTCTTCTTGAGACAGTGCTCCACATGGCTCCTAGGACATAGAATTATTTGCCTTCTATGATCTAAACTTTTGAGCACCTTAGGGCAGAATGTATCTCTAGTCTCTATCACAGTAGCACGAATGAATGTTTAATGAAGTGACTGAATGACTGAAGACACAGGCAAGGCAGGTGATATGATATTCTGATGGTGGAGATGTCTATGTTTTATGATACATGGCAGGCAGTGGTATATTAGCAATATGCTGCTAGCTTTAACAACCGCTGGCAGCCAATTCAGGAAGTCATACCTAGGTTAGGGAGCCATCATTATGATCAGAAAGCCCATTTGGCTCTCTTTAGCTCCTTTTCCATACCAGGGGCTCTGGGGATTTGCAGGGGGAATGCTAGAGATGGGTTTTCTTTGGTGAGATGAGTGGCTTGATGAGTGTTAGAAATGGGCTCTCACTGGTAAAACTAGTATGGTCAATATATGTAAATGGGTTGAAATATTCTAGGGACAATTTATTTTCATATTAAGCAGGATGTTTAAGCCCACCTGGTGCCTATTCATTTGGTGCTCAGCCCTGAGGCATGACCTGAAATGAGACTGTATTCAACCACTGTTGTTCAGGTTTCTGTTTACCTGAAGTTGATTCTATGGGTCACTCTAGACTATTGGAACATTTTCTTTACTTCGAGTCAACCTTTCATGCAAATGGAGGTCAGGATGCCTGAGAAGTTAGAGCTGGGATCTCACCCACTTTATAATACAGGCTCGGTGAACTGTTTTGTGCATCCTGGCCAATGAATGTGTATAAATGGACAGATTTTGGCTGAAACTTGTTTTTAGTAGGAAGGTCGTGGGGTAAGCTAACCCTGACTGATATGTAATCACTCACTGACGATTATCCACCTCCCAAAACTGATATTTCCATGATTAGCTTAGGTCAGTTTAAATCCAAAGTCAGAAAACTAGGTCAGATGTGGAACCAGTACTCACAGCAGCGCTTTCCTGCTAAAACGGCACTATCTTTCCCAGAGGACCACCTTTCAGAGGTGTTATTTACATAAAAATTGTTGTATGTTTGGATATTTCTTTTACCTACTTTCTGCAAATATCAATACAGTACTATATTCTAAAAATAGTGTGATTATGACAACTTTTAGACAAGTGGAAGTAAAGAGTTTTGAGGTGAGGATATTCTTCTTTCAGTGTTCACCAATGGAATACTAGTGGGTTGATTTCTTTTAGCCTTTCATTTCTTCTTCCCTCAGGGGAAGCAGCAGGTGGATTCCTATCCCCACATACCTGGTAGTTAATAGGGCTCGATAATTTATTGAGTAAATGAGCAATAAAAAAGATAGAAGTTCATGTTCTTTTTGTTGCTGTTGTTATTCCTCACCCGAGTTTTAGAGAGAGTGGAAGGGAGCAGGAAAGACAGAGAGAGAAACATTGATGTTGATAGATTGCTTCCCACAAGCACGCAGAGCCAGAGATGGAGCCTGCAGCCAAGGTACGTGCCCTTAACTGGAATCAAACTCAGGACCTTTCAATTTGTGGGCCATCCAACAAGCCATACCAAATATGGTGAGCCTCATGTTCTTAAACACTGCGAAAAGCCTGCTCTCTAAGAAAATAATGAAGACCCAGGAATATAAAGCTCTTGAGAGCTGGAGTACTAATCTGTAAAGTTAGGAAAACAGGGGATAAAAGAGGAGGAGGATGCAGCAAGTACCTTCCTATACTTGAACCAAGATCTTCTGACCCCCCCCGTCTCTCTAGCAAAGGGATTGTCTCTCCCGCCAAGTCATGCACCATGTTTCCAACTCTGTGTTTCTCACCATCTGAAGCTATTGCGTTCATTTGTTTCTTCACCAGAATGTACTCCACAAGAGCAGGACTTCTTAATAAATGTGCTCAGTGTTGTATTCGTGGCACCTGGAACTGTGTCCAGCCCTTAAGAAAGAACTGTGAAATACGTGAATGAAGATAAAGATTAGTCAGAAGTGTGAATTCACAATACTGGAGATCAGATAGTGATCCCATCTGTATTCACTCTCTCTGTTGTTAATCATAGCAGAGTTATTTCTAGACTTGGACTTCTGTGAACGAAGCCTCTTAGTGAATTTGCGCACAAACCTTTTGTGGACATGTTTTCATTTCTCTCAAGCAGCTATTTAAGGGTAGAATGTCTCGGTCATAGGATAAAGGGATGCCTACCTTTATAAACAAACTGCTTTGCAAAGTTGTTTCATTGTTTTGCATAACCATCAACAGCTCTGTTGTTGCTCATTGTTGCCAAAAGGGGAGATTGTTAATTTTAAAAATGTTATCCATTTTGGTTCAGGCTGGTGTGGTTCAATTGGTTGGGCATTATTCTGTGCACCAAAGGGTTGCCAGTTCAATTCCTGGTGAGGGCACATGCCCAGGTTGCAGGCTTAGTCCTCATTGAGGGGCATTCAGGAGGCAGCAATCCACGTTGCACTCACATCAATGTTTCTCTCCCTTCCTTCCTCTTTAAAAACTCAATAAACTATTGAAAAAAAAATCATGCTGAATGAACTGAATTCCCTTCCCAGTCTTTAAAAAAATATTTAAAAACCACTCTGGAATAGGTAGTGGTATCTCATGGTGCTTTTAATTTGAATTTCTCTAATAACTAAGTATTGATTTATGTTCTCATTGGCCATTTGTGAGTTAAGTGTTTAAAATTTTTTGCTCGTTTTTTTATTGAATTGTTAATCTTATTGAATTTTATGTGTTCTCTGTATGTTTTGGATACAAATATGTTGGTAGATATATATGTTGTGAATATTTCTCCCTAGTAGGTAGTGTATCTTTTACTCTTCTTACTGATAACTTTTAAAGAGCAGATGTTTTTAATTTTTATGAACTTCATTTTATCAGTTTTTCCCATGATTCATACTTCTTTTATCCAATCAAGAAATCTTTACCTACCCTAAACTTGCAAAATATGTTTCCTAACTGAAGTTTTATAGTTATAGCTCTTACATTTACATCTATGAGACATTTTGAATTAAATTTGTTGATGGTATGATGGTAGGGTTATATGCTCATTTTAAAAAATAAACATATGTAGTGATTTCAGCACCATTTGTTGGAAAGACTTTTACTAACTCATTCACTTTGAGTCTTTTGTTGTAAATCAGTTTTCCAAATATACACATGTGTGTGCATGTGTTTATGTGTGTATATGTATGTGTGTATATGTATGTATAAATGTGCACACACACGTGTGTATATATGTGTGTGCATGCATATGTACATGTGTGTGCATGTATATATGTGCGTTGTGTATGTGTTTGTGTATATATATATTTGTGTGTGTGTATGTATGAAAAGCCAATGTCCGAGATGACTCTGATGACCAAACGACTGGTCACTATTAGGTGTATTGAGCACCTCTTGGTCCCTGCCTCCTGCCCCACCCACAAGCAGGGCCAGGCAGGACTGGGGTTTAGTGAGCAGGCTGAATGGCTGACCTCTCAGTCCCTGCCTCTGGCCTGCAGGCTCTGATGGATCAACAATAGTGAACTGGGGAATCGGGTGGGTGGCAGGAGGACCTGGCTGGCTATCATGCTGTTGGGATCACCAGTTCATCCCTGGCTGCTCAGGGGTTCAGGCCTGTGGAAAAGCAGGTACTGGCGAATTCACCTCCATGTGTGTGTACTGGACGGCTATTGATTGAACGTGCTGCCCGCTTGGGGTTGCTCATGCCAGGGCGGGTATGTCGCAGGTGCACCCCACAGCTTCAGTCAGCACCTCAAGCCCCAGCAGCAGTGGTGGCGATGCCTGCCTGAGCAGCCCCAAGCGGGCAGTGTGTTCTATCAGCAGCTGCCCGGCATAGAGGTGAAGTTGCTAGGGCCTGCTTTCCTGCAGGCCTGAGCCCCCCTAGCAGCTGGGGATGAACTGGTGATCCCAACAGCCTGACAGCCTGGCGGAGGAGGCAGTGTTCAGCCTGAGCACTGGTGAACCCGCAGAAGATGGCCCTGATCGCAGGAAGCTAGGCCTAGGGACCCTATCAGTACAATTTTGTGCCCTGGGCCTCTAGTATAGGCTATTTTGTCCCAACTCCATGGCTATACTTATGCCCTTGTCACATTGTCTTGATTACTTTCACTAACCAGTAAGCCTTGAAATCAAAGTTGTTTGGGCTATTATTTTAAATTTAGAATCAGCCTATCAATTTCTAGAAAATGCATGCTGGGATTTAGATTGGGATTACATTGAATTAATCTGTTTGGAGGAGAAATGGTACCTTAATAATATTAAAACTTTCAATCCTTGAACATGGCATATCCCTCCACTTGGGTATTTTCCAATTTTTTGTGAGCTATAGTTTGTAGTTTTTAATATATTACTTTTATTCATAAATGGTTTGCACTCTGTAAATGGGTGTTTCTTTTCTCTTTAAAAAATAACCTTTTCATTTTAGAATGATTTTAGATCAACAGAAACATTGGAAGAATAGTAAAAAGAATTTGTGTATATCCCTTGACCAGGTTTCCCATTTATTAACATTGCTGTTATACCATTGTCACAAGTAAGAAACTGACTTTGGCACATCACTATTAACTAAACCTGAACTTTGTTCGGATGTCTCCATATTTCCAGTCATGTCCATTTTCAGTTGCAGAATCCCACACTGTATTTTGTCATCACGTCTCTCTGTCCCCTCTGGCCTATGGCAGTTTCTCGAACTCTGCTCGATGCTATGACCATGACAATTTCAGGAGTACTGGTCAGGCATTTTGTAGAATGCTCCCATTCGGTATTTGATGTTTTTTCTCATGACTGAATTAGAATTTGAGGAAGAAAAAGCACACGCATAAAGCGTCAGTCTCATTATACCTACTGCTCCCTTTTTTATTTTGTTAGTGTTTGAGCTAGAAGGAGGTTAGGCTGTAGTTTCAAATATTTTTGTTTTAACTTTGAATTTAACTCCAGCAGGATCCTTGAACCCTATTTTCTTGCCCCTCCTGTATTGATTATTGATGCTTTCTTGGCAAGATTGAAAGGGGGTATGTGAAAAGAAGTCATTTGGCTTCAGTCCATTTCTTCTTATTCGCACAAATTACCCGAGTTTTTGGTTGAAGCCACTCCTGTCTATCTGTACCCAAACTGACACTGGGGCTCTTTTGACTGATAAAGATTTCTTTTCTCTGTGTAATTCCATTATTCCAGTCTTCAACCTGCTCTGTACTGGCTCCTTAGAATAGTATGCTTTTTAAATTTTGTCTGGTGTTTTCTTGTTATTAACTCAAGAGAGATACTTCATTTTATCTTTCTACACCCTAAACAGAGTGAAAGTTACATACATTTGGGCATTTTCTTTTCTTTTTTTAAAATGTATTTTTATTGATTTCAGAGAGGAAGGAAGAGGGAGAGAGAAATAGAAATATCAATGATGAGAGAGAATCATTGGCTACCTCTTGGCACACCCCACAATTGGGGATTGAGGTTGCCATCTGGGCATATACTCTGACTGGGAATTAAACTGTGACCTCTTGGTTCATAGGTCAACCACTGAGCTATACCAGCTGGGTATTTTATTTGATTTTTTCTATCATTTTACATTTGAGTTTCTTTATTGTAAGTGGGATTTCACATTATAAACAATTTGTTTTTTTTCTTTTATGAATAAGATTTTCATGTTTAACCAAATCTCTTTTTTTTTTTACTAGAATCTTCATCTTTTTCTTTCTGATTTGTCTAAACTCTTGGTGTATTAAGATCATTAGCACACTATTATTATTATTATTATTATTATTATTATTTAAAATAATCTATTGTTGAGAGTATTACTGATGTCTCCCTTTTGTTTGGTCTTTTTCTTTGTCTTGTTTATTCCTCCCCTCCTCCTTTTTTCTTCCTTTGTTGAATTGCTTGATTTCTTTTCTTTACAATTCTTCTTTTATCTCTGACTGGTTTGCAAGCTATGTATTTCTCTTGTAGTTTTTACAGTCCACAAAATATTTTTAACGTAGTTGCTTGACTTAAATGGGGGATAGATGTCATGGTTTCACTCTCATTACCCCACTTTAATTATATATTATTGCAATCTTAAGTTCTTGTCTCACCCTTTTTATCCTAAAAATTAGTAATTATTATTTATACACCCAGTCCTTGCTTTAGATTTTCCCAATTTGCTCAGCATTGTTTCTTTCATCCCACTGTCTCATAGGAGGTTCAGATTCCTTCTCTCTGATCCAGTCTTTGATAGTTTTTTCAGCAAGGGACTTCAAGTGGTGGATTCATACCGACTGCATAAAACTGTATTTATTTTACTCTTTGCTCTGACTCTTGAATGGTAATTTAGTGAGGGGAAAATTCTAGGCTTACTATTTATTTTTACTCACTATTTTTGGTATCTTATTCAATTTTCCTCTGACCTATACTGTTGTTTTTGAGAAGTTTCCTGCCAGTTAAAGGGCCATCTCTTGGTTCATAATATAGTCTTCTGCCTACATGCCTTTAAGATGTTCTCATTGTCTTTGGTGTGAGATACCTTGTGTGAGATATCTAGATGTGGAATAACTTTAATTTAAAATTTTAATGCTTGTATAATATTTCAGTTTGCTACTGTTACATGCTTTATTAAATGGACTCATGGCAGTACATCTTTAGGTTGTTCCTATTCTGCTATTAGTTCGAAAGTATTATAGTGACCATCCTGGTATAATCTCCTTGTACCTGAATAAATGTCATATTGTTTTAGTCACCAAAGCTTTATAATGTATTTTAATATCCAGGAGTTTGACAAATCTCTGTTATAGCATTACTCTTTTAAAAAATGTTTTTCTTAAGGTAAAGATAAAAATTATGTACAACAAAATGACAACAAATACATATCTATCAACAAGTGAATCTAAAACTCAAGTGAATTAAAAATCAGAAGAATGGAATAAACTGGTGAATATAATAGAATCAGGGGCATAGAAAGGGATGGACTGACACTTCTTGAGGGGAAGGGGGTGTGGGGGTGAAGGAAGAGATGGACAAAAATCTTATACCTATGGATGAGGATAATGGTGAGGGTAAGGGCATGGGGTTGGGTGGGAACTGGGTGGAGGGGAGCTATGGAGGGATAAAAAGAGGAACAACAGTAATAATCTGAACAATAAAGATTTATTAAAAATATTTTCTTGCAATTCTCACTGAGTATTCTTCAGAATAATTTTATTTTACTTATTTTTATATTTTAAAGTAATTTTATTTTATTTATTTATTTTTTTAAATTTAATAAATCTTTATTGTTCAGATTGTTATAATTGCTCCACTTTTTTACCCCATAGCTCCCCTGCACCTGGCTCCACCCCACCCTCTACCCTTACTGCCCCACATTGTTCTCATCCATAGGAATACATCCAGTCTCTCCCCAAAACCCCTTTACCCCTTTCCACCTGAAAATTGTCAGTCCACTTCCTTTCTGTGCCCCTGATTCTATTATATTCACCAGTTTATTCTGTTCATCAGATTTTTTTTCACTTGATTTTTAGATTCACTTGTTGATAGATATGTATTTGTTGTTCATCATTTTTATCTTTACCTTTTTCTTCTTCTTCCTCTTCTTAAAGAGTACCTTTCAGCATTTCATATAATACTGGTTTGGTGTTGATGAACTCCTTTAGCTTTTTTTTTTTTTTAATCTATGAAGCTCTTTAACTGACCTTAAATTCTGAATGATAGCTTTGCTGGGTAGAGTAATCTTGGTTGTAGGTTCTTGCTATTCATCACTTTGAATATTTCTTGCCACTCTCATCTGGCCTGCAGAGTTTCTATTGAGAAATCAGCTGACGATCATATGGGTGCTCCCTTGTAGGTAATTAACTGTTTTTCTCTTGCTGCTTTTAATATTCTCTCTTTGTCTTTTGCTCTTGGTATTTTAATTATGATGTGTCCTGGTGTGGTTCTCTTTGGATTCCTTTTGTTTGGGTTTCTATGTGTTTCCTGGACTTGTAAATCTATTTCTTTCACCAGATGTGGGAAGTTTTCAATCATTATTTCTTCAAATAGGTTTTTAGTATCTTGCTCTCTCTCTTCTTCTGGCACCCCCATAATTCTGATGTTGGTACGCTTGAAGTTGTCCCAGAGGCTCCTTACATTAGGTTCACATTTTTTTTATTCTTTTTTTTTCTCCAGTTGAGTGTTTTCTGCTTCTTTGTATTTCAAATTTTTGACTTGATTCTTGCAGTCTTCTAATCTGTTAGGTCTTTGTATAATATTTTTTTTATTTCAGTCAATGTATGTTAATTTCTAGTTGGTCCTTTTTCATCTCCTCTTGGGTCTTGTTAAATTTATCCATCTTTTCTAGGAAATTCTTAAAAAACCTTATAACTGTGTTTTTGAACTCATATCCAGTCATTTGTTTGCCTCCATTTCTTTTCTTTGTGATCTGTTTCTTTGGTTCCACATTTTCACTGCTTCCCTGAGTTGGTAGAGTAGCTCTGTGTGCTAGGTGTCCTATAGGGCACAGTAGAGGTGGACTTTCTTGGTGAACCCCATTTGTGGACTGAGTGTTCAGCCTTGTTGTAGTTAAGCCTTGATTGTTGTTAGTATCACTGGGGGGAATTGACCTCCAAGCCAATTGGTTGTGAGGATCAGCTGAGTCTATGGCAGGAGAACTTCTGTGCTGGAGTCAGCCTTATGATATAAGACTTGCAAAATTGCAAAAGCCTCTGTGCTAGGCTTGGAAGGGGTGGAGTCTCAAGGCTGAGCAGACAGCCTTGGCTTCCCATCAGCCCTGCCCTACATGGCTCCTGGTTCTCAGTGTCACTTGGTAATTGCTGCAGCCCTCTCTATGCACACTCGCACTCATGCATCTCCAGACCTCTGCCTTTCGCAGCTCCCCTGAGTTTCCTTGTGCTCCAGGGATCTGTATGAGTCTGGGTCCCCAGGGTCTCACCCAAAACTGGGGTTCAGTGCAGTCAAAAGTGGAGTTCAGTGCAGTTGGGAGATTCTGTCTTCCTCCTGCTAGAGAAAGCCAGTGGCACACTCAACAGTCAGTCCTCCCTGCGTGCCATGGTGTGCACATCTCCAGACCTCTGTCTTTCCTGGCTCCCCTGAGTTTCTGTGCACTCCTCCCTTTTTTCAACAGACCAGACTCCCCCCATATGAGTCTCACCCAGAAATGGGGTTCAATGCAGTTGGAACTGGGGTTCAGTGCAGTCAGGAGTTTCTGTCTCCCTCCTGCTAAAGGAAGCCAGCCAGGTACTCCACTGCCTGTCCTCTCCACACACGTGTCTCCAAATCTCAGCTTTTTGCAGCTCCTCTGAGTCTACGTGAGCCCCTCTCTTTCCTTCTAGTTGTAGAATTTCCACTCAGCCAGCTTTCCTGTGGTTCTGGATGATGTCCGTTTTGTCTTTTAGCTGTAGTTTTGAAACTGTTGTGCTAAGCAGCAATTTAGGTGTTCACCTATGCTGCCATCTTGGTTTGTATCCTCTTCAGACTAATTTTAGAACAATTTTCTCAAGTTCCAAAGTAATGAGATAGTATTTATTTTATAAAGTAGTTTTAGAATAAAAGTATAATGTTATGTATTTCTATCCAAAGGTTTCATTTATAAATCTCTTCATTTATTTATCTTTGTTTTGTACTCCAGTGTAATTATTTTTGAACCATGCTTCAATGTATTGGCATTGTTAATCCATCAACAGACAGGTATCCCCCTCTCCCAATTAAGTGAGATGGTTTTCATTCTTACTTAACATGTGCCTACTTACATCCACCTTGACAATGTGCCATTTCCAACTTTAGTCAGGGTATGTTATTTCTTCTTCACTTTCACAGTTTTCATGCTGCTGCTGGATGACTTCTCAAGTTTGCTTTGAATTCTGTCTTTCTTGTATCCCTCACTGCTTTTGCACAGATCTGGGAGTATCAGGTGTGGCTGCATCTAGCTTGTTGCCAGTAGGCTGCCATGTTGTCACAAGAGGGATCTTGTCAGACCAAATTGCAAGGATGCATCAATGTCGGCTTAGTGGGTGACCATAAATGATATATAATATATGATATGTGATATATGAGATGAGATATGAAATATGAGATATCCTATCTAATAAAAGAAAAACATGTAAATTGACTACACCTCTGCTATGCTCACAAGTCACGCCCACCAGCCAATCAGGAGTGAGTATGCAAATTAACCCAATAAATATGCTGGCAGCCACAGAACTGTAGCAAGCAGGAAGCTTGGTTTTCCCCCAGCAGTGGAGGAAGCTAACCTTCCCGCCTGCCCTGGCTGGCCCTGGCCTTTGCTCAAGGCTACAAAGTTTCAATTATAGAAGATAAATAAATCCCAGATATCAGGGCCTCCACTTGGGTCACTGGGGGGCGTAGCTGGCCTGCAAACCATCAAAGGCCTCTTGCCCAGGCCGCCCCATGCCCAAGGGAACCCCCCCTGATCTGGGACACCTTTCAGGGAAAACCAGCCAGCCCCCACCTATGCACCAGGCCTCTATCCTATCTAATAAAAAAGTAATATGCAAATTGACCACCACTCCAACACACAAGATGGCTGCCCCATGTGGTCAAATCTGGCTGCTCCCATGTGGATACAAGATGTCACCACAAGATGTCCAGCAAGGGAGGGCAATTAGGAGGGACCAGTCCTGCAAGAGAGAGCAGTTGGTGATGATCAGGCAAGTAGGAGAGGGCCGTTAGGGGTGACCAGCCCAGCAGAGGAGGGAAGTTTTGGGGCGACTGGGCCTGCAGAGAAGGGCAGTTGGAGGGACCCAGGCCTGCAGGAAAAGGCAGTTAGGGGTAATCAAGCTGGCAGGGGAGCAGGTAGGCATTAATCAGGCTGGCAGAGGAGTGGTTAGGGTGTGATCAGGCTGGCAGGCAGAAGTGGTTAGGGGCAATCAGGAAGGCACGCTGGTGAGCAGTTGGGAGCCAGCAGTCCAGGATTGTGAGAAGGATGTCTGACTGCATGTTTATGCCCAATCCTACTGAATATTTTTATTATTGACAGTATTTGTAATACTGTAAAATTGCATAAACATATTTTATTCTTGTACATTCATTAAATTCTCTTTTCAGGTTTAAAAAAACACGTAACTTATAAAAAATAATTTTTAATCTATGCTATTCCTTTCTAATACTTCTACTTTTTAGAACATAAGGATAGTGATATAACTACTATTATTTCTCATTCTTTACAATATAACCAACATCCTTTTAATTACAGCATTTCTTCTAAGGACATAGTGCTGCTGCTTGATACACATTTAAAACACATTTAAAAACTATCCTGGTTTCTTTAAGAGTTTCTTTAAAGTGAAACAAAAAAAAAACTGTAATTTTATTAAATGTTCTTCTAACTGTCAAATATACCAAGTATACTAAATTTTGAAAAGATATGTTAGCACAGTTTAAAGAATAGTGACATGAACCCCAAATACCACCTAAACACACAAACACACATACACACCTTCCACTACCTTCCAAGCTTTCTCTTACTACTTTACTGATGCATCTCCTCCCTCCCTCTAACTTTGGCAACCAATATTCAGAATTTTGAATTTCTCACTTCCTTGCTTTTCTTTATTGCCATGTCACTACTTACAAATCCCTAAACAACAAATTTATGAATTTGCCTAAATTTGAACTTGATGCAAATTCATTATGTTGCTTGCATTCTTTTGTAACTTGCTTTTCCACTTACTGTTTCTGAGATTCACCTGTGATAATACACCAGCTCTTAGTTTAGTCCTGGTGACTGTTATGTACTATCTAAGTAGAGATGTGCCATTAGGCATCTATCCATTCTACTGTGTAGGGACATTTGGATTGTTTTTAGCGTTTTACTTGTATGAATAATCTTGCCATATGATTTTTGTATAGGTTTACTGGCACACATTTTAAGAGTCTTGTGAGAGAGTATTTCTTGCAAGTGTCCCCAACCAGTGATTAGTGTTGCTGGTCCATGGCGCTTGAGCACAGTCACCTTCCCTAATGCCATAGTATTTTTTAAAGTTGCTGTTCTGATCCATACTCCATTAACAATGTATTAAGTTCCATAGCTCCATATCCTTGCCTACATCTAGTACTGTCACATTTTTTAATTATCCCCAGTTCAAAATTATATACTCAATATGGTTCTAATTCACATTTATCTAATTACTAATTAAGATGGCCAATTTATAAGATGTATGTGCTCTGTCTGTTCCCATCCTGATTATGAGTTGTTTCTATTGAGATATTACTTTTTAGCACTTAATTATAGGAATTCTTTATTCTTGATACTAATCCTCTATTAATTACGGGTTCTAAAATGTTCTTCCAGGTTGCTGTTTTTCATGAAAAATTCTCAATTTAAAAATTGTCAAAAATTTCAATCTTTTCTTAAATGGTTTCTCATAGGGTGCTTATTATGGTGTTATTTAAAATTGCCTTTCTTAGTGAAGTAATAAATTCTTCTATATTGATTTCTAAAAATATTTATAGATGTAATTTTTTCAATTGTTATAGCTAAGTATCTTATTAGTGGTAGTTTTATTATAGGTTCACTTCATTGGGTTGAATTTGATGGAAAACCTTTTTTTTTTCTTCTGGCATTTACTAGGATAAAAAATGTGGGTATTTTTTTTCTAACTTGTTAATATGACAAATTGCATTCATCTATTTTCTATATTAAATCAAGGTTACATTTCTGACCAAACCAGAATTGGTAATGGTGTTTTATTATTTTTATCTATTTCTGAATTTGGTTTCCCAATATTTTATTTACATTTTAAATTTTATGCTCATGAGTAAAACTGGCCTGTTATACTATCCCTGTCTTGTTTGCAGTCAAGGTTAGGTTGGCCTAATAAAAATAATTCTCTGGAACCAAATTGTGTAAACTTCAAGTTATCTGTTTTATCTGTTTGGTAGAACATGCCTATAAAGTTATCCAGCTCCATTGTTTTCTTTTGTAACACTTGGTATAATTTTTAAAATGGTTATAGGAATATTCCTATATTTTTTCTTTTCTAAGTCAATTTTGATAGATTGTGTTTTTCTAGGAAAGTATCCATTCTATTTAAATGTATAAATGTATTGGTATACAGTGATCCATGATAGCCTATTAATTACTGATCTCTGCAGCATTTGTAATAATGTTTCTTTCACTCCTAATATTGTTAATTTGCATATTTTCTGTTTTTATTGATTAATATTGACAATCAATTTCTATTTATTAGTATTTTAAAAGACCCAACTTTTGAGTTTATTGATATTCACTTTTGTGTATTCATTTTATATTTTATTAATTTTTGCTTTTATCTTTATTTTGCTTTTCTGTTATTTTCTAAGTTTTTTATCCTGGACTTTTCTTTCCTAAATCTGTCTGTTAAATGTTAGTTCATTAATTTGGAGACTTTCTTACTTTCCAATAGAGCATTGAAAATAAAATGCCCTGCAATACAAAGTTACATATTTCCCACATGTTAGTATTTTCTTATTTTCATTATTATTTCTTTGATACTTTAGTTGTTTGTTGTTGCTTTTCTAATTTCCAAATATATATAGTTTTTCCATTTATCCTCCCTTCCCCCATACATTTTCTCACTTAAGTGAATATTGGTAATAGGATGTAGCGCAACTGACATTAAGTTTCTGAATTCTCCAAGGCCAGCTTTAGGGCATAATGTGTGGCCAGTTTCTGTGCTTGAAAAAGGTATGTAGTCTCCAATTGCTGAACTCAGTGATTGATGTAACCCATTAAATCAGGATTGTTAATTGTATTTTTCAATTTGTAACGACTTCTTGGTCTGCTTGATCTGTCAATGATTGAAAGGTGTGTTAAACACAATTTCTGTTATATTGGTGGATTTACCCAGTTCTTAAGGTCTGTTACTTTTTTATTTTATATGGAACTTCTTGAATTTTTTAAATTCCAAATCTGCCTGGCAGTTTTGTCATTTATCTTTAGACATTAACCCATTTATATTCATTGAAAATGCTGATATGTTTACAGTTATTTTTCTATCTTGTTATATAAAGTATTTCTGGTTTGTTCTACTTCTGATTCTTTCATCTTCTTGTCCTTCTTTTGGATTTTTGTTTTTTTTTTTACTCCATTTCTCTCTGCTATTTCTTATGGATGTGTGTTCCTTACTTATTCTTTTAGTAGTTAGACTAACAGGTTTAATAAACATACTTAACAAAGTCCAAATTTAATGAACACATTACCCATCTCTCTGAAAAACCCACAAAGTTTAGGATAATTTCTTTCTCAGCTCACCCTCCATTACGATCCTTTTTTGTTTTTTTGTTTGTTTCAGCTGGGAGTCTTTTTACTGTTATAGGCCAGTATTTTTGTTTCAGCTATTTAAAAAAAGGTTTTTAATCCTCACCTGAGGATATTTGCTCTACTACTTTTTCAGAGAGTGAAAAGGAGGGAGGGAGGGGGAGAGAGACAGAGAGAGGGAGAGAAAGAAGAAGAAGAAGAAGAAGAAGAAGAAGACAAAGACTGATTGCCTCTCATTCTCGCCCAGATCAGGGCCAGGGATTGAACCTACAACTGAGGTATGTGCTCTTGACTGGGAATCTAAGACACAACCCTTCAGTATGTGGGCTGAAGCTCTAACCACTGAGTAAACTGGCTAGTGTTCAGCTACTATTTTTTAAAATACTTAAACTTATTTTTTAGAGAGAGAAGATGGGAGAGGGAGAGAAACATTGATGTGAAAGCAAAAGATTGATCGGCTGCCTCCTGCATGCCCCCTAACAGGGATGAAGCCCAAAACCCTAGCATGTGCCCTGACCAAGAATCAAACCTTTGATGCATGGGCCGACACCCAACCAACTGAACCAAACCAGCCATGGGTATGCTATTATTTTTGCTTTGCCTCATTTTATTTGGTATATTATTACTTTACACAAACATTGAATCAGTTCACATATTTATTAATGTCTTTGCTTATTCTTTCTATTTATATGGGATTTTTCATCTGAAAAAAAATTTTTTATATAACACATCCTTTAGAATTTAAATTTTAAGGGCAATTTATAGTTTTGTGTATAAATACTGTTTCTTTTTGTCTTTATTTTACAATCATTATTATTTTTTAAAAAAGATATTTGTATTGATTTCAGAGAGGAAGGGAGAGAAAGATAAAAACACCAATGATGAGAGAGAATCTTTGATCAGCTGCCTCTTGCGTGCCCAACACTGGAGATGGAGCCCACAACTTGGGCATGTGCCCTGACAGGGAATCGAACTGTAACCTCCTGGTTCTTAGGTTGATGCTCAACCAGTAGCCACACCAGCTGGGCTTTACCATCATTATTAAAAGAGAGTTTCACAGGGTGTGGGTCTCCAGCCTAGTAGTAGTTTTCTCAGCTCACTACCAGTAAAGGTATTCCACTTTCCTAAGCACTCTGGTGGGTAAGATGTCACTAGACATTCTGATGGCTGTCTCTTTGTAGACAATCCATGCTTAATCATTGCCTGCTTTTAAGATTGTGTTGTTGTTGTTGTTGTTGTTTCTTTTTGGCAATTTCACTATGACACATTTATGGTTAATCCTAAATTTGAAAATTGGTAACATTGTCTCTTTAATAGTCCTTCTTCCTTATTCTGTCTTTTACCACCTTTCAAAACTGGAATTAGATTCATGTTAGCCTTCTCATTCCATCTTCTAAGTCTCTTAGTTTCTTGTGTTTATCATCCATCTTTTTAACTTTGGACTATATTTGGAAGACTTATGTGTCTTCCATTTTATTAATTCCCTCTTCAGCTCCAAAGCTCTGGTTCAAATGTGGCCTCATGTTGCCCCCTTTAATTGTTGAGTAGGTTGCCTCCATTGGAAGAAATCAGAGGCCTTGCCATAGAAAACAATCTTCTTCTCTAGATGAAGATCAGGTCTTTCCATTGTTAGATCTAGAGATAACAAGTTCACTGCGAGAAACAGTCCCTGCTTTTTAATGCAATTACAATCTCGGTGGATCAACTGCTGCTCCACCTCATGCTTGTCCCACTTTTCCAATAGACACTGTTTCTAGCCAACTCTTAGTTAGGTAATGCCAAGAGCACTGCCGAGTGACTACCAATTACAGGCTTCATGCTTACAGCAAAGAATATAATTTCGTTGTAATATTGATAACGTTCCACACTCCCCCTGACTTGACCACTAGCAAATGATTTTCTTCCCCAGGGAAAAGATAAGTCTATCTGGTCCAGTGGTATGTTAGTCTCTGTACCTTCTTCCCGTCCATTTTTTGTCAGATGTTGGAGGACTTCTTCAGGCTGCTATCTTTGGCACAACACTCTCTTGGTGTTAAAGGGTATTAATCTGGACCTACTCAAAGGAGCAGTTTATGCTACCATGAAATTTGTAAACCAAGTAGATTATCCTAAGTGATTTGGTGGTTTGTTTTGTAACTGCCAGAAATGACATAAAGCAGCAGTAGGGTAGTGCTGACCCTCGTCCCGTTTTCCTTCTTTTGCTATGCTTCATGGGGCGTTTGGTCTCTAGCTGAAAAACTGGCTTAGAGTAGATATTTTGAAGCAGCTGTTGAAGCATCCATAGGGAAAAACATTCTGCATTGCATAGAACCTTAGAGGTTTTTAGAGAGAACAGGTTCAACAAATCAGGGCCAAGCTTATCTGATCACTCCTGTTATGTTCTTGATTCTTCAGGCTCAAGTCTTTGTTGAGTGTCCAACATTGATTTTTCTCTTAAATGGTCACTGTGGTTTTGGCTGGCATGACCCACCTTCCTCTGTCCATCACCTCTTCCTATAGCAGTGAAGCAGCCCTGACCAGTATATTATCCTATTCCTGTGGCCACAGTGATTGGAATGGGCCTGTTATTCAGTTAAAAACATACTGAGACTTTTGTTAGCAATGTCACAAAAAAGCACATCCTCCTTCTCATTGGACTAGGGCCTACAGTGATGTAGGCAGGAGCTGTGGCGGGCATCTTTATATATATATATATATATTTGATCAGCTGCCTCTTGTGCATCTTTTTATATATATATTTGATCAGCTGCCTCTTGTGTGCCAGAGATGAAGGGAGAGAGGGAGAGACAGAGACAGAAACATCAATGATGAGAGATGAAATCATTGACTTGGTTTTACCAACCTACACAGGGTAGTCAAGGTGGGCCTGACTGGGAATTGAACTGTGACCTTATGGTTCATAGGTCAATCTCAACCACTGAGCCACACAGGTTGGGCTGTAGTGGACATCCTGCTGCCACAAGGGTAAAATGTTCATGAGAGTGGAGCCACCACGGAGGGAGGAGTGCAGAGAAATTGTGATATAACAGGTCCCAGAGATCTTTTTTGAGCACTTGGAACCAGCCAGGCCTGAAGTCACCCCTTCAGTTTCATAACTCAGTCAAACCATGACTTGGAGAGTCCTGGTGTGTTTTGATCAAGCCGTGCCTAGATTCTATGCAAGGGACCACATGGCCCAGTTATTAGGAAATTTGTCAAAGTTAATTATTGTGATAGCAAATTTTATTTGGCAACCTGACTAGGCTAAGGGATGCCCTAAGAGTTGGCAAACATTATTTCTGGGTGTGATCTTGAGGGTGTTTCTGGAAGATATCAGCATTTGAATGGGTAAAGTGAATAAAAGTCACTCTTATCCAGGAAGGCAGCCATCATTCAATTCCTTGAGAGGACCCCAATAGAACAAAAAGGTAGGGGAAAGGCAAATTTGCCTTTTTAGTTTGAGCTAGAACACCCACTTATCACAGCCCTTGGAGATCTGTGTTCCTGTGTCTCTTCAGACTCCGACTGGGACTTAACACCATCAGCCCTAGATTCCGGGCCTTTGCTTTAAGCTATTATAACACCAGCTTTCCTGGGTCTCCAGCCGGCAGAAAGCAGATCCTGGAACTTCCTAGCCTCCATAAGCATGTGAGCCAATTCCTATACTAAATCTCTTCTGATCTCTCTTACTTGGGAGGGAGGAGTCAGCACCTTAGTTAGCCTCTCACGGGGAAGTCCTGAATAGCCACCTCTGGGATGAGGCTCAGGCAGGCTGCCCAGTGGCCTTGGCTAGGGACTTGGGCTCCAGCCTTTAACTGTGGAGGTTGTGCAGCTGCCTCTGTCTTTCCTCGATGTCACTGATGAGTGGTCCCTCCCTTCCCAATCCTTGGGATATATTTTATGTTTTCCTTAAAGGATTGAGTATGGCACCAGCACATAAATTTCAAAATCAGCGGGCCAGTGGGAACACAGATTAAGAGGAGAAAGCCCAGCACACATGGGGTGGGTGGCCAGGCATCAGCCCCTCTGAGGGGCTGCCCAGGGCCAAGGAGGCTGCCCCCAGTGGCCGCTCCCTGGACTCTAGGGTCAGCCAAGCTCCCTCTATGACAGGCAGGATCTACAGCTGCAGGGTTTTTTTTGGTTTTTTTTTTGTTTTTAAATAACAAAATTCCTATCAGGTGTTGTGTTCACTCATTTGTCAGAATCCTTTAGCACTGACTCAGTTTCCTAGACATTTATGGCATCAACACTCTGGCAGGGCAATGTTTAGACAAATTGTGAGGTCGGCACGTCTCCACGAACACTACTCCTTAATTTCCCGCTGCCAAAATCTGCCAGCTCCCCACTCTTCACCACCCTAAACACTTAAAAGAAGCAGAAAAATGAGAGAAATTTATTGAACTTGGTCTGTGTATAGACACAGCCTAGAACTATCCCCAAACACTGGTGGTTGGGGCAGAGTAAATAGGTCAGAAGTTTGAGAACTTGGGAAATCGTTTTAATGAACTGGTCATAGGACCACTCACTTTTGACATGGGCCACTCCTGGCCTTCTTCAAGTTAGAGTTCCATGTTCTATCGCCAGGCAGGCCCACCTTGACTACCCTGTGTAGGTTGGTAAAACCAAGTCATTGATTGCTCTTAACTTGCTCCTTTTTCCCCACTGTGCTTGTCACCTTCTAATGTTACATATAATTTTATCATATTCATTGTTTATGGACTCTCTTCTGTCTCTAGAATGTAAGCTCTGTGAGTCAGTGGCTTTATCTGTTTTGTTCACTCATGTCTCCCAAGTACCTGAACCAGTGCTTGATACATGCAGACCATTGAAAAGTATTTACTGGATGTATGAAGAAATGAATGAGTAAACAAGTAAGTGGGCCATCAATACTTGCTGAAGAGTGTGGTTGAATGTACATTAGCCCTCCCCACTTTACCAAAAAGTATAATACTGAAGAATTCGGAATAATCAGAGATAGCAGATTTGGAAAAGATTTTTCTGGAAGATGGTGAGCATCTGGACTGGGGACATTCACATGACAAGAAGGATGAAGAGGAACTCCAGGCCCCAGATACCCAGGTGCTCTCTAGGCCTGTTAAGGCCCTTTTTACCTCTGTGGTGCCAAGAATTTCATTGTATTAGCTGGTGCATTTCCCATTTCCAGAGGACAAATGGTAGCCCTCAACCAGATCAAGGCAAGGCTGGAAAGTGGTGACCTTCAGGGTATCTTCTGAGATCCATCCCATTGAAGGGTTGGAGAAATGCAGCAGGATATTTGTTGCTTTAAGTCATATTATCTTTGTTGCTAGGAACAGAACACCTAACTCAGACCAGTTTAAGTAAAAACAAAAGAAGAATTTTTTACTTATAACTAGCAAGTCCAAGAGTATCCAACTTCAGGTATGCTTGGATCCAGGGGCTTAAATGTTATCCCTAGGAATTAGCTTCTTCCTATCTCTCGGCCCTGCCTACTGCCATGCTGATTTTGTTCTCAGTCTGCTCATTGTTTGCCTGGCTACTCTAAGCTCCCATGATTATAACAAGTTGAGAATGAGAGTCAGCTTTCCCACCAGCTCAAAAACAGCCCAGGAATGTTGGCTCTGAGTGGCTTGACTTATACAACCCCTGAAGCACTCTCTGTGGCTAGGGAATTGGACTGAGCCAAATGGTTGTGTGCTCTACCCTGGATCCAGGTTTTGAGTCTATGTCCCTGGTTGCCAATAAATTAGGAGTAGAAGAGAAGTGCATCCTCAAATGAAAGTTAGAATGTCATAAGAAGGAAGAGTAGATACTGAGGAGGAAATAAAAAGAACACATGACTATTACCACGATGTAAAAGGAAACCCTTGTAGAGCAGAGAGACAGAATGGGTCCACCTCAAAGGCCAACTCCAGTTGCTTGTCAGTGGCTTTCTGGAATGCCATATTGAGAAATAACCTGAGACTGAGCCATGAAAAAAATAGTGTTGTGATTGATTAAAAATATCTGCTATGTGCTCAGAAAATAGTCGGGTGCCAGGTATTTGTTCTCCTTTATTTAGGCATTAGCCAGGGAAATGACTATTAAGTGAAAACACATAGGGAATGGCAGTTATTTTCAGTCATGGTCAGTTTTGAGGCTTAGAGTGAATTTATTTATTAAAGTCCATGTTACTTTATTCTTCACATACCCAGTCAGAACAAAGAGCAAGATTCTAATTAACAAGGCCACTCATTGCATTAATGCCAATCTGTGATCCCCAAGCAAGGTGACATTTAACCTTGCCTTTTTTACTGATGTCATTGCCAAGACTATCCACAATGTGGTCTTGACTGGACTTGCCAACTGTCAATCAGTCAGTAATCAGTTGCGTGTTCTTTTCCCCCTTTGTTTAACAGATCTTGATCCAGCTCTACTTATGGTAAGCACTGTACTAGGCACCACATCAACAGTGGTGAGCGAAACAGAACTGGCCCTTGTCCTCACTGAGTTTATAGCTCATTGAGAACAACCCTGTGTCTCGCTCTTCCTTACAATGTCTCTTTTTATTCCTGATTTGTTATCTTCAGCTAAACCATGTTCGGGTATATTTCATTCAGCCCAATACCACCAGATCTTCTATCTGGAAATGTCACCACTCTTAAACTTGGGAAAGAATACCCAGTGGGTAACACAAATCCAGTGTCCACAGAGGCATCAGTTCTAAGAAGTTGTCTCTCATAGAGCCACCATGGAAACTGAATAATAAGGCTGGTATTTCATAGGTATTATCTCACTGAACATAGTCATTAATCCTAAGGACAGAAATTATTATTAACAATGCCATGGTCTTGCCATGAGAAAGCCATGATGTTTTCTGAACACCACACAGGCAACAAACTATGGAGCTGGGAATTCAATCTATGTTCTCATTTGCAGGACTAGGCTCCTAACCATTAGGCAATACTGCTAAGTCATAAGCTTCTGGGAATAGAAGTGGTGTGGTTTGGTTATATATATCCCAATGAGCTTTAGTGGAGGAGGAGAGAGACTTAAGTGTGGAGTCATTAATGATTTTATTTATGTTCCCCTCCTGGTTGGTAATAGTCTGCTTAGGCTGTTATAAAAATACACCAGATTGGGTGGCTTAAACAACCAAAATTTATTTTCTCATATTTCTAGAGACTGGAAGTCCATGATTAAGGTGCTGGCAAATTTAGTTTCTGGTGAGATCTCTTTTTGATTTGTAGCATCCTCACATGTTCACACAACCTTGCCTATATGCATGCATACACATACCAGAAACACACACACACACACACACACAGAGAGAGAGAGAGAGAGAGAGAGAGAGAGAGAGAGAGAGAGAGAGAGAACACTGGAGTCCTTCCGTTATAAGTACACTAGTCCTATCAGATATGGGCCTCAAGTTTATGACCTCATTTAACCTTAATTACTTTTGTAGAGGTCCCATCTCCAAATATGGTCACTGGGGATTAGGGTTTCAACAATTTCTGTAAAGGTCTCTTTCACAATTACTCAACTAGGTCATCAAAGTGCAAGGCAGCCTCAGATAATCCTATCTAATAAAATAGTAATATTCAAATTGACCATACCTCTGCTACATCCCAGCCACACCCCAGCCATGCCCCCAGCCAGTCAGAGTTAGTATGCAAATTAACCCAACTAAGATGGCTATGGCCACAGAGAGAGCAGGAGGGAGGCTTGGGTTGCCCCTGGCGATGGAGGAAACCAAGCTTTCTGCACACCCTTGCCAGAGCTTAAGGCAACAAAGTTTCATTGCCTGTGCCAGCAGAAGGCTTGGCTCTGCTCCAGGCTACAAAGTTTTAATTGTATAAGATAAATAAATTCCAGATACCAGGGCCTCCACTAGGGTTGCTGGGGGGTGTGGCTGGCCTGCAAATCACCACAGGCCTCTCACCCAGGCCACCCGATGTTTCAAGGGAACACCCACCCTGATCCAGGACACCCTTCAGGGCAAACAGCTGGCCCCCACCTGTGCACCAGGCCTCTATCCTATCTAATAAGAGAGTAATATGCAGATTGACCATCACTCCAATACACAAGATGACTGTCCCCATGTGGTCAAAAGATCCTGCCCCCATGTGAACACAAGATGGCCACCACAAGATGAGGAGGGCAGTTGGCAGGGACCAGGCCTATAAGGGAGGGCAGTTGTGGGTGATCAGGCCAGCAGGGGAGGGAAGTTGGGAGAGACCAGGCCTGCAAGGGAGGGCAGTTGGGGGTGATCAAGCCTGCAGGGGAAGGGAGTTGGGGGGGTGGACCCAGGACTGCAGAGGAAGGCAGTTAGGGGTCACCAGGGCCACAGGGGAGGGCAGTTATGGGCAAACAGGCTGGCAGGGGAGCAGTTAGGCATCAATCAGGCTGGCAGGAGAGTGGTTAGGGGCAATCAGGAAGGTAGGCAGGTGAGTAGTTGGTAGCCAGCAGTCCTGAATTGTGAGAGGAATGTCCGACTGCCCGCAAATCACCACAGGCCCCTCACCCAGGTGGGATCAGGCCTAAACAGGCAGTTGGACACGCCTCAAGGGGTCCTAGATTAGAGAGGGAGCAGGCTGGGCTGAACGACACCCCCCAAATTTCATGCACCAGGCATCTAGTCTATATATATAAGAGCCCAGTGACCAGAATAGTAGAATGACCAGAATGACCAGAATGACTGGTGGCTATGACACTCACTGCAGCAGCCAACCAGCAAGATCTGAATCTCAATCAGCTTCCTGTTTGCCTGGGTCGGCCTGGCCCCTGATTAATCCCCAACACTCTGATTGGGGCTAGGGACAGCTGCCAACTCCCTGTGGCCCCTCCCCCTGGCTGGCCTGGCTGATTGGCCTGCATCTGGGTGGGCTGGCCTGCCATACCTATGCACGAATTTGTGCACCAGGCCTCTAGTATGTAAATAATGGATATAGCACCAGGCCTCTAGTACGTAAATAAAATTTTATTTACAACAAACAAACAAAACAGGCAGGGGGCCAGCTTTGGCTCCAAAGTTTTTCCAGGCTGAATTCAACCTGCAACTAAACGGTTGGAGAATTTGACCTAAACCTTGCTCTCTCACCTTATTACCCTGCTCTAGGCCCATTCATATCAGCATATAAATTTGGGGAGGAGGGACAGATATTTCATACATGACAGTCCTTTTTCTGGGATAAAAATTATCCTATAGGTTATTAAAAGATCATTATGCATTAATAAGTATTTTCAGTGTTGGGCATTAACTTTGGCAATAACCTTATTGAAGGTCAAGGCATTTTTGTGGTATAAACCATTGATTGAGCATCAATGAATTATAGGTGTTAAGAATCTAATGGTGTTTGTATTTCCTTTAATTTGATAGGAAACAAATCCTGACTTTATTTTTATGCCTTCCCCACTTCTCATGTTAGAAGCAATGATAACCATCCATATATCCCAAGACCTTGTTGGAAAGTCTCAATCATATAATTTTTTTTAAATAAAGATAACTTCTGTTGTATTTAATTGATTGAGATTTAGCTTTTTAACTTTGTAAGAACTTTGATAAAAATTACCAGACCAGAAAAGCAAAGCTTATTTTGCCATTTTCTGCTCGTTGTTTAAAGGATTGCGTGTGTGTGTGTGTGTGTGTGTGTGTGTGTATACAAAAGTGTTTCACTATATTTATGGGACCCTTTTGGATTGAGCTAGGTTTTCATAGGTTTAGCAGACTATTGGAAAGTTTTCCTTTTCTAATTTCTCATGTAGGTGTCCTTCTGCCAAGTAGATCGTTGTGGGTCTGTGGAATTAGGGGTGTGGTTATTTCCTTACTGAGTTTTATAATCTTTTCCCAGAGATTTCCATCCAAATACAACATTATGGTTTTTATGGGGGCTGCAACCTTACCTGGAGGTGCCTGAGTACTTAAGGATGGGCCAGCACTGGCCATGAGGCATCAGCCCAGTGGGTCTGCATCACAGGCATTTAGGAATTTGAGGGTGAAATTAAAATTTTGTAAGCATTATATTTCAGAACTGAAAGAATGTAAATGCCTGTAGGAAAGAGATTTCTCTGGTTCCCTCCCTGACCAGGAATGTCTGGCTAAGTAGATTTTGTGATTTTGAAGGGGCTGCCTGTAAATGTTTCTTTAGAGCAGAGTTGAAGATCATTATCCTGATACATAGTCATGAGTTCTGAGAAAGGATAGCCCTTTTCATCTGGGTGAGCCAATATTTTTCATACCTCTGAGGACTTGATTGTCATAAGAGGAGAGACTATCTCATCATGAAATTTCTTTGGAAATGATTTATCATGGACCAAGATACCAAATGGTCAATTTCCATCTAACTTTACAAGGAAGGAACAATGGCTAGGGTGGATCCCTTGATTAGGGTCCTGTTCCTGTCCTCCCCACAACATACATATACTGCATATAATGGAATAAAATGACATAAAAGCAATTTCAAGTGATAAAAATCCAAGTCTAACTGATCTAAAAAAAAATTAGTTTCTATAACCATATGTTATAAAAGTAACTGAAAAGACCAAGTTCAAGGATAGTATTGCTTTGATAAATCTGAACTAACGTGCTGAAACAGAGTCACTATCAACCCATATCTATCCACCACTTGGCTCGGCCTTCCTCTATGTTGTCTTTATTCCTAGATAGGCTCTTCCCATATGGAAGCAAGATGGATATCAACCACTCCAGGCCTCATTCTACCAACTCAGCAGTCCCAGCAGAAAGATAAACTCCTTTTCTCAATAATCTCAGCAAAAATTTCAAGGCTTACTTTCATTAACTTGTTTTGGGCCTTCTTTCCATTCATGGAGGTGAGGGTGGAATCAGCCTTATTTAATCCACATGGCCTGCAAATAGGGAAAGAATGACTTCATAAATGGACATTTGGGGTGCAGTGTCCAGAAGAATAGGAAATGGGTAGATGAAATTTAAGTCAAACAAATGGAAAAACATCTTAGGTACATCAGCCATTGCCATCCTGGAGATATAAGAAGACTTGGAAAATCTCTTAATTTCACTTGATCGTTTTATGTATGTGCTTTCATGTATTGATTCATTTGGAAACTTTATTGAATGTCCACCATGCTAAAAATCCAATGATGAGCAAGCAAAGCATGGTCATTGTTTTCTTGAGTGTTCCAACCTGGCAGGGAAGACTGGAATATAGTTCTGGATAATTAATGTGTAAGATGCTGATGTGGGCAGTATATGGTGCTAAAAAAGTACATGGGAAAGGACCCATCTACTTTATAGAGAGAGTGATAATTTATTTGAGGCCTGAAGGTTGACGGGAAATTGCCAGATTCCCCTGGGGCTGGGGTATATGTGGGAGGATCAGGAGGAGAAGAGCATTTCTAACGGAGGAAACAAAATGTGAAAAAGCCTGGAGGTTAGGGAATGAGGAGTGTTGTGTCTTGGGGACTGAAAGACACTCAGTATGTTCTGAGACTGAAGACTTTCTGTTTTTCCCGGGAAGCATTGGGTCAGTGATAGGTGAAAAAAGTAGGAAAAATACTGAAGAAATTGGTTTAACTCTTTAATTCATTGTCCTGCCTTGCTATATTGTGAACTGAAATCTTTCCTTGGTATTACTGAACCAGAAACTATAGTTCTGATCTCAGATTCTGCACTTGATAATTAAATACTAAAGATATATCATAGCATTGAGAAAGAATTTATTTCATCATATTTTATTGTGTGAAAATATATCTGATAAGAAAATTGAGGATATGGAGTCCAGCAATCTGGCTTAGACAGTGTGAGTTCTATAGACTCCTGTCTATAAAGTTGATTTCCACCGGGCAGACATATTATTCAGCCTTCACATACTCAGCCTCTCATTCCTCTCTCTCTCTTTCTTTCTCTCTCTGATACACATACACATGCACACACACAAACACTATTGGCTGAAAGAGCAGAAATATCAAAATACTGGTGGGGAGAGACATGATATAAAGTACTGGAAAGACAGATTAGAGACCCAGACTGGAATAGTCTGTTAACCATAATCCATTACAGGAAGTGATCACATGATCATTTCTCTGGAGAGGGCTGAAACACAGATTCAACTAAAAAAATAAAACTAAGGCTATAAGTTAGTACATGGAGTATAATCACAGTTATGTTAAAGTAATTCAACAACAAAAACAGTTTTCACCTTGAAAAAAAGGATAGGAACAAAATAATATGGATATGTTAATAACTGTCAGTGGGTGATGGGATTCAGTGTTCGTTTTTCATTTTTTTATTTGTATGCACTATCCACATTTGCCATGGGTAAACAGGTATCAAAAGGGGAACAACCAAGATAAAAACTCTACCAGTTAACCACCAAATGTTTTTATTCAGTCATGAGGGAGAAGCCTTGAAGAAGACTAGCCCACAGCCCCTAGTCTCAAGAACTTGTCCTCTGACCTCCAGGAGAGCATTTGCGAGGTAGAAATGCAATATGAGGCAGAGTGCTTAGCGAGGTTAGGAGGAGTTTTCCTCTGCAGCAAATGTCTTTTGAGGCAGTTATCAAAGGGGATGAGGGCATCCCCTGTGAGGCAATAGGATGACAGGAACAGGAAAGAGCATTCTCCAGAAGGAGACTTCTTATTCTCCCTGCACACTTCTCCGCTCCCTCCGCCCCCCGCCTGCATATTTCCCCATGGGTTAGACCCTATTTCTTATTGGAACAACCTTGGTAGAAATAAGGTTGGAGTGATGAGACCAACCAGGGGCAAAGGGGTCCAGACACTGATCTTTTCTTGTCTGGGAGACTTGACACAATTGTCATGAAAATGCAATGGGCAATGGACAAATACACTCAAAAAGTAAAATGTAACACCTAAACTAGAGGGATACCACAAAGAATGATCTACAATCGTTCAAGTTGATCTGGAGTAAAGAATGTACAAAATTCTCGTGTACAAAACCCGAATGTTTTAAAATGGGATTTCACGGGAGAATCCAAGATGGCGGCATAGGTAAACACCTACACTGCTGCCTCGCACAACGATTTCAAAACTACAACTAAAAGACAGAACGGACATCATCCAGAACCACAGGAAAGCTGGCTGAGTGGAAGTTCTACAGCTAGAGGGAAAGAGAGGGACTCACAGAGGCCCAGAGGAGCTGCAAAAAGCTGAGGTACAGAGACGAGAGCGCTGAGAGAGCGGGTGCCCGGGTACCTGGCTGGCTTTCTCTGGCGGGAGGGAAACGGAGACTCCCAACGGCATTGAACCCCTTATCTTACGACACTAAACCCCAGATCCAGCCGAAACTCATACAGGGGGAGTTTGGACTGTGAAAAGGGAGAAGTGCCGGAAATTTAGGGGAGTCGCAGAAGATCAGGTCCGGCCTCGCACGCTCGGAGGACAGATTGCTGATTGTGCCGCTGGCTTTCGCGAGTGGGCGGGAGACAGACCCTCCCAACTGTGCCACTTCTGAGTCCACTGGGCCCCTGTTTCGGGCGAAACCCTGGGGACTAGACTCCTGTGGTCCTGGTGCGCAGGGGAGCAGGAAAGGCAGCAGTTAGAGGCACTGGGGGTGCCTGTGCACAAGGACCACTCCAGCCATTACCCAGTCACGTGAGACTCAGGGGCCGTGGAGGGCGGGGCCGACTGGAAGGCAAGGCCGTCCCTTAAGCCCTGAGACTCCACCCCTCCCAACCTCAACAGAGGCTTCTGCAGCTTTGCACGTCTGGCATTATAAGGCTGAACTCAACACCGAAGTTTCCACGATATAGTGAAAATGCCGAGACAAGGGAAGGGATCACAAACAAAAGAAATGGAGGAAAAAAAATGACTGGATATAGAGTTCAAAACCACGCTTATAAGGTTTTTCAAGAATATGCTAGAAAAGATGGATAAATTTATCAAGTCCCAAGAGGAGATGAAAAAGGACCAACTAGAAATTAAACATTCACTGACTGAAATAAAAAATATTATACAGAGTCCTAACAGCAGACTAGAGGAAGGCAAGAATCAAGGCAAAAATTTGAAATATAAAGAAGCAGAACACACTCAACTGGAAAAGCCAGAAGAGAAAAGAATCCAAAAATGTCAAGATAATGTAAGGAGACTGTGGGACAGCTTCAAAGGTACCAACATCAGAATTGTGGGAGTGCCAGAAGAGAGAGAGCAAGATACTGAAAACCTATTTAAAGAAATAATGACTGAAAACTTCCCACATTTGGTGAAAGAAATAGACTTACATGTCCAGGAAGCACACAGAACCCCATATAAAAGGAATCCAAAGAGGACCACACCGAGACACATCATAATTAAAATACCAAGAGCAAAACACAAAGAGAGAATATTAAAAGCAGCAAGAGAAAAACATTTCATTACCTACAAGGGAGCACCCATACGACTGTCAGCTGATTTCTCAACAGAAACGATGCAGGCCAGACGGGAGTGGCAAGAAATATTCAACGTGATGAATAGCAAGAACCTACAACCAAGAATAATCTATCCAGCAAAGCTATCATTCAGAATTGAAGGGCAGATAAAGAGTTTCACAGATAAGAAAAAGCTAAAGGAGTTCATCAACTCCAAACCAGTATTATATGAAATGCTGAAAGGTACTCTTTAAGAAGAGGAAGAAGAAAAAGATTAAAGTCAAAAAATTATGAACAACAAATACGTATCTATCAACAAGTGAATCTAAAAATTAAGTGAATTAAAAATTTGATCAACAGAATAAACTGGTGAATATACTAGAATCAGGAGCATTGAAAGGGAGTGGACTGATAATTCTCAGGGGGAAAGGGGTGAGGGGTATACAGGGAGAGACTGGACAAAAATCATACACCTATGGATGAGGTCAACGGGAGGGAGGGAAGTGTGGGAACTGGGTGGATGGGTGCTATGGAGGGGGAAAAAAAGAAAAACAAATGTAATCTGAATAATAAAGATTCAATTAAAATTAAAAAAATAAAAATAAATAAAATAAATAAAATGGGATTTCACGTGAATGTAAAATTTTAAGCAACCTCAAGACTTGAAGATGAAAGTTGGTAAAACATTTCTTCTGGGGTAAATGTTTGCATCACAGAGCAATTCCTTCTCCTTAAATAGAATTGCCTCTGACAGAACAATCCAGTGCCTGCTTGGAGATCAACAAACTTTGTGGGCAAAAATGGGGCCACACACTAAACCTGACAAGCTCCAGGGAGGCCTGCATGGGGACTTTATAAAAACAGAGCCGGAAAGTAACCACAGAGGATGGTCTGAAATGAAAACTTATTAACTAAAATCAGTCATGGCAGATAGTCATGTCCTAGGGAGGTTTCTTCCTTGACAAAGGTCAATCTTTACCTTAACTGAGCTTGTCTATTGTCTTTTTGCATCTACGGTAACATGTTAAAATACTTTTGAAATGTCAGAGTAATCTCCTTCTCCAGACCCCTCCGGACACAACTTCCACCAGGGTAGGAGACCCCAAATCCTTAATTTGTTCCCCCAGTATCATCTCTATGTACTGTAAATTAAATAACTATCCTGTACCCACCAATGTAAAATAAGTATTTTTCTCTTTGTTTTACTTTTTATCCAATTCCAGAGTGTTTCCCTCTTTGCTTTCTCCTGCCTCCCTAATCTATGACTAATGAATTTCATGCAATCCTCCTAATGCCTCTTCCTTTGATTGTAATGTATAAAACTAACTACAAAATATCCATTCTCTGGAGCACCAACCTTTCGGACCTCATGGACCACCAGTGGTCTGCAGACCACTAGTTGGCGACCGCTGCTCTGGAACATTTTCTCAATCTGTTGAGATTGTGCTTCCAGGCAATGGTCATCAGTTTGGCTCAAATAAACTCATAATTCTTCACCAGGTTTAGGTATTTCTTACATTGACAACTTCAAGGTTATAGTTGGCGAGGGTATGAAAAGTAAAGCATAAGAGGAATTTAAATAAGTGTATAAGAATAAAAACTGTGCTTTAGTAAACTAAGGTCAAGTTCACATTCATTTAAAAAATTCCCCCTGGAGACCTCAATAATTTTTATAATTGTGCTACGAAAGCTAAATGGTTTAGTTAGGGGGAAAACTGAGTTGAGTTTTCCAGCTCATGTCTGCTCTGATAGTCAGGGACAGTAGGTCAGGGTGTTGATAAAAGTACAAATCAATGAAATCAGGGTTATCTTTCAGGCCTGGGAAGCTCCCAGTGGTGGTTTTGATGGTTACATTTATGATGATCTATCTATAGTAGCATCAGAAAAGGACAGGTTGACAGTTCCCTTCACCACTCTTGCCCTGGGAGAGTATTGTGTGAAAGGAATGCATCTGAAATCAGGACCTGAACAACACTTGGGGGATGAGATTGTTTCATTTAACTATCTTTGAAATTGTCTTGTCACCAGAAATCCAAGTATATGATACTGGAGTTTTGTTGTTGTTGTTGTTTGTTTGTTTAAGGCTGAAAGAATTGATTCTTGGATGTTGGCTAGCTCTTTCTTTATGGGGCTTGAGGTCACTAGCCAATGCAATATAAGAATATGATTGATGGCAATGGTATCATATATTATAATAATAAAAGATGTTACTGATACCATAAGAGCTATTTTTATCTTGTTCTTCCCTTATTTTTCATCTGTATCAGTGTGGTTTATGTAAACCTGACACATTTGTGTATGTGAAACAGATGCAGGGTAAAGCACAGTTGTGTCTATCTGAACCATATTTTTTAAATCATAGACATGATTTATGAAAATGTTCTTTGCGTATAAGTTTTTTCTTTCTCTCTCAAACAAAACACAGTAATTATAAATCTAACATTCAATTTTTCTGGATCCTTAGAAAGCTAGAAAAAGTTAAAAAAATTTTTAAAGTTACTGTGCCAATCTGTCTTCATTAGGTGTTGTAAGAAAAGCAGTATGTGGCTTTTCTGCAAATGCAAATTAGAATTTTAGAAAAGAACTTCCTACTCAATGGCATGATGTGGAAATGGACCTTTCAACCACACAGAGCTACATCCTCTAAAACTCTCTCCTCCTGAGGCCCTGGCTGCTGCTTCCTCTGCAGTTTCATCCTGAATGGCACAAAGAAATTGCAGGTCTTTCTCACCCTTCCTCCCCAACAGGGTAACTTTCAGAGTGAGTTTCCATGAAAGATTATTGAATCCAAGTGCTTTGCTAATGGCGAATGGACCATTATCCATCTGATTTCCCAGATCTACAACCTAGCAGTTTTCTCCATTACCCTCACGTTTAATCCATGACTATGGGTTACATAGTTTATCTCCTTAATGTTTTAAAAATCTATCTATCTCTCTACACTGTACAGCCTAAATCAAACCATCACTGTCTCCCTCCTGGACATAGAATAGTTCTCACCTAATCTCCCAAAGTTTACTCTTTCTGTCCTTAAACTCCTTTTCTTCTTCAGCCAGTAGGATGGGAAGGAGCAAGTAGAAGGAGCAGTTGCTAGACATTGGCAAGACCTGTAATTGTAGAAAAGAGCTATCTGCCAGGTACTGTGGCCTTCAGTAGAATGAATAAACGAGTGATGAATGAACAACTCCATTTCTCTCTCTTTTGTTCCCATGTCCTCCTGGCACCTTCCATTGATTAAACCCAACTCAAACGTAGGAAGACCCAGGAGATGAACAGTGTAGAGGTAACCTTCTGGGGTACAGAGCAAGAGGGAGAAAGGTAGTGTGTGCCTAGAGGAGCACAGAGAATAGCCCACCTGCAGCTCCCCGGCTTATCACCCTTCCAGTGCCCTTGGGCCTTGATGCCTATCCTGTTGCACACAGTAACAAGCCCAAGTGTTAGGATTTAGGAAAAATAATTGTGCTGCTACTTTTTCTAGCTATAGTAAGAAGCTGAAGCCAAAACATGATTTTCTGGGATTAGCACGTTATTCAAATGGATGCTGTTAAATTAAGGTTAAATAACTTATAGATGGTCTCTGCAATCCTTTTTATGTAGCTACTTTCAAATTCTCCACATCTCCTTTCTTATTGCCTGTACAAAACATACATATTACAGCGGTCCCCTCTGAATGGGCCTGATTCTGATTTCCTTTCCTTCAAAAGAACTGACCTGTGACTAGATTTATGCAAAGACAAATCAGTCTGTTCACCCAAACACAACAGTTGGTTCTATCATACTTCCCACCCTTTACAAAGAGGTGGATGTTTGTACCACTAGCTCTAAATTCGTGCATTTACCGTGCAGAAGGGGATATCACTTTAAAAGCATACTTTCAAAGAAAGCAACCATCTCCATTTCTGTCATCTTTCTTCTTTTTCTCCTTTTACCCCCCTTTCCACCTTCTCTTCTTGCCCCTCTCCTCCCTTCTTTCTCTTTTGTTTTTTCATGTAGTCTCCCATTTTCTGGAATTTTTCATGTTTTCCTAAGAATAATATCCTAATTTCCTTTTTAAAAAGTACACTAGTTATAGCCCTTGAAATGAACCAAGATTAATACACAGCATATTTACTTCTAGTCCTTTTCTACTGTTGACTAAAGAATGTCCCACCTAGAAAAAGTTTTATAAGAGTTTATTTGAGCCAAACTGAGGATAATTGCCAGGAAACAAAATCTCAATAGATTGAGAAAATGCTCTGAATATGGCTTTTTTACACCTTATTTTATATATAAAACGGGACATAAGGGGGTTACATGAATCTCATTGGTGGTAGATTAAGGGGACAGGAAAAAGCAAAGTGGGAAAAATTCTGGCATTGGATAAAAAGTAAAATGAAGAGACAAATACTTCTTTTACTTGGGTGGGTATAGGATAATTAATAGCACACAGGGCTGGTATTCAAGGAACAACTGATTACTGGGAAAAACTGATTACTATGACATTTCAAAGGCATGTTAGCTTAGATGTAAAAAAGACAATAGACAGACTCAGCTAAGGTAAAGATTGACATTTGTCAAGGAAGATACTGCCACCAGACTGGCTTTTAGATAAGAAGTTTTAATTTCAGACCATGCTATATGATTGTTTTTGGTCTCCGAATTTGTAAGACCCACCATGTAAGCCTCTCTTGAGCTTGTCAGGCTTGGTATGTGATCCCTTTTAATCCACACTACCACAGGATATTATAAGAAAACTCTTCTTGTTTGGTTGAGCAAGGAATCCAATATTATTTAATGCCTGTTGTCTTCGGGCCACTTCATTTTGATATCACATATATGTATATATGTATATACATACATATACTCGTGCATACACATACACACATACACACAAACACACACACACTAGAGGCCTGTTGCATAAAATATGAAATTCGTGCAAGAGTAGGCCTTCCTTGCCCTGCTGCGGGCACTGGCTTCCCTCTGACACCCGGGACCCAGGCTTCCCTTGCAGCCCTGGCTTTGTCTGGAAGGTGGTCAGGAAGGACATCTGGTCTAATTAGCAATACTATGCTTTTATTATATATATATACAAGTTATTTATTTACATAATATATATATATTTAATTTACTAGGCCATCTCTGCAGGACTAGGTAGGTGAGTATTGGTTTTACACCTTTTGACCTTCATTAGAAGATGTAAAAGGGTTAGACAATTGAAAAACTGAATGGCAAAATCTGAGAAGCCCAGAGGTAGAAATAAGGAGAAAAATTTTTCATTCGTGAGCAGGCTGTGACTGTCACCTTCTCCTCAATCCTCATCCCACACTTACTTCATGGCACATAAGCAAGTTTTCCTCTTCCCACAAGGGTTTGCTTGGATGGTCCGGAGACTTTGGGGTCATGGAGGCCTGGGAAGGATATGGCTCTGAGCACAGCCTGCACTCCCAGAATCGCTTTCCTCTGGAGCCAGATGCAGGTCATGCAAGGAGGTTCCTGTCCACTAGGCATATTGGTACTCCAAAAGAGACTCTGCCCAGGGTGGACCCCAACAGAAAGCCAGGAAAAGTGTGGAGCAGCCAGCACAGAGACCTTGGCTTGCAGGAAAGAATTGGGAGGAGAGAACTCTAGTGATGGAAGGAACCCAGCAAACCAGCTTCCCCAAAGGGCTGGCTTTAAACATCTGCATAGCAGAGAAGGCCAATGTCAGGCTAAACTCCTGTGGACCCAGAAGGAGCTTTCCTGTCTTTTATCTCTCTTTTCTGCCTCTCCTCCTGTTCCCCTTTTCCCTCCCCCTACCCGCCCCCCCAGCCCTCCCAGCCTGGAAGAGTCAGAAACCCAGTGACAGGCAGGAAGAGATGAGCAGGAGCAGAGGTCAAGCTGTTTATCCCCTATTAGAGGTCCCAACCTCAGGCAGCCAGAGTGGGGAGGAGTGAAGCTTTACCTGTTAGTGGAATTTTGACCATCTCATGGAACTGCACATCACTTATCAAAATGACACAATTTCTGAAATGACACAATTGTCACTATAAGGGTCAAGAGAACATTCTGTGGTCTCAGAAAACCAGAAAATGTATAGGCCTATTCCTAGATTATTTTTTTCCCAAGACCTAGGGAAGAATTGGTCCCTCAAAGTGATTGGAATCAGCAAATGGGGAAAATAGACTTGTGTTTTGGCATCTAATTGAGCTAAGAGTATACTGATTTGTGTATATATTACATTTGTACAAGCCTTTAAAAATGCAGAAATTGCCCAACTGGTGTGGCTCAGTGGTTGAATGTCGACGTATGAACCAAGCCTTTGCAGTTCAATTCCTGGTTGAAGCACAAGCTTGGGTTTCAGGCTCGATTCTTGGTAGGGGCCATGCAAGAGGCAGCCATTTGATGATTCTCTTTCCGCACTGATGTTCCTTTTCTCTCTCCCTCTCCCTTCCTTTCTGAAATCAGTAAAAAATATATTTAACCAATACAGAAGTTTTATGTGAATTTGCCATCCCCCCAAAAAATTAAAGTATTGTACCTAAGCATAAGCCCCTTATAATTCCTGCCCCCTGTTTTTAGCCTGTATTGTGTAAAATTATACCCTAGGAACTATGTAAAGTTTTATTTTTTTTCCTTTTCTCCTATTTACTGTCATTTGATCCTTATGGCAATTTCTGGTAGTTACTAGGAGCAAAGTGGAGTGTGAACTTGGTTTTACAGAGGAAAGCTAAGGCTCATGATTGCTAGAGATGTGTCCATGTGCTCACATCTGCTTAATGCCATCAGGGGCTCTTGCCACGGGCCACATTGCTATCATGAAGATGTTTTTTTTTTTTTTTTTAAGTAGCCCATTCCCCAAGGACACCCAGGTTTGTCTTCTCCTCTTTCCTCCCCTCCTCCCTAACTCATCCTCTAAAGAGAAATCTTTGTTTGCGTCCTTGGTATGCTGACCCTCTCTGCTGCCCCTGCATGCTTTCCCTGTTAATGGAAGGGCTGGCATCCCTGCACCTTAGTCATGGCCCATTCATCTTAGTGGACAGGTCAGCCAAGCCAACATTTACTCAGGCCCTGAGCCATTGGGCAGAGCCTTTTACAACTTCTATGGCAGCAGCCAATGAGGAGGCTTGTTTGGTTCAAGTTCATTGCCTTTTGGCATTGGTGCCCTAGGTCTTTGGTATGGGTCCATGGCATTCCTTGTAAGGTATCACGTCCACCTCGTGGGCAGCTTGGGAGCCCCACTATTCCAATGAGGCAACTTGGTGTCATTTCATTTGGCACTTAGGGCTGGAAGCTACCCCTGGGCTTCTCTCAGGATTTGGAATCTTCACCTTGTGCTCAGAGGGGGAAATTCCTCATTAAACAGCCAACTCCACGTAGCTCTTTAAAGGTGAGAAGCTTAAAATGCACATTGGGAGTATTCAGGGGAAATTTGTTCAAGTTGTTAACCTTCCTTTCTTGTCTTTTAAAATTCAGCTTAAAATTTTAACTAGTGGAGGAACATAGAATCCATACTTAGCGGCACCCTAAAACATTTCATCTAAAATAAATGCATCCCCTGGACTGTCTAGGGGGAAATCAGTGTCCCAACCAAACCACCCTTTGGCTGAATTCATTTACTTCTTCCATACACCCAATTTATTTTAAAAAAATACCAAAAAGTGAATTCCCCCTCACAGAATAACCAAGCTAGTTAGGTGATGGATTTGTAGTTGGGGTATCCTAGCGCTATCAGAATGCTATTGTTTTTACCAGCAGACCTTCTGAGTCAGACCTGAATCTGAATTCTGGATTTACCAGTCTATAAGTGAGACCTTGGCCAGGTAGTAATTACCTTTTAGGATAGGCAGTTGAGAATATGGTGAAAAGAAGAGATTCTTGAAGCAAATCAGATAGATTATAACCTCAGCTCCTCCACTTACTAAATAAGCGATTTAGGCAAACTTCTTAACTCTGCTATAATTTTCCTATCTCTGTAATGGGATAAAAAAGCCCTTAACTTCAGCAAAGTTGCAGGATATAAAAGTTAATACACAAAATTCAGTTGCATTTTTATACATTAATAATAAACAATCTGAAAAGAAAATTGGGAAAACAATCCATTTACAATAGCATAAAAACACACAGCCAATAGTTAGAAAACTGTGCATGGCAGTGTCCTAATAAAACTTTATCAAAGCAGGTGGTAGACCAGATGTGGCCCATGGGTAGCAGATCACTAACCCCTAATCTAAAGCAATTAGAAGAGTTCCTGGCACAGAATCAGTGCTATTTAAATATTACATACCATCACTATCACACAGGCTTGCTGTGAATAATTAAAAAAAATAATGCATAAAAATGACACAGTATGTACTACCTAATTTATTACTTTTAAGTCTATAAAAACTATTTATTATTTCACTCCAGATTTGAAAACTAGATGCAAATTAGCACCCAGATATGGCCTAACGAAAGTAAGACAGGGCATAGGCATTCTGAATATAGTGTGAACTACCCTAGATGGGGAGGTGCCACAGCCTTGGTGGATCCTGGCTTTGCACTCCACCTGTTAGTGATACATTGGACCCATCTGATGGGCTTCAGTGTTTCGCCTATACAGTGGTGCTCATGTGATCCTAGGACCAGCAGCTTCCATATCCATGGGGAAGTTGTTAGAAATGTACATTTTCAGCATTTCCATCCCTTACCTCTACTGAATCCAGAACTCCAGGAATAGGGCCAGCTTGTTGGAACAACCCTGCCCTAGGCAAATCTGATTCTGCCGAAGTTTTAGACCCACTGCTTTGTATAATAATGACAGTCTCTCTTTTGGCTTCATAGGGTTGATGCTTATGACTTGACCAGGAACAAGCTGCTCTTCACCCCTCTGCTCTGACAGCTCCCCCTCAGCACAAGGCTCAATGAACTTAAGAGGCTAGAAACATGTCAAAGGGTGAGTACACTGAAGGCTGGTTTATCCACATCTTTCGTGTTGCCACTGCACTGACCTCTATATAAAGGACAGAAATAGCTTCTCTGGTCCCCAGGGAGCTCCATGACAAAAGGCAGCCTTTGAAAGGAGGCTCAGGGACTAAGGAATGGTGATAAGTGAGCTGGGGCCCCTTGTGGGAGGCACAGGGCAGGCACCACAGCAAGCCTTCATGTTCGAACTCCAGCCTTAAACCTGACCATGGTGTGAATTAGGCTGAAGGCTTCAGGATCCTTACATACTGCTCATCTTGCCAACATCTGGGGGGAACATCTTGCTTTCTTTGTTCTCTTTCTTGCTGAACTTGGTTTGGTGGTGGTGTTGGCAGGGTCTTCTCATGAGGAGAACGTTAGTATGGAGAATTCTCCAGTTGGCTACGATTCGCGATGTGTGTCAAACACACCAAGAGACAGTTCCCTTTTCTGCAGTCCAGGACCACTCCGGGCCATACACACATAGTTTCTGCATGACCACAACCCTCCCCAACACCAGATGACCCCTCCAGTCATCCGAGCCCAGGCTTTGTGGTTCCTTTGCAGGGGCACATCTCCTGAAATTAATGGCACTCAGTTTTGATGGAGCTGGAGTCAGGTCCCTTACACGGCAGTGGCATCCATGGTCTCCCAGGTAAACTGTGAGAGCACAGAGGGATGAGCACATCAGGCGATGCTGACAGGATGGGCCATTAGCCTGCCGGTTGCTGCAGTGTATCCCAGCCTCTGTGATTAGAGGCAGCTTGCTGGCCAGCCTGTGGTAAACATCAGATCTCTGCTTCACTCCAGGATCAAAAACAAGTCATGAGGAGCAGTGCCTTTCCACTGGAGTCATCTTCAGCCTCGTCCAAACACTTCACATTTGGAAAAAGAAAACATACACTTTGAAGACCTCCCCCTGACCCCCATCAAGATCCAAAAAGCAGAGCAAGCAGAGAAAGGGGACTATTTGGACACTGACAATTGATTGGATAGATTTCCTTTTAGGAGAGCTAAAAATTGCCAGGAGGGACAGCGGATACAAACACACACATGGGCATTCCACACCAGCGATAACATCAACGGCTGTCACTTATTTCTCACGTGGGTTCCTAACGGGTCTTCCAGATGACTCTTCATATTGAGATTTGATTGTGATTTGTTTTTCATATATTATTATTGATAGTTTTTGTTTTTCTCTATTATGGCTATTTTGGAGGCATTAATAATGATGGTTATCTTTCAAGGAAAATCCACAATGCAGGGCTGGGTTCATTAAGTCTCAGTGGGCAGTGTCCATTTCACTTTGGGGATCTTAGAAGGTAGGAGCAGGGTTCAGAAAGAGGTGCATCCACTTAAAAGAAAATTAAATCCAAACATGCAGGCGAGAAGGAAGTGCTTGGCACTCTTCATGCTGCTCAGTGCCAGCCACTTGCTCTTCAGGGTGAGCGAGATGGGGTGATGGCAGTGGTGGTGGGGAAGTAACATGGTTCAAAGTGAAGTTGATTAGCAGAGCTACTGTTAGTCTAAAAGGAGTAGGGGGTCCCCTGCACTGCGTTCAAGGCCCTTCTGATTCTCTAAGTCTGCCAGTCTCTTTCTGGCTTGTGCTCCTGACTGGGGAGCATGACGTCTTTTGTGTTTCTACTGGATAGTAATAAATAGGACAAAGTTTAACTACAAATGGGACACCATGACCAAGAGCAATTAATGCATATTTAACTAATAGAGTATCTTCCTCCCCAGTGACTCTGATTAATGAAGAACAAACAGGGACTGGAGGCAACAGGAAGGGCATCCAAGTGCTCAGGATGTTATCATCAAATCACGGTGTTACTGATTTATCACACATGCCTGGTACTAGTACTAGACGCTCTCCTCTGCGCTGAGTGTTCTGAGGCCTTCAGCCTCATGCATGGAGGTCACTGTTCTCTGTAGGTCTCCTTGGAGAGAGACTTCCACAGTGAATATGCATAAAGTCTGCTCTCACGAGGCATGGTGGATGCACTGGCAGAGCAAAGGTGGGTGGGTAGGACTTGGGCCACAAGACAAAAGGAAAAGGCCCACCAGGCAGAGACAATAGCTCAAGCAAAGTCTGGCGGGTGAAAGTGGCAGGAGGTGCTTGGTGAGAGGAGACAAGTCCAGTGTGATTGTAGTGAAGGGCATCAGGAGGCAGCAATGGGGCAAACATGACATTCTGGGATTTTATAGCCTTTGAAATGGGGGAGCCTCAGAAGGTTCCTGAGCATGAGAATAATAGATCAGATCTGTGTTTTGGGGATAAAAACCAGTGTGCAGTGTGGAGGGTGAACTGATCCAGGGAGAAACTGTTAGTGGCAATAACTCAAGCGAAGAGCTGCTGGAGAGCTGGGTGATTTTAAGCAAAAAACATACTGACAGCATTGGGGGCAGTAATGGATTGCGCAGCTGATGTGGGATCATTGCGGGGCAGAGTTTTGGTGGTGGTGGTGGGAACAGCGCTGGAGGCCATGCCACAGCTGAGGCCTCTCCTTGTCCATCTCAGCCCATGATTTCTGAGGAGCAGCTCCTCAGGGCATCTGGAGCCCTACCAGGCCTTCCTGTAACTTCCTCCGCCAAGGATGTGGATGGCTGAGACATCTGAGGAATGAGGCAGGATTGCACAATTAGATTTTTCACTTGGGCCCAACCAAGGTCTGGTACCTTCAGTGGGAGGGCTCTACTGAAAACTTTGAAGGTCTAGCTTCTAATTCCATCAGGGAGGAAATTTCTGAGCTGTTATGATTTGTCCTTGGAGTCCTGGGCTCCTCCCAAAGGAGAACAGACAGCGATGGGAGCTTTGTGGAAACCTAGGTGGGTTTTGATGAGTAATTGAGAAGCTCCCCATTCACTGCATTACTGAACAGTTCCTATAGGGCTTGCCCTTCCATAAACATAATTACCTTTAATCTATACTTTAACACTTTATCACCAATTTATTGATGATGAAACTAAGGGTCTGAAGCTTCTTTTTTAAAAAATATATTTTATTAATTTTTTACAGAGAAGATGAGAGAGGGATAGAGAGCTAGAAACATTCCTGAGAGAGAAACATCAATCAGCTGCCTCCGGCATACCCTCTACTGGGGATGAGCCCATATCCAAGGTACATGCCTTTGACCGGAATCAAACCTGGGACCTTTCAGTCCATAGGCCGATGCTCTATCCATTGTGCCAAACTAGTTAGGGTTCTGAAGTTTCTTTTTCCTGATTTTACTTCCTTGTTTTAGTAAAAAGAAACCTATTGGTGTTCTATTATCTTGGTATTTGCCATTCTGTTCTCCTCTCTTTGTAAATCAGCTAGTTTTTTCACTCAACTCTGACAGCTTCTAGGACATTAAAGTGAATCTCTTTTTCATTCATTTTTTTTGGGCATTTGAAGGGCTTTTTCAAACTGGAAACTCATGTCATTGTATTCCATAGTCAGATTTCTCATTCTCATGGTCCTGCAGGGTTATGGCTCTTTGTACCCTGACTGCCACTTTGGAGGCGGGGGAGCGGGTAGTTGGAGGGAGAACATGGAAATAAATGTATGTGTGCTCAGGCCCCCATGTTTAACAGGAATTCCTTTCAGCTATTTTCAGTATTTTTCTAAAACTGTGTCATAAACTGTCAGTTGTCCAAGCTAATGCCAAATAGGCTCATTAGAAATAATGGATTAATTAGAAAACATTATCCAGTGCCTAGAATAACACCTGGAACCTAGTAAGTGCTGAATGAATACTTGGGGAATACATATTATGCCAAGTTGATGCTGCTTTGAATTGCTCTAATGAGCTCTCTCTTCCTCTCTCCCTCCTTCTATGTGTTCCCATCAGTGAGTATGGTGAGAAAGCATGATCTCCAATACAAGAAGACCTGGGTTCCAATCTTATCCCTACCATAAACCAAGAAGGTACTGTGCCTGCCCTAAAGCTCAACATTCTCCTCTGAAAGTGAAATAATAACACCACCTGCACAGTTGCTGTGAAGTTAGACCTGATAATAATGAGAATTTTGGTACTAATTAACACCTAGTAGTTCTCACATAGTGTTTCACATGCATTTTGTTAATTATTTCATACAGCAGCCCTCACACTTTATCTTGCAGATGAGGAGAGGATGCTTAGAGAGGTGAGGTCACTTGCCTAAAGTCACTCATTAGGCAAGATTCACATCCAAGTCTATGGCATCTAGCATAAAGTCATTGTAATTCAACGAAATTGGGAAATGATGCCCTTATTGATTAACAACCTATGTTTTTTCTTGGTAGACATAATATACAAAAAAAAAGAACAGATAGAGAGGATTAATAATAAAAAAATCCATTGTTGGTAAAAAGTAAAGGGGTCTCTGGAAGAGGTTATACATATGATGCCTTCTAGCAATAACATGCTGTAGTTCAGAGGTCCTTCCAGTCCCAAGCGGTTTCCACACTGTGCAGAAACCCAGTTCATACTGATTCATGCCAAAAAGGAGAATTCACTGGCTCCTGCAACTGAAAAATATAGGAGTGCCTAACTTCAGGACTTCAGGTCTCAAAAGTTGTCTTTAGGATTCAGGTTTTCTCTCAGCTGTCTTTTGCTTCATGTGAAGTTTATTATCAGGCAAGAAGGGTGCCTGCAGCTTTAGGCTTATATCACCTCTTCTCGAAACTCCTGTGAAAATTCTTTTCAGCAATTCTCACAAACATTTTGGAGTTGAATCTTTCATTGGCTCTGATGATCTTCCACTCCTAGACCATTGGTTGGAAGTCTTCACATTAAATCTCATAAAATTGAAAGGAAGCAAGGGATTTCCCTAAGGACAACTCAAGTGCTGAATCTAGCAGGTGGGAAAATGGATGCTGCCAGTCAAAAAAGAAAGATATTTCCATATATAGAGCTCTGGGGAACCCCTCAGAGAGCTCTGAGAGTTGGTGATGGGGGTTGGGAAGATTGAAGCAGGATGGATATAGGACTCAGTGGGACCCAGTCCCCCAAGTTAAGAACCAATGGCTCACACAGCTCCAGGAGGGCACTATTCATGTCGAAGAGTCTGTGTGAATTTGTCAAAGCCCAATTTCACTACAGCAAGTTAGTCCTTAGTTTTATGTGGGCCACCATGGGAGGTTTTAGTTAAGTAAAGGTTGTAAAACATTGTATTAACCTAAAGGGATTTAATCGTGCAGAGGCCAGGATCCTGAGAAGTTGGCAGTGTGCAACCCGTGTGTAATAGAAGGGAGCATTCATCTTACATTCCAAGTAGCAGGCAGAGGGTTCATAAAAGGAAAAACAAAGGAGCTGGGAAGGGAGAGGCTTTGTGCTGGAGGCTAAGATAAAGTTGAGAGTAGGGTGTGGACGGTCTTAGGGTACGAATTCTGGGTGTTACCAGCTCACCTAGGTGGGAGTCCCTGCCCAGGCATGAACTTCCCGAATGGCTATGCCAACAATCCAGAGTTGGCAATGTTGGATCAAATTAGGAGAGCCCTGTAAAGGACCTTAGAGGAGATTTGTGTTCCCTCATCAACCCAGGAAAAATAAAGATGAATAAAGGGATATCCTTTGCAAGGGAAACATCAGGTAGGTACATGGTTTGAAGCTACCAGAAAGAATCAGGGAAATATATGGTGCCCTGTCTTGACCCTTTTGTGACCCTTAATGAGCTCTTGAGTATCTACTGAGTTCGTGGTCTTTGCTCAGCACTAAAAAAGAAGATCTGTTTCAAGAGCTGTGCCCAAGTTATCCTCTGCAGAACTCATTCTTGGTCCAGTGTTGTGCCAGTAAATGTTTAACAACCAACTCTCTGGAGATTGTGTGTGTGTGTGTGTGTGTGTGTGTGTGTGTGTGTATGTGTATGTGTGTGTAAGGGGGGGATCCTGATTTGTAGCATTTACTAATATCTAGTGTAAATACATATGATTGGTTTCAGGCTACCAATGTGAACACAGAGTTGGAAAGGGATGCTCAGTAGCATACTGTTATATGTATAGTTTCACTGTATAATTTCCAAAGATGTAAATAACCTCAAGAGTATAGGTAATAATAAAAGGTAATACAATAGGAAGTGATGGAGCTTAAGAATGTATTATCTTTGTTTTTAATGTAAGTTAAATATAAATGTGTAACAACAATTGATTCACAGGGTTCTAGAAAAAATAAAATTTGGCTTTTGTGAGCCATTTTGGCTCAGCTCTAGCACAAAAGCCCTATTCATTCTCCCAGGTTCAGACTATTTCTCTCTCTTTGAGAAGCCTTACCCCAAGGCAAGTTCATTGCCTCGACTTGTTATTGGTCTGTTTCTTGGATGTGTTTTCTGTAACTGAGGCAGAAAGCCTAGTGCTCATCTCCATCTCCTTAGGTTAGTCCAGGAAGTTTGATGAGTGAATAATTGAGTGTGTGAGTGAGTGAACATGTACTGGGTAGAAGGTAGTTGTGGAATCTAGAGAGATGAATCCTAGGTTCCCTGCTCCACATTTTTGCAACTCCCAATGCCTCTTGGTTCTGACACAATCACATGTGTGACCATCTGTTTAGTGGCTGTTTCCATGGCTGGTCCCTCCTCCAGTAGGACAGGAACTGTATATCTGGCTTTTCACTGTTGCAATCATAGAACCTGGCACATAGGAAATGTTCAATTAATACTTGCTGATCTTGGCTAAGTTTGCAAAGTTAGTAATGCTTTTTTAAGTTACACAAAAATACATAGATGCACATCAGTTAGAGAAATAGATATAGATAAGGCTAAGCACCCTCTGACTAACCCTTTATCCCAAGTACTCCCCTTCTGGCAAAGTGACCACAGCGATCACTGTGGTACATATCCTTTTACTTTTAGTTTGTTTTCATTTATTTACACATATTTCTATGGAAATATGTGGTATTGTTTGAGACGTGTAACCTTTACCCAGTTTCCTCTAGCAGTTATAACTTATATAGCTGTACTATAATATCAAAGTTAGGAAATGACGTTGGTAAAAAGTGTGCATTTAATTCTATTCTATTTTATCACGTACAGGTTTGTATAACCACCATCACAATCAAGATACAGCCAAAACCGGTTTGCCTCAGTGGATAGAGCATCAGCCTGTGGACCGAAAGGTCCCGGGTTCGATTCTGGTCAAAGGCACGTATGTACCTTGGTGCCCCCAGTGGGGGGCGTGCAGGAGGCGGCTGATGGATGTCTCTCTCTCATTGGTGTTTCTGACTCTCTATCTCTCTCCCTTCCTCTCTGTAAAAAATCAATAAAATATGTTAAAAAATCAAGATACAAATTTATTTCATATACTAGAGGCCCAGTGCATGAAATTCATGTGTGGGGCTGGAGAATGTGTGTCCCTCAGCCCAGTCTACACCCTCCCTCTCCAATCTGGGATCCCTCAATGGATGTCCAACTGCCCGTTTAGGTCCTATCCTGGTGGGATCAGGCCTAAACGGGTAGTCAGACACTCTAACAATCCAGGACTTCTGACACTAAACAACTCACCTGCCTGTCTGCCTGATTGCCCCTAACTGCTTCTGCCTGCCAGCCTGATCATCCCTAACAACTTCCTTGCGAGCCTGATTGATGCCTAACTGCTCCCCTGCCAGCCCAGTCACCCCTAACTGCTCGCCCTTGCCAGCCTGGTCACTCCTAACTGCCCTCTCCTGCCGGCCCGATTGCCTCTAACTATCCTCCCGTTCCAGCCTGGTTGCCCCCAACTGCCCTCCCCTGCTGGCTCAGTCCCCCTTAACTGCCCTGCCCTGCTGGCCCAGTCCTCCTTGACTGCCCTCCCTTGCTAGCCTGGTCACCCCCAACTGTCCTCTCCTGCAGGCCTAGACCCTCCCACCATTGTCCTCCTCTGCAGGCCTTATCCCTCCCAAATGCCCTCTGCTGCAGGCCTGCCTGCCCCCATCAACTGCCCTCCCCTGCAGGCCTGGTTGCCCCTAATTGCCCCTCCCCTGCCAGCCCAGTCACCCCTAACTGCCCTCCCCTGCCAGGTTGGTAACTCTAAGGCTCTCCCCTGCTGGCCTAGTCACCCCCAACTGCCCTCCCCTGCAAGCCTGACCCCTCCCTCCAACTGCCCTCCCCTGCTGGCTATCTTGTGGTGGCCATCTTGAGTGATGGTAAATTTGCATATAACCTTTTTATTATATAGGATAAATTAATTATTCCATCACCTATCCCTTGCAGTTATACCTCCCTATCAACCACTAGTCTTTATCTCTATAATTCTATCATTTGGGAATGCTATATAAATAGAATCATACAATATTTGACTTTGAGATTATTTTCCACTCAGTATAGTGCCTTTGAGATGGAGCTTTAAATTTTTTTTTTTTTAACATGAGTGACATAGTGTTGCACATACACTTCAGAACTGGGCTATGTGTCTCAGAGCTTTCTCCTTCAGGATATTCAGATGTAGATAATTCATTCTAACAGTCATATGATACTCTCTAGAATACTCTCATCATACTTTCATAGTTTCCCTATTGATTGTGGCTCTGATTTCTTTTCCCTCCTCAAGAGCTGCTTACAGGGTGATATCTTTCCCAAACTCCATCACACAGGCCTTTACCTATGCGTTTCACTTAGCCACAGCCTGCAAAGCAGAAAGAATGGATTTGGGAAGAAGGTACCTCCAAAAGTCCACAGGGGAGTCTCAAATCTTGAAGAAAAGCACATGAACACATTCTCACTCCTTTTATTGGAAAGTATTTTTATTGATTTCAGAGTGGAAGGGAAAGGGAAAGAGAGAGACAGAAAGATCAGTGATGAAAGAAAATCATTAATTGTTTGCCTCCTGCATGCTCCCTATCAGGTATTGAGCCCACAAACCAGGCATGGAATCAAACATGACTTCCTGGTTTATAGGTTGATGCTCAAACCACTGAGCAACACCAGCTGGGCCTGCTTCACTCCTTTGCTAAAAGGTAACTTGTCTTCTCACCGCCCAGAAAAAGGATTGAAACCAGATGCGAAAGGAAAAGGGAGAAAAATGAATGAATTGCTCAAAATTGTCAGTGGATAAACCCCATGGCAGGAACTTTTGCCCCCAATGTTCCTAAAAGACCCCTAAACAAACAAACACATCGAGGGATACAATAGCAGGTGACAGAATGCCAGTCAGTCACTGTCTTTTCCCTTCTTTGTAGGCAATAGGACCCTGTCCTGTGATGGGTGGAAGGCACCCAACAAGCACATAATAGGAAGCTGATTCTCAGGGGTCTGGTGTCAGGTGATAGGAGAAATGAGACTCTAAGAAATCTCTGCAAGCCCCACTGAGCCAACATGAGTTAGAGCGCTCAGCTCTGTCCTGAGGGAACCCTCTCATGGTTTCCTGGTGAGAACACTTTGGCAGGTCCCAAACTCAGGTACTCAAGCACTGCAGGCCTAGGCCTCCCACAAATTCCTCTCTGCCTCCCCACCCTTCTCTTGCCATGCTTTGAGGCTTTTGTACAAAAATTGGGGCCTGTTAGCCATGTCTGAGAGACTCAGAACTTTATTTAGAGTTTTCTTCTTCTTTGGGAGAATAAAATGGGACTCATTTTAATAGACTAAACCAGGAATCTAAACTGAAAGCAGAGGCCATGTAAACAAAACCCTTTTATGTGGTGCCTCCAAATGAGTTTACTTTAACAAAAACAGGACAAGTAAATAAGTGAGGTTTACAAATATAAACTGCGAAGTTGCTTAAGTGTGAGATAAATTGTCTAAGGCCCTTCTGTTTAAATTCTATGGCCTGGCATTTCTCCTTCTGCATTTCTATCAGAGGAAATCTGGGGAGGAGAGAATGTTCTGTACAAAGAAAAGAATGTCCCATAGTGGGGCCAACCAATGATCTGATTAGGGGACCTCCTGCATGAGCCCGCCAGGGTTGGCCCTTTCTCCCTCCCATGGCACAGGGAGATACCTGGCTGGTGATATCACCTGCATTCCCCATCCCCTGGGAGAGACCCTTAGAAACAGCCTGTTCTGCCATTGTGACCCAAGAGAACAATGCAGAGATGGAGGGGGCCAGGGAGTGGGCCTTTAGAGTGATGATGAGGAAAATTCCATCAGATGGCATTGTTACTTGAGGGCAAATTTCTCTCCTTTATCCACCCAGAAGCATGGGGTGTGCCCAGCAGGTGGAATTCATTATGAGAGGACTGGCCTTGCCAGCAGGCTTGGTGACCTGACATTCAACCACTCTCCCAAAGAAAAAATCTAAACTGGCATGAGATTTCATCTGGGTGGTTCTGAGACATTCGGTTGGATCTGGAGGTGAGGTAGGGGTCAGACCAATACAAGTACTGTGGGAAGAAGGCAAAGAACAGAGGAGGTCTGTGGCTGGGGTATCCCTACCACTTGTGTAGACACACGATCTGATGGTGAAATCATTTTCTTATGGCTCTTCAGTAACCTACATCCTACATTTGTGGGGATGTGGCCATTATCTCGTGGCCATGTACAGGTCAGCTGGAACTGGAAACGTCTCTTCTCAGAACTGAGGTAGTTTCCTTGAAGATAAAAGTCATTGTTGGTGATGAAAACTGCAGAATAAAAAGTAAGTGATTTTTGAAGAACGTCCTATGCATCATCGTTTCCTCCCTCTTCTTCATCTTTCCCACTTATAATCTTGCCTAGAGCTAATGACAAAGCTATGAAAATAAAAGTCTTGCTGGTCAGAAGAGGCACATACTTGTGTGGTGGGGAGGATGGTGCTGGAGAGTCTGCATTCTTCCAGGAAATCAGCCTTCCTCAAAATCAGCCTTCTTGAATCTAAGGGTTTGGAGTCAAGATGAGACAATATAATCAACAAGCAGATCTGTGTCTGCACAGAGGCTACTGTAAAGAATGTCTGGGATTCTTTGGGTGGGGAGAAGATAGGACAGGAGGCTGAGGGTAAGAAAGAAGGAGTATCGTCTAATGACTCAGTCAAGGCCATGCTTTTAATTGACCTGCTCTTGTGCTATTCTTTCCTAAAATATAGGGATGTGGGGGGAATAGGCAGTTTTCCTATATTACCACTGGGATTATAAATTAGTATAATTTCTCTGGTAAATGTCACAATCTTTGATGGTTGCCTAATGTTGAAGAGTAAAAACCACTAGGATTTTGGAGTCTGTTGTCACTGCAGCATATTGTAGCCTCATCCTCATTGAAGCAGTAGATAATAATTTACATTTAGGGAAAAAATATTTACATCTTATAGTAATACCTTATACAACTCTAAGAAGATAGCTTCACATTTATATTGATACTAGAGGCCTGATGCATGAAATTCGTGCAAGAGGCTCAGCCCTCGAAGCTGCAGCAGCCTCCTTGGCCCTCACAGCCCCGGCTTCATCCGGAAGGTCGTCCAGAAGGTCGTTCTACTGTCCTATCTAATTAGCATATTATGCTTTTATTAGTATAGATATTAGGCTTTACAACATATATTTCCAAGTGGAAAAGACATGGCATCAAATAGCATGCATAACATGATCCCACTTTGGTGAAGCTAGATATAAAAACCATAGGTGGCCATTGGCATCCAAACACCAGACTGCATAGATCACCTTCGCACCGTGGCACCTCTAACAGGTGCTGTCTCCATCTGTTCCCGGGTCCCTGATTCTCAAGTATTGCTTCATGATTTCAGCTCCTCAGCAGCTCTCATTTGTACAACAACATAAATACTCAGAAAGCCAAAGCCTATAAAAGTCCAGTCTTTACTCCTGCCTCATGTCATACATCACACGTGGAGTTTCCCGGTGTCATAAAGATCTTACCAGGTGCTGAGAGCTGTGGAAAGTGTTTTATGTCCATGCATTTGGAAAGACAACTCCCCGCTACTCCCCGGGTGGATCCTTTTTATCCTGCCATTCATCACCCTGTATGGTTGCCCAGGGTTTGTGAAGACATTTTCCATGTTTTAGCACTTCACACAACTCTATCTTACATTGTGCCATTGGGATTATAAATTAATAAAATACCATTGCTGCCAGTTAAAAGTGAACACTTAACTCAATCCTTGGCACCCTCACTTCTTGCTAATGTGACTGTGTGAGGCTTTGCAGTGCCTTTTTCTGCTCTCTTGGCATCATCTAGGTGGTAGGTGGTCTTGACATCAGCATTTGCTTGTGCAGCCAAAAATCTATTTATTAGTAAACATGGCTCTTTCTAGTCTTGGGAAGACTTGAATTAATACTAATTGAATGCTAAAACTGCTACTACTAAAATCTCAACCATTGTAGTTATTTATCACTCATTGAGTGTTGACTGTGCTGGGCCCACACTAAGCATTTTATGTGCATTATAATGATCATCTATACCTTAAAAAGGAGGATGCTGATTATTAGAATATGCAGTAAATGAGCCAGGGTCACTGTGTTTGGAAGGGGTCATACCGAGATTGCAATCCAGATATCTTGGGCTCCCAATTTTGAGCTATAATTTCTCACTCTTGATTCATGGCTCATTAATGATGAGGCAGCCCTCATCCTCAACCATGATCTTCTGCTAAGACAGTAGGCCTGGATATGAGTCCAAAGAGGGGACGGGGAGAAGGGAATCAAGTCTATCATCAAAACATACACATATCTCAGCATTGCTCCCTCTATACTTCCCAAAGTGAGATTGAACAGAACCTGCCAAATTCCCCTTGAGCCACCAGTCCAATCAGTCAGTCAACCAATCAATTACATCTTCAGCCCATGCCCACCAGATGTTACACATTATTACACAAGACTAGAGGCCCAGTGCATGAAATCTGTGCATAAGTGTGGTCCCTAGGCCTGGCCAGCAATCAAAGCACGAGTGTCTGATGTGGAAGGGCAGGTACCAGCTGACCTCTGGGCCCTGGGCAGCACCTGGGCCCCCAAGCCCCTGCTCACCCCTCTCTGCCTGAGTCATCAGGCTCTCTCCTGGCTCCCTAGGTACCTAGGAGCCAGATGATGGCCCTGCCCCCCGCCGCCACTGCTGGTTACTGTCTGTGGGGTGATCAGTGGGGTGATTGGGCCCTGCTCACACCCACTTTGTCCTGGCGCCACTCGCTCACCTGCTCAACCATCCTGCCCCGGTCCCACTCTCTTTGGGGCCCATCTGGGTCAGCAGTGCCTCCACTGCCACCAGCTACCAGCACCCACCGTGTTCTGTGCTGCCCCCTAGTGGTCTGTGCACATCATAGCAAATGGTCAAAGTCTAGGTTGAACTCCAGGTTGAGGGGACAATTTGCATATTAGACTTTTATTATATAGGATGACTTTAAGATGGAATGCCCAGGGAACCATCTTCTCCTCCAGCATAAATCCTTCTCCCATCTACTATCAAAATGAAATGGGAAGAGAGTGCCAGTAATCTAATAACCTTGCAGGCAATTGATCTGTTTCTCTTTGGCCTGTAGTTTCTCTCTCTCGTGAGCCAGTGTGGAAAGAATAGAGGAGACCATAATTTTAGGTAATTTCACCTTCCTTCCCATTTTGCAACCTCCTCCTCAGGCCACTCATGCAGACCAGTTGGAACACCCCTGGCCTCTATCTTACCAGTGTAGTCAGAAAAGCAGCTTCCTTCCCTCAGAACCAGGTCCAAACATCTCCGGGTGGCTGTCAGCCTCTTACAACCTGGTCTATATTCAGGTCTCACCATTGCCACAATTCATGCCTATTCTCTCTGTCAAACATCTTCCAGTTTCATCAGCAAACCATATTCTGCCCAATCTTGGAGCCTTTGGCTGTGTAATTGCTCCTCCACCTGGAACAGTTTCTTCCCATGACCATACTGCACCCCCAGCCCTTTACAAGGCAGAACAAACTCATCCTGTAGGACTGAGGTTTATCACACTACTGTGGAGAGCCCTGGATGGCTACCCCCCTCTCCATACCACACCTGGAGCAAATGATCCCTCATCCCATCTTCCCGATTCCCCTATACTTTTTACTAAATTATAGGACTTACCATACTTTTGGGCTATTTGACCCTTTACTGATGCCCCATGGCCTTTGTATTGTGAGAAGTACATCTATACACAGTTGTTTATAAGAAAGTCTCTACTGGAGAGGAACCTTTCCTAACACCACCAACTACTAGATTACCTGGACTTTCCCATAAGGTCCCTGGATTGAGAATAGACTGGTGGATTCTATTGTAAGTGTGAACTCACTGGAGAAATTATCTATCTATCTATCTATCTATCTATCTATCTATCTATCTAAAAGCCTAATATGCTAAGTGATCCTCTGACCATTTGACCAGTAGCTATAATGCACACTGACCACCAGGGGGAAGATGCTCTAACTGGTAGGTTAGCTACCTGGCTGATTGGTATTGGATAAGTTGGACCAGATATACCCTGAAGCTCTCCTGCAGTACACTGGTGGGGTCCCTCAGCCTGTCTTTCACCCGCTTGGAATCCAGGAACCCTTGGAGAATGTCAGAGAGCAGGTTTTGACCCGATTCCTGCAGGCCAGGCAGTGGGACCCCACCAGTGCATGAATCTATGCACCAGGCCTCTAGTGCTCTAATAAAAGAGTAACATGCAAATTGACCATCACTCCAAGACACAAGATGGCTGCCCCTATGAGATCAAAGATGGCTGTTCCCATGTGGACACAAGATAGCCATCACAAGATGGCTGGCAGGGGAGGGCAGTTGTGGGCAATCAGGCCTGCAAGGGAGAGCAGTTGGGGGAGAATGGGCCAGCAGAGGAGGGCAGTTGAGGGGGACCAGGCCTGCAGGAGAGTGCAGCTAGGAGGACCAGACCTGCAGGGAGGGCAGTTGTGGGCAATCAAGTCAGCAGGGGAGGGCAATTAGGGGTGACCAGGCCAGCAGAGGAGAGCAGACCAGGCCTGCAGAATAGGGCAATTGGGGGTGGGGATGGGGACCAGGCCAGCAGGGGAGGACAGTTAAGGGGGCTCAGACCTAAAGGGAAGGGCAGTTGGGGGATCATGCCAGCAGGGGAGGGCAGTTGGGGGCAATTAGGCCAGCAGGGAAGGGCAGTTATGGGGGACCAAGACAGCAGAGGAGGGCAGTTGGGGTAGACCTAGGCTTAAAGGGAAGGGCAGTTGGGGGGACCTGGCCTACAGGGGAGAGAAGTTAGGGGTGACCAGGCCTGCAGGGGAGGACATTTTGGGGGGGATCCAGGCCTGCAGGGGAGGGCAGTTGGGGCGGACCCAGCCTGCAGGGGAGGGCAATTTGGAGGTACCAGGCCTACCAGGAAGGGCAGTTGGGGGTGATCAGGCCTGCAAGGGAGGGTAGTTAGGGGGTGACTGGGCCAGCAGAGGATGGCAGTTGGGGGCAACCAGATTGGCAAGGGAGGTGCAGTTAGGGGTAATCGGGTTAGCAGTGGAGCAGTTAGGCATTTATCAGGCTGGCAGGGGAATGGTTAGGCGGTGATCAGGCTGGTAGCAAAAGCCATTAGGGGCAATCAGGCAGGCAGGCAAGTGAATGGTTGGGAGCCAGCAGTCCTGGATTATAAGAGGGATGTCTGACATTGGAGAGGATGTAGGCTGGGCTGAGATACACAACCCCCCATGCACAAATTTTGTGCACTGGGCCTCTAGTTTTTTTTTTTAAAAGTTCATTTGGTGAAGATTGACAGTGCTACAGAAGGCATACCTTGAGATCCTGGTCTGTGTTTTGCTTTTTTATCCCCTGAAAATGTATGTGTGCATCAATAAAGCTTTCTCATTGTCGGGGACTAGAGCGGAGCATGAAGAGGGCAGCAGAGGAGATCACAGATTCCAAGTGCACCTTATTCCCAGTGTTACATTCAGTGACCACTGGGTGATGCACAGTAGGTGCAGAAAAGAGCAGTTAGCTGCACAGCAGCTTACCGATCTGCAGCATCATGGATAGACATTGTTTCTGCCCTTACCAGCCATGGCAGAAACTTGTAAGTGGGTATCACTAGGCTTGTATTTTTCAATGCTAGGTTTTCCTCCCCATTCCTGCTGGTGGAAACATTTGCTTTTCTCCTCTCTACTCCCACACTCCTCAGCCACCCTCCTGGCCGCCTTTCTTACTTTTATTTAAATGCATCACTTTTGGCAAAAGCGATGCTCCTCTGCCCATCCTCCCATCTCCATCACTCTGAAGCTTGGCCTGCGTGTGCTACAGACACAGTGCCATCAAATGCACCCCTGCCCCTACCCCAATCTTTCAGAAGCCCTGGCCACTGATGGACCACCCCAGAACCCTCTTGGACGGTCTTGTCCCTGTTCCCTCAGGAAGGATGACACAAAGAAGGCATTATGCCAATCTCTGTCTGAGTGGGGCCCTCCCACCATATTGCCACTGTTACCATAAGGACCAGCTAAGAACTGTTTATATTAATTTAAATGCTCCTTGGGGGTGGGGGTGCAAAACCAAACAACACAGGCTGTGGAAAAGTTGCAGGTGTGCTGAAGAAGAGGATTAACTCTGCTGTGTACAGCCTTGTTTCCAAGGCAACCACATGTGCTGCTCTCCTTGGAAACGCCTGGATTTGGTTTGGTTGGCTGTGCTGGGTTTGTCCGAGGGTGGGCCATTCTGGAAAAGGTCAGTGTGGTCAGTGACTGTCCTCTCTGTCTTTGGTCCCTGTTTTTTTTTTCTCTCTCTCTCTGTCTTTGTCTCTGTCTCTCTTTCACACACACACACACACACACACACTTATTTTAAGAACAGTCATAGCACCCTACACTGAGGAGGCTGCCTCTGGAAGAGCCTGCTGGGCACTCCATGCTGCACCAGGGAATTAATTGAGTCCAAGTGGACAAATATTTGAGTTCCAACCCACACTGAGGCATTTTGGCAGAGGAACTCGGAGAGCTTTGGGTTCCCCTTGGGCCATGCTTGACAGCTACAGTGTGCTCATGGGGACCTGGGGCCACCTCTGGACCAGTCTGCTTGCTCCCCGGTTTGTTAGCAAATACCTACCCCAAGGCATGGTCCCTGTGAATGGGCTGCACACATGCTTTCCACCCGTCAGCATCAGATTCACTTATCAGACTGCATCTGTCCTGTCTGCTGGTCTCGGGTAAGGCTGGCCTGAGTCAAGCAGTGAGCCCCTTGAGAGTGGGGAGTGGGAGTGAGCTGGGGGTGTGTGTGCCATGTACCAGGGTGTAACTGAAGTGCGCTGGCTCACACAGCTCTGCCATGTGACAGGTTTTACCCAAGACAGGTGTGAACATTTGTTCCTGGCCAGGCCTACAACATGTTTCTTTTTTAAACTGGGATGTTCCCTCCCAATGTGGTGAGACTCAGAAAAGCACCAGGTTCCAAGGGCAAGTGTGTGGGTCTGCAAATCCTGCTTCCTCCTTCTGCAGAGAGGGACCTGGCCCTGCCACCTTCAGCCTTCCACCTCTTGAGGAGGGGATTTCAAAGGGCTGCCGTCTGGGGCCCTCTTCACTATCCCTGAAGTGTCCATGGGGTGGAGCCTAACAGTCTTGGCCTCTGGGGGTAGGGTGGAGTGGCCACTCCCCCACAATGGCCTACTGTTTCATCGCAAGCCCCCAAAAGGCGGGCAGGAGCTGAGCCAAGGCAGCCCTTCGTAGGAAGATGAAAGCCCAGTCCCCATCACCCCCACGGCACCTCCTGCCTTCCCACCGCTGTTGCATGGTGGAGGCTTGGTCCTTTGATGAAGCCAGTGGCACAAAAGACATTGTCCAGGGCTTGCACAGACAGCTTTAGGGCCAAGACCCCTCTAACATGAGAGCCTGGGAATAAGAAAGTGCCGGAAACTGGGAAAGCCCTTTCAGTGGATTGCCTTCCTAAGAATGCATCCTGAAGACCCCAGAAAACATTTGGGTGTCTCTTCCCAAGAAAGAAAGCTGTGTTATTTTATCCATGCTATGATAGATTGAGCCCTGGGCAGTCTAGGGCAGTGGTCGGCAAACTGCGGCTCACCAGCCACATGTGGCTCTTTGGCTCCTTGAGTGTGGCTCTTCCACAAAATACCATGGCATGGGAGAGTCTATTTTGAAGAAGTGGCATTAGAAGAAGTTTAAGTCTAAAAAATTTGGCTCTCAAAAGAAATTTCAATCGTTGTACTGTTGATATTTGGCTCTGTTGACTAATGAGTTTGTCTACCACTGGCCTAGGGGAATATAAGCCCCACTGGGTCCTGGGGATGGTCTCAAGTCCTTTGTCTCTTGCACCCAGAAGCCAAACTGTTGAGTTTGAGACCTTAGTTCTAAAAAGGCTCTGTCTTCTGCCTTCATCTGTACACATCTCCTTTCTAACCTTCTCCCAACTTTCACCAAGGAAGCCAAGTCTCTGGGGACTGAGGAGACAGCCTTCCTTTATTCTAGTCTTTCCAGATGAATAGCCATTGACATTGTTGTGTAAATGGAGTCCTTTCAGCATTCCCCAGAGGTAGGTCTCCTTCCTCATCTCTTCTGGAAGGGCTGCTGTTGTTTGTTTTTTAATGGTCCTGCTGATCTCAAACTCCTGTATTCTTAGGAGCCATTCACTTTCCTCTGCTACAACCCAATCTGCTCACTGCTGCTTCCTGAGCCAGGATATGGTTAAAAATCTCCCAAGGACCTTTGAAATGCAGGTCTCCATGCTCCACACATGGATTTGGATCCCACAGTCTGGCGGGGTTTGGAAATTTGCATTCCACAAGTTCCTATAGTGATCACTGTGTTGGTGGTCACCAGATCCAGCTGTGGGGATCACTGCTGTGTAGCAACTCCAAAGCTGAGTGGCCCTGGGTCTGGACTGCTTAGTAGCCATGTAATCTTGGGGAAGTTAAAACTATAGGAAAGTCTGTTTCCCTTCTAGAAGAATCATGAAAATTATAACACATCTCTTCGAAGACTGAAGACTGACATAGCATTAAATAATTTAATGTGTACCTAGCATCCAGAACTTGGTAAAAGCTAAAGAAATGACTCAGGCTGGCATTATTAATATTACTGCCACTATATCGATGAATAAGATCCTTTGATTACTGCCTCTCAGCCCTGGATCACACTCATTTGAAAGCACACCCGCTCCTATCTTAGCATTTCTTTATTTTCCTTCTATTCTCTAAGTACCTTAGTATCTCCCTATTCCTAAAATAACTTTGCTACCTGGTATTTTCAGTAGGATCTTTGTAAATCTCTCTACTGCATCCTTGAAATATTGATCACAGTTGTATCTTCCTGGAGCCTTTGCTCAAATGTGGCTTGCCTTTTGTGATGAAGTTTTCATTAGGAGCAAAGACTTGTGTAATATACACAGAAGTATGAGCCTAACAACCTCTCAGCTTCCTTCAACTGAGGCCAGACCTATGCCCTTGACTCAAGCCAGAAATTCATTTTCACATTTCCCAGGCATCTACTCTTTGCTCCAACCCACAACCCCAGCAGTGTATGACTAACTATGCCATTAGTCACCTAAATTAAGATGCAAACTGGAATAGTTTGAGACTTGATAACAGCCCCAAATTCCAAAACTTATTGTATGCCAGCATCCTCCTGCCAGGATCTGTCTATTTATTGACCTCTAGAGGAGCTATTGGTTTCTCCCACTTAGGAAGGGGCTAGGCAGTGGTTCTCAACCTTCCTAATACAGCTCCTCAAGTTGTGGTGACCCCCAACCATAAAATTATTTCCGTTGCTACTTTATAACTGTAATTTTGCTACTGTTATGATCTGTAATGTAAATATCTGATATGCAGGATGTATTTTCATTGTTACAAATTGAACAAAATTAAAGCATAGTGATTAATCACAAAAACAGTATAATTATATATTGTGAAATATTTATTTCTAATTACAAATAAATGAAATTTTATCTTGAATCATGTTGTAGCATGGGTAACAGTCTTCATATGACAACAGTAAACTACATTGCTACACCGAGGAGCAGTGTGTTGGTTCCTAAGACCATGGGAAATAGGTGTTTTCTGATGGTCTTAGGTGACCCCCAAAAGGGTCGCGACCCACAGGTTGAGAACCGCTGGTGCCAGGCCTGCAACTGGTTGGGAAGGACTCTTACCCTCTAGCAGCTTCCGCATGTGGGAGCCAAGCTGATGTGGACACTCACACTCACACACCCTTCCTCATTTAGTTCCCCTGTCCTTTGCCAATGGTGCTTGCATTTGCTCTTTCCTCACACTGTAATGCCAACTTGAGTGTCTGGGTTTAGCCTTCCCAGTAGACTGTCATTGGCCCATCAGACCGGCCCTGTTCAGGAAAATAGTTTTTTTTTTTCTCAGAGCTCATATCTACTCTCCAGGACTCTGTATTGGGTTTGGAGACCAGAGTAGGGCTGATTATCCTTACATTACCCTCTGTGACTGTAAGTAAACCTCCTACATTCCTCTACCTCTACCTTTCACTCTCCATTCCATTATTGTTCTCATAACATTACCATCTTAATGATTACGTTCATTTCCTTGTGTACTTGTTTTATTTTACTTCTCCCGCACTATCCTGGGAGCTCCATAAGAATTTTTCCTCACCTGCCTACCTCCACCCTCCCCCCCTTTTATAAATGAATGAAACAAGAAAGCAAGCAGAATTAGAGATCTATGAATTTCCTGACCAAAATGCCATGTATAATAGCTTCACTAATGTCCATCTCCTAGAGGGATTTTCTGTAACCAGCACCCCAGAATGAGCTGCAAAGTTACCAGAGTGTTCTCTTCTAGATAAACCAACTTCACCCAAATAACAAAAGAACAGTGTGTTCTGGGACAGAGCAGGTGTCATTGAAATGTGTCTGACCCTCAGAAAAACTTCTTGACCTTTCTGAAAAAGGGGAAACTTTTAGACTTAGAGTGGGAGAATACCTTCTCAGGAAGAAACATCTCCTTGAACTTCCACTGAGGGCGGGACAAGAGATGGAGAGCAGGGTTGAGAGTGAGCTGTCTTGGAGAGCCAGGTTTTCAGTTTCTGAGTGGAAGAAGAGAGGGCAGTGTGTCACATGGTAGAGGCTGAAAGGTGCCCCAGGGAGGGATATCTTCCAGCTCTTGCTATGCAGCCTGTATGGCAGTAATGTCTACTGCATTAGTTTGCTGTCTAAGTGAATTCACATTGCAAGTGAGCAAGAGGCCCCGGGTCAGACCTGGCTTGGATCCAGAAGCCAGTTGGGCTCAGGTCTGACTGTGGGAAGTGGGGCAAAGGGGACTCCTCCACATTGTCCTGGGGCCTCTGAGGAAAGGTGCTAGGATAGGTTCCAGCGATGGGTGAAGGGCCCAGGAACAACCTACACACTGAGGGTCAGCCATGGAGGTGTGGGCTCCATCCTGAGGGGTGAGGCAGGCAGGGAGGAGGTGTTCCCCAGGCCTTGGATGGAGGGGTCAGTTTATGGGGCGCCTGTGGCTTCGCCTGTGGGCAGAGAGGGAGCTGTTAAAGGCACCAGGCTGATTTGAACAAATAAAGATTTCTTTCTGAGGCTCCTTGTGTGTTCTTCCCCCCAGCCTCCCTCAGCAAGACCACCTCCCCACCCCTCCCCTCCCCCGTGGTGACCAGAGCGTGGTTCTGGTGCACAAAGCGCCTGGGGTGGACATGGTCACCCCACGGGCTGCGGGGCCCTCCCCAGATTTCTCTCAAGCCCTAGGCCCAGCCTGGGACGGTTTAATGGGCGCTGAGATAAGTCACCTGAAAGCATTTAGCTGCACACAGTGGCCGTGCAGGGCTCGGAGGTGATGGAACATTCCGTGGACCCTGTTTTACAAGGTAGCTGGGCAGCACAGAGAGGGGCCTCGTGCTTTTCATTTTTCGCCTCTCCCACACTCGCGGCCTGGTGGGCGGCTTCCACTTTAAAGTTAGAAAACATTCCAGCCCTCGCCCGTTAGTGTGACTCCTGATACGCCTCATAAACTATTCATAAAACAAAACGATTCCAGCCCGGGTTGCTTCCCAGTCTTCCTCCTCCAGGTTTACTTTCCCCAGCCGGCTCTGCCCCTCCACCTTCCTGCTCAGCCCTCGGGGGCCTCACTTAACGAGGCAGGGCAGCCTGGACACAGCTCCACTCACCCTCACTGAAATCTCAGACCTCCTCTGCACCCAGCCCCTCCTGTGTGACTGTGACCTTCCATCCAGCCTCTGGCCATCCCCTTCCCTCCGGACCTGCAGCATCAAGGGCATTGGAAATGCTTGCCAGCCACATTGCCCTGTGGGGCCTGAGAAGGCAGTTAATTCTGTGACCACAGGGTGTCCCAGGTCCACAGACACAGGATGTGACTTTTACAGACAGGCCTAGAAATGAAGATAGAAGGTGATGCAGTCTCCCTTTGACCAACTCTAAGTTTGGTGCAGGGAGGTTTTGCTGCAGACCTGGGGTTCAAAACCTGGCTTGGCCCCTTCCATGTTGGATGAGTTCCCTAAGCTTTAGCTTTCCATCCATCTGTCGGTCCAATAATTACTGAGCATCTACTATGTTCCAGGCCCTGTTTCAGGTACTAAGGACTTAGAGGTGATTAAGCTGATGCGTTTCTGTCCTGATGAAGCTGACATTCTAAATGAGCTAGGAATAAGATCTAGCCTACCTTACAGGTAGTATCCTTGGGTTGGGCCATATGAAATTGTCAGTTTGGTAGGTCAAAGCATTTTGGGTGGCCTCATTTCAAATGAATCAAACCAACCATAAAGTGCCTAGCACACAGTGGGTCTTCAACAAAAAGGCAGGAAATGAACATCTCATGCACTAAAGGTTTATGTACTCCTCAACAAGAAAGAAACTGTCTTCCAAACGCCTACTTCATTTAATGAAAACTGTAGTTGAAATCACATATTATTTGCAGCTCATGTTTTTTTATTAAGTGTTATAAGCCCATGAAGTCTTGAGAAGCAGCTGACAGGAAGTAGCTTGTTGAGTTTTACCCTGCGTTTTAATGCTGCCGTCCGCCAGACCCTATGACCAATATTTCAAAACATGCTGATCCTTTTCTTGAGTCAATCAGCAGGGCTTAAAACAGACCTGGCATTATTCAAAGCATCCATAGGGGAAGGGTGGGCGAGGAGGAAGATCCTGTGTTAAACATTTATGTCTCACCACTGAGTTGCAAACCTAACCCATCTTTGCTCAAACCTCTCCAAATGGTTGAAATGAATTTCATACAATGAGTCTATTTTCCCCCTCCAGAAAATATACAAAAGCAGGTGTCTAGACTTCCTGGTGTGTAAAGTAAAACACACACACACACACACACACACACACACACACACACACAAAACCAATCTCAGTTTTTAATGTTTACTTGCTTTCAGGTGCAGTTAGGGTTGTTAAGAAAACATTGACGCAGCTTCCCAGGGATTCTCATTGCAGAGGTATTTGGCTTTCCAGGACTTGAAGGCACTCACCAACTGCTACCCTATGACTCAGAGTTTGAGAACATGGGCCCTACTGCCAGAGGACCTGGCTTCAAATCTTGACTCTCATACTTTCTAGGAGTGAGATCGTGGGCAAATTTCTTTCTGATGGTTCTTCTGTTTTGCCAAAGTTCATTTTCTGCCCTTCTCTGTTCAGCTTAACTTCCTTGGACTGGATTACTAAAACTCCCCTTTCTTCTGGGATCCAGTTAACTTAAGACAACGAGTTACACCATGTATGAAACACAAATCCACAGATTCTACAAGCCTTTTTAGGTGGGACTAGATTTGATTAGAAAATAATCTTGTACATGAGACTTCTGTTACATGGCTTAAAAAGACTTTTAAGGAGAATCCAAGATGGCAGCATACACTGCTGCCTCACACAACAATTTCAAAGCTACAACTAAAAGACAGAACGGACATCATCCAGAACCACAGGAAAGCTAGCTGAGTGGAAGTTCTACAACTAGAGGGAAAGAGAGGGGCTCACAGAGACCGAGAGGAGCTGCAAAAAGCTGAGGTGCGGAGACACATGCATGCAGAGAGCGGATGCCAGAGAACCTGGCTGGCTTTCTCTGGCGGGAGGGAGACGGAGACTCCCAACAGCATTGAACCCCTTATTATACGACACTAAACCCCAGATCCAGCCGAAACTCATACAGGGGGAATTTGGACTGTGAAAAGGGAGAAGTGCACGGAAATTTAGGGGAGTCGCAAAAGATCTGAAGTCTGGTGGCACGCACGGCACTGCCTGCAGAGGACCGACTGCTGATTGTGCTGCTGGCTTTCACGAGTGGGCGGGAGACAGACCCTCCCAACTGTATCACTTCTAACTCCACTAAACCCCGGTTTCGGGCGAAACCCTGGGGACCCAGACTCATATGGTCCTGGAGCGCAGGAGAGGCGGAGGGGAAGCAGTCTAGAGGCACTGCGAGAGAGAGCGCACACAGGGACCACTCCAGTGATTACTCAGTCACTTGAGACTCAGGGGCCATGGAGGGCGGGGCCGACTGGAAGGCAAGGTGGTCCCTTAAGCCCTGAGACTCCACCCATCCCAAGCTCAACAGAGAGGCTTTTTCGGTTTTGCAAGTCTGGTATCATAAGGCTGAATCCAACACAGAAGTTCTCCCGGCATAGTGAAAATGTCGAGACAAGGGAAGGGATCACAAACAAAAAAAATGGAGGAAAACAAACGACTGGATATAGAGTTCAAAACCACGCTTATAAGGTTTTTCAAGAATATCCTAGAAAAGATAGATAAATTTAGTGAGACCCAAGAGGAGATGAAAAAGATCCAACTAAAGATGGAAAAGGACCAACTAAAATTTAAACATACACTGACTGAAATAAAAAATATTATACAGAGACCTAACAGCAGACTAGAGGAAGGCAAGAAACAAGTCAAAAATCTGAAATATAAAGAATCAGAAAACACTCAACTGGAAAAGCAAAAAGAAAAGAGAATCCAAAAATGTGAAGATAATGTAAGGAGCCTCTGGGACAGCTTTAAGCGTACCAACATCAGAATTGTGGGGGCGCCAGAGGAAGAGAGAGCAAGATACTGAAAACCTATTTAAAGAAATAATGACTGAAAACTTCCCACATCTGGTAAAAGAAATAGACTTACAAGTCCAGGAAGCACACAGAATCCCATATCAAAGGAATCCAAAGAGGAATACACCAAGACACATCATAATTAAAATACCAAGAGCAAAAGACAAAGAGAGAATATTAAAAGCAGCAAGAGAAAAACAGTTCATTACCTACAAGGGAGCACCCATATGTCAGCTGATTTCTCAACAGAAACGATGCAGGCCAGACGGGAGTGGCAAGAAATATTCAACGTGATGAATAGCAAGAACCTACAACCAAGAATATTCTATCCAGCAAAGCTATCATTCAGAATTGAGGGGCAGATAAAGAGCTTCACAGATAAGAAAAAGCTAAAGGAGTTCATCAACTCCAAACTAGTATTATATGAAATGCTGAAAAGTACTCTTTTAGAAGAGGAAGAAGAAAAGGTAAAAAATAAAAAATTATGAACTACAAATACATATCTATCAACAAGTGAATCTAAAAATTAAGTGAATTAAAAATTTGATCAACAGAATAAACTGGTGAGTATAATAGAATCAGGAGCACAGAAAGGGAGTGGACTGATAATTCTCAGGGGGAAAGGTATGAGGAGTGTACAGGGAGAGACTGGTCAAAAATCATACACCTATGAATGAGGTCAATGGGAGAGAGGTAAGGGTAAAGGGAAGCGTGGGAGCCAGTTGGAGGGGAGCTATGGAGGGGAAAAAAGAGAAACAAATGTAATAAAAAATAAAAATAAATAAAAAAAGACTTTTAATATAGACTTGGAAAGACTTCCCTGTAGCTTGTGTATTTGTAGAAGACACAAAGAGGATAAATCACTAATATAAAAAAATTCAGCCTCTACCTGCCATCTTGAGAGATGACCATTGCTGAATAAGGGATCTTGCAAACAACAGTAATTATTTTTAAAGCAATTATTTAACTATTTTGAGGGCATTTATTTCATGTTGGGCATTTTTTCTTACACCAACATTTTGGACTTATATCTTAGGATCAACAGAATGGGGAAGCTTTTTCTAAAAAATCCATAACATCTATCAGGAAATATGGGTCCTACATATGTCAGAACACTTCAGAGTCTCCTTTATTTTGTGTGACACAAATTAGGGATTGAGTTACTTGTGTGGCCCCATGGCCCCCCTATGAAATTGAGTGTTCCATCCTAGAAACTTGACCCTCCTCGCTCCTTCAGACTTCTCCACTACACCTTTGAACTTGATTGTTGCAGATGTTTTACCATTTCTACCACTGCAAGGATCAGGCAGGTGCCTTTCTGTCAGTCGAAGTTTCCGCAGGTATTTGAAGCTGTACTTCACTGACCAAACTGGTTTCCCCTTCTATCCAGACCTTTTGGATCCAACCAGAAGCAGGAAGCATAGAAGGCATGTTTGTCAGAGAAGAGAAACACATGTGGTAGGAATAACTGGACTTTCATGTCTGTCTGGATGTTTCCAGAAGGCTCTTTTTGGCCAACAAAAGTGCTGAATCTTGGGGAGTTCAGGATGCTGTGACCAGGAGAATTTTGTTCTCCAGACAGAATGTTTCTGGGTTATGGCTTATGGTGTTTATACAAATTGGTGATAGCTAAGATCATTCACCCATTAGATCTGAAGAAGCTGCTTATCAAGCAGTGATACATTCCTAAGGGAGCCAGAAGAATTTATTTCTATATTATACAAATGAATTAACCACCTTCTCTTGAGCTGAATATATGATAATGAACAAAATGGATACAACTTGTAAGTATTTAGGCATTAGAGTTATGCTATCCAATATAGTAACCAATAACCATAGATAAGCTTTTTAAATGTAAACTAATCCAAATTAAGTAAAATTTAAAATTCTGTTTCTCAGTCACATAGCCCCACTTCAATTATTCAATGGCCACATATACTAGTAAGCTACCACATGGACAATGCAGACATAGCACATTTTCATCATTGTACAAGTTATATTGGACAGTACTAATCAGAAGGAATATACAGCTACATAAAAAAAACATTACTAAAAATAGCATGTAAAATTATATAATGAGAAAAACCCAGGCAGCTGTAAGAGTCCATAAAGGTAATATTATTTTTAAACTTCTTGGTTGTAAATGATGGAAAACAACTATCAATGATTTATTGACACAACAATGTTGTGTAATAAACCACCCCATAATTCAGTGAATTAAAACAATAAGCATTTCTTTAGCTCACAAGTCTATGGATCAGAAATTTATACTGGGCTTAACTGGATGATACTTCTGTTCTTGGCTGACTCTCTTACTTGCATTGTGATCAGGTGGCTTTGGATAGGATCACGGTTAGGCCATGGCTGTTTCATTCTGAAGCAGGCTAGCTCAGGGCTATTGTCATGGCAATAACAGAAGTGTAAGAGCAAGCAAGTTTTATCACGTGAGCACATTTTAAATATCCATTTATGCTGCTAGCATTCCAATGGCTAAGGCAAGTCATAAGGTCTGCCTATATTTATGGGGTAGAAATATGGACTTTTCCTTTTTAGTTAGAAAATTGCAAACTCACCTGGAAAAGTCAAGCATATAGAAAAAGTTAAATTAGAGATAGTGATGGAATAATATACTATGCCATTTTAAACTTGCTTAATTATAGAAGGTCATTTATTGGTTTATAAAATTCAGATGACTAAGAGTAGACTGAATTGGATGCAGGTGCTCAAAGTGATTAATAATCTATCATCATCCCTCAGCTCTGATTACTACTGTGATGATTTATTTCTCAAGCAATCTGCCCCTAAGTGGTAGCAAACATGATCCCAAACAGGTCTAGACTTATTCCACCAGCATCACAACTCAGTGTAAAAAGTTCTGGCATTGATATCATTGGCTTCATGTGGGTCATAGTGCCCATTTATGATCCAATCACTGCATCCTGGGGAATTGAGTACTCTTAGTAGCCATATATGCACATATATGGAGCCTAAGAAAGGAAGAGATAGATGGAGACCAGAGGAAAGTGGTCTTCTCAAGGAGAATTGGCATGCTCTTCCCAGAAAGGGGGTCAGAAATGGAAACCACAGGCAGACTTTGAGAGGAGGTAATATGTGTTCCATGCCAAGATGCCAGTGAGGAAATGCAGAACTGATAATCAGCACAGGACTCTGGAAAATCTGAAAGAACTTCCAATCTGCAGTAGAGTGGTAGATTCATGATAAATTGGAGTGAAGGAGTAGAATAAAGAAAAATGGAGAAAAAGACAAATAGGAAGAATGTGGATGAAGAGAAAACTGGGAAAGAGAAAGCATAGGACAGAAAGAAGAGACATGGATAAAAAGAGAGACAAGCTCAACCTACTTGTCATGAAATTTTGGTTCTGATCTTCTGGTTTCTGTAACCCAGGACTATTCCCAGGCCCTTGCAAGTTTTTCTGCCAGTTTCCTCAACTCTAAAGTGGGCTCCAAAACACCTGAACTGTCCATCAGTCACATGGGCTACCATTAAAATGACCTAAGAGATACAAATGTCCAGTGAAGCATATAAGTGTGAGGAGCATGATTGTTAGTTGGAGAATGAAGGCTTTCAAATAATACCTCACAGAAAACCCTGGAGAGTTCATCCCTGCTCATAAAGGGATTGACTCTTGGAAGACATTTAAGATATGTTTTAAAATATCATTCCTAATTTTCTCTCACCTAGTAAATGGGGCTTCAGTCATGTGACTGAAAGTACAGATCCATGCATTTTTGCTTATTATTTTGTACAAATTATTTACACCTGTTTGTTACCATCTAGAAAATTTTCAGTATCCATTCCCAGTCAATACTCTTTCTAGTAACCAGTCTTCTGGCTTCTATTACCATTGATTAGCTTTACTTGATCTTGAACTTCATATAAATGGAATCATACAGTATGTTCTCCTTTTTGTCTGGCTTTTGCTCAACATAATGTCTCTAAGATTTACCCAAGTTATTGTGTATATCAATAATTTTTATTGCTGTGCAGTATCCTATTGTATAAGTACATGACAATTTATCAATTTTCCTGATTATGGACATTTAGGTTGTTACTAGTTTGGGACAATTCTATATAATAAAGAGCTAATATACTAATAAGAGGAATGAAATTTGTGCACTGAAGGGTGTGTCCATTGGATGGCAGAATGACCTTTGAGAAGACCAGTGGGTGGAAAGTAGGGCCAGCAAACCTGCACTGCCAGGCCAGCCATGCAGTCCTGGCTTTCCATTCCCTAGAGGTGGCAGGAATGGAAGAGGCAGCCTATTAGGAGCACCACCCCTTCTGCAGAGGTGGCAGGAGAGGGAGCTTTGTAGTCCTAGTGCCTCCTCAGAGGTGGGATGGGGCGTGACCTGCAGCACCTCAACCTCCCATAGCCCCTATCCCAGCCAGCCTGGTTCCCTGATTGGCTCCCTCTCACTAATGGACGAGGGGCAGGGCCAGCGCAAGGAGCAGGAAGCCTGGCTTTTGGCCCCTCTCCCCTTCACCCCATCTCAGAAGCCAGGTGGCATTAAGGCTGGTGACAAGGCCTAAGCCAGCAGGCAAACATCCCCTGAGGGGTCCTGGACTGCTGGGCTGAGGGACACACCCTCCAGTGCACAAATTTCATTCCTCTAATTTTAAATAAAGCAGCTGTGAACATTCTTGTACATATCTTTGGTGGACATATGTTTTTACTTCTTTTGGATATATACCTAGGAGTGGAATTGTGGCATCATAGGCTAGATTTAGATTTAGCAGGAATTACTAAATGTTATTTTGATAAAGAGTTGTATCAATTTACATTTTCATCAGCACTGTGCAAGTTTTGTTTCATTTCATCATTAATACTTAGTATTATCACTTTTATTTTTACCCATTCTGATGGATCTATAATAATATATCACCTGGGTTTTATTTTGCGTTTTCCTAAAAAATAATGTTGTTGAACTCCTTTTCATGTGCTTATTGGCTATTTGGATGTCCTTTTCTTTAAAGTCCCTGTTCAACTCTTGTCCATGTGATTTTTTTTCTATTGTGTTTTCTGTCCTTTTCTTAATGGTTTGATGGCATTACATATTTATTTTGGATATAAGTCCTTTGTTAGATTTCTACTTTTTTTTTTACATATTTTCCACCAACTTGATGGTTTCTTTAATGAATAAATGTTCTTAATGTCAATGAAATCCAGTTCATCAATGTTTTAATTTTATGGTTAGTGCTTTTTATGACCAGTTTCAGAAATCCTTTCCTATTCCAATAATTTAATTTTTTTATAAGTTTCTGACTTGCTGCTTTTCATTTTCATCACAACTAGATTAATAACAACTTTTCTTAAACTTCAGTGATTCTAACAGAGGCCCAGAACCTTTGGAGCCCTCCATGTCTAATTATTAGAAAGAATTACATTCAGGGAAGATGAGAGAGAGGCATGCCAATAGGCAGAGTGAAATGAGTGTATCAGCCCATTAGTCAGTTGTATATGGTAAGACTTACATACAGTTTTGTAAACAAAGGGAATTGACTTGGGTTCAGGTGGCCTAAAACTGCCTGATCTTTTTTCTTCACTCTGCATGTTGACTCCATTTCAGGCAATTTGTAACAAGAAGGAATAGAAAGAGATGGTGCTTATTTTACTGTATTAAGCTGTGAGCTCTATAAACAGGGAGAAAATTCTGGGTACTATCCCTAGCCTGACTTGGGTCATGTGCTCATTGAGAAACCAATCATTGTGGTTGGAGTGATGGTGTCATATGACTGGTTCAGCTTGGTTTATGACCTAACCTCTTTGGCCAAGGAGATAGGTTCTGTTCCTAGAGGAACAGGCATTTGGAAAACTAAAGGGATAGCCATTGGTAGAGCTTTCAAGAAACAAAAGCCCAGTTCAGTGCTGAGCTATCCCACTTTATTTTAATTGACCAGTAACTTGGGATTCTGTGTATACTCTTAGATTTCCCTTGGATGACCAATCTCTCCCTCCATCTATCCATTCAATTATACCCTGGTTGGTTCTTTAAATTATTTATGGCTTACGACATAAACACATACAATGTACTAAAAAATCATAGAAGCAAAAATTGGGATAGGGCCCAGGTATAGTATGAGGAGACATATGTGGTGAAGGTTAGTTATATAGGACACTGTGAACTCCTCAAGAACAAGAAGAACTCTTTTTATCTTAATTCATAGGCAGAGCTTGGTACCAAGTGGGAATTGAGAATTTATTTCTAAGTGAAAAATTTTAAATAACTATAATCTGTCAAATGCCTCCTTTATCCTATGTATTTTACATATATCACCTTTCTTAATATTATTTCCAATATTTTATTAAGGGAGATTTGCAAATGTATGGGAATGTTGAAAACATAATATAGTGATCATTATGTACTGACAGGATAAATAACTGGTAAGAGTGGCTAAGTTTGATTTTATGTTACACATGTCATTTTAAATTATTACAGTAATTCCTTGTGAGGTGACGTCTATTATTCCCATTTTACATATGAGGAAATAGAGACTCAGGAAGAAATACACTCTGTTGTAAACTGTACAAGGGGGATTTGAAGCCAGGTTTCTTCAACTCCTATCCCTTGTATTCACTACGTGAAATATTGCCTCTCACTGAATGAACAAACATGGATTCAACCACTGGCCAGGGTCCTTTTGCACATCTGTCACCTAGGTCTGAACCTAACTTCCTCTTCTCTCTCATACTCTACACTCTTCTTCTCAAAAGAGAGATCTGGACCCCGGTATATTCTGGAATATAGAAAAGGCCAGCCTGACAACCATTTATTAGCAGATTCATAATGCAGAAGGACCACAAACTGGTTTGAACCTAAAGACATTTTTTCTCTCTCCCCTAGTACCTACCACACAGCAAGTCCTCTTAAATGATTGAATGGTGAAACAAACAAATCTGGCTGCTAACTAGATTACTGGTCTACCTCTACTAAATGTCTGTTAACTTCCTAGAGCAGGAGTTCTCAACCTGTGGGTCATGACTCCTTTGGGGGTCAAACGACCCTTTCACAGGGGTCGCCTAAGACCATCGGAAAATGCAGATATTTACATCACGATGCATAACAGTAGCAAAATTTCATGGTTGGGGGTCACCACTACATGAGGAACTGTATGCAAGGGCCGCGGCCTTAGTAAGGTTGAGAACCACTGTCCTAGAGTGTCTGAGGCACCACTGTGTGTGCCCCAAGACCTGAATCTTCATTCAGAGCTTACCTAAACATCACCTCCTTGAATAGCCTTCACTTCATCATAAATACTCAAGTCATTCACCTCTCCTTATTTTTTTACAATCTGAAATACTATATATACATTTATATATTTGTAAACTTGTTGATTTACACATCACACACACACACACACACACACACACACACACACACATACACACACTACAAAGTAAGTGCTGGGGCAGAAATTTCAAATGCTTGTAGTGATATCCAGAAGTAATAGATGTTCAATATATATTTGTCGACTGAGCAATTGAATTGTTTAGATTTTCTCTATAACTGTAACTCTGAAACCCAGAGTCTTTCGTTCAGCATTTATTATATGCTAGGTACAATGCATTTACTATATGCTACATTTTAAGTCAATTTGTTCTCTAAAATAGTTATTATATCTCATAACTTTTATGGTAGGAATTGTCATGATTTTCATTTTGTAGTTAAGGATAATGAAACACATGAAGAGTAAGTAATGTGGTCATAGTAAAAAAGTTAGTAAGAGAAGTGAAGCTCAAAATCAGGCCTCTTCATTCAACATCCACACAGACTTTGGTCTCTGTTCCTAAAAGCTCTCAGTCTTACAAGCCTAATGTGGCCAGTTGGATACCAAGAGAGGTTCCCACTGCATGGTTTCTAGGTTCCCATCTCTCCTGACTTGCAGGGAGGAGAGGGTTAAGAAGAGTTCCCATTTGTGATCATTCTAAGATTTCCTGTGAGAGGCCAAAATCACAGGAATAGAATATGAAGAAGATATAGGACAAGGTTTAGGGGACCTTCCTGAGAACCACCTAAAGAGAGAACCCTGGGCCCTGGCCCAGTGTGTCCCATCACCATCATTAACATTTCTTCCAATTAATAACTCTCTCTCTCTCTCTCTCTCTCTCTCTCTCTCTCTCTCTCTCTCCACTCCTCTCTCTAAAAGATAAATAAAAACATATACTCAGGTGAAGATTTAAGAGAGAGAGAATCCTGAGAGAAGCTGAATACCTTGGTCTGGGTTTGCCATTTCTTACTGTGACCATGGGCCAGGTTCCCGGACATCTAAGCTTCACTTTCTTCATCTATAGAGTACAGTATAATAATTCCCGGTACATAATAATCACTCCACATTGGTCCTTATTTGCAATGATAATACATTATTTTAGTTACTGGTACTAATAATAGTATAGCTACCAATAATAATGGGGTGCATTAGATTAGAGACATAATTAAATTCTCATCTTGGTTCTGGGCCTCAATGCCAAACCTTAACCTCTCCAAGCCCTAAGAGGTTTGTCTGAAATCAGGGTTCATTGACACTGTAGAGGAATCAGTTAGAAGGAACAAAGGTGTTTAGATGAGGGTAATGCACATGGGGAAGTTTCTCATTTCAACTGTAGTTGATGTGTTAGCAGGGAGAAAGGATGGAAGGCAGGGCCTGGAAGCTCTTTGCCATGGCAGACATGCCCTCAGCTGCTTTGAGACCTCACAAGATCTCCCGAGATTGGAAGGGTACAGATAATGGTTCTGAGAGTCAGGGAGCATCATATGAGGGGAGTGACCTTAATATTGAGATCCCCCAGCTGGTCCTTCTGGCCTCGATCATTTCTGTCCTGGCAGGCGCAGTCTGGTTTGATAAGACAAATGACAGATGCACCTTTTGACAAACTGCAAAAGAGCTTCTTGATGGGAGGATGCCATGGAGTATAGAGGCACCAATGGTGCAGGGTTTTACTTGATTGTCCAGTGTACCCATGTTCAAAATAATAATTGAAATGTATGCTGTTCATTACATTCACATATGTTTGTGATCAAGGTACAACTCTAGTGAATGAGAAGCAAAAAGCTATAATTTGCTCTTAGCATCATAGCTGTCATACATTCATCTCAATAGCTTTATTTATCTTCTTCTCCATAAAGAACCGTCCATATCGCAAATTTATTGAATGGTTAATGGCCTAAAAGTATGGGGTTCATTATAGAGCAATGTATTTATTGCAGTGTTGATTAAATAAAAGCATTGTAATCTTTCCAAATTGAACAATTATGTTCATTTAAAAATTTTAAACAGAAAAATTTTTTATACACTAATTGAGTTGCATAATGAAAAGCATATGTAATGGAAATTTAAACAAAATAAGTACTGAAATAATTTGAACAATTTTTTTAACAATACAAAATGTCTACCTCTATCTTTATTAGAGATACTCCAGTGGCCAGCTTGCTTTCAGACTGTTGACCCGGGAGCAGAGTGGATGGTGTTGGAACCCATTGGCCACCCTCACATACCATCTGGCCAACCCTTTGACATCAAAGTTCTGGTTGGCTACCAGCTGCAGCCCCTGACACTCTGGCTGTGATCCTGGATCCTGACAGGCTGGCTGGAGGCCTGCAGGCCAAACTGACAGCCTTTTCTGCAGAGTCTGATGAATGGCTTTTGGCACCAGATGGCTCTGTTCTGACTGCCTGTGAGGGCAGTACCCCATCTAGAACATGCACAGGGTCTCTCCAGCCTGCCTGAGGTTGTGGCTTCAGAAGTGCCCCCTGCTGCTGACTTTTTAACCCCAGAGGGTCTTTATTTGCTCTTGGGATATCCACTCTCTCCCCATCTCTGTCAGGCTCTTTGGGGTTGGTGACAAAAATGGTGCCACCATCAGCATTAAGGAGATTATCTTTATTGGTGCACTCCAGGGAAGATTCTCGCTGCTTGCATTTTGTGGCTCTATCCCATTCTGCAGTTATTTAGGGCCAAATCTTAATGTTACATGGAGATGGTAGGAAGGGGTGTGGAGAGAGAAAAACAGGCACATTTTTAACTAGATGCTCATTTCCTAGTTCCACAGAGGATTTATGTGGGATCCTTGGTTTGCCCATGTCTCATTCTTCAGTTTTGAAATGGTCTTTAGTTTTTAGCTGGAGTCCATTAATGCTAGGTATTGGGTGCATGGCAAAATGCAGGAGCGTTGCCTTCCAGTTTCTGACACCTAGAGTTTGCTGGGATTACCAAGAGGCTTAAGGATAAATTTAAGGATAAATTACTGTGCTAAAACCTTCAATTATTTAAAGGTAGCAACAGTAAATTGCTTTGGAAGCAAATTCCTGCTTGCCGTATTCTTAGGATGAAGTTTTAGAAACATGACTGTCAGAGCATACTCCTCAGACTGACTAAATATATTAATAAAAAAGGCTTATGGCAGCATACATGAAAAAAAATACTCTGATTAGGTATGTGGTGTGGGCACATTTTTCCCTGACCCATTCATGAAAACTTGCTCAACGTGTCACTCAGGCTGAAGGGATTTAAGTAAATCTCAAAAGAATGGAGAAAAACCCATGAGGTCAATCCACTATGCCCAAGGTTATAGTAGTGAGGCTGACTGAAGACAGGTGAATACTCAACCTGGAAGAGATAGCTCTGGCACAGTGAAAACTTAGATCAGAGAGTCTCAAAGCTGGATTCTGTCCCTTCAGAAAGTCTAGTCATTGGCCTTGACTTCACAGATGGAAAGAAAGAGGTCATTCAGAGAAGAGTCATGTCAGCATGCCTCTGCTTGTTCCCTTCCCAAGAAAAGCTAAACCAAGTTCCAACTTGCAGTGTAACCTTAGGGAAATAAAGTGGGGTCTGTACTGTTGATTTGTGGGGACATTGGCACCTTAAAGAAAGGTTCTACCCATTAACTACCTCCTCTATGTCTTTCCCAGACCAAGTGTTCATGCTTTAAGCTCATTTGGTCCTTCTTTTCATATATATCAGGCATAGTCCTGACAATCATTGAAAGGTGCCATTTTGCAGACTGGGATAGAGAACCAGTTACAGATTGATATGGTTTAGAGAGAAGGTTCTGAGATATTGACTCAGGGACTGACCCACATTTTATTCCTAGGAGCATGCCCATATCAGCTATGAGGTTATGAATGAAATTTGCAGAGAAAGCTCTCAGGGGCCTGAGGAATTTTTGAGGGACAAAAATGTTATTAATGACAATAACAACAAAAAAGGTTACCTAAGATTAGATAGGTAGGAAATGGCAGAACTGGGCGTTATGTTTTGGTAGGTTAGTTCTTAAGTAAGCTTGTATACTATTCTCTATCCAACAGTTCTTTGAACACTAACTGAAGTTATTGTTATTGTTGCTGCTGATATGAACAGCTCCTCATGGACCTACACAGTGCATGATACTCTCCCAATTCTGAAACACATTATCACAAAACAATCCAGGAAGGTTGATATTTGTGCCACTATTTGCTGACTGGGCACAATGAGGCATGGGAGAGTTACTGAATTTATTCCCAGGTTATATAACCAATAAATGGTAGATTTAAACCTGGGCCTGAGGTTTATAGTATTTGTAACTCTTTGCCCTATCATGCCTGTCTCTTCTCTTTGCTTCCCAGGGGAAAACTGATTTAGTAAAAATGAAATCCCCACTGAGGAAGTTTATTGGTCACAGCTACACAAAGAGAGGTCTTTTTTTTATTCAAAGAGGATGACTGCCTAGACCATTGGTATTCAGAATTTCAAGAGCAAGAGCATCCCTCTATTGACATGAATAACTGGAACATGACCATATACTTTTGAGAAAAAATACATATGCTGGTTTTTATGATTGTAGTCATGTTCAGTGTACACAGCACTGTCTTCGTCCAACTCTGAGGCAAAGTCAGCAACAAAGCCTTCTAAGGTTAAGAATATCCATTCACTCATTTGTTCAATAACTAACCATATTTATTGAGCACTCACTATGTGCTAGGCACTGTTCACGGTGCTGTGACACCATAGTAAATAAGACAGGGAAGCATGGCAGCTGGCCTCTTGGAGCTCACATTCCAGTTGGAGGGACAGATTCTAAACCAACCAATATAGATGAGAGATATAAAGAAAACTACAACAAAAGGAATAATAGCCCAACTCCAATGAAGTCTCTCCAGCACAGATACCTTTCTCCCATTCCCACTCTACATTTCCGTCATGAAAATAGGATGGTAATCCCCCTGCTTAGTTTAGTGCTGTGTGCAGTCTTTGAGCCAGGAAATGTAATGGATGTTGGGGATAATAGAGACAAGATCCTGCATATTTGGACATACAGCTTTGAGTAGAATAATCATAAATGAGTAGAGAGAATATAAACATAGTATGTGTTAAATCTATGGAAAGGGGGTCAGCAAATTTTTTCTGTGAAGGAAAGTAAGTTCTTTTTGGCTTTGCAGGCCATATGGTTTTTGTCACAACTACTCAGCTCTATTACTATCATACAAAAGCAGCTACAGCCTATGTGTAAATGAATAGGCATGGCTATGTTCCAATAAAACTTTATTTACAAAAGTAGGTGGACTATCAGATTTGACCCTCAGCCATAATTTGACATGTCTGCTCAAGGAGATAACAGGATGTGAACTACTCAAGAGTCTCCAGGTAAGTGTTCCTTGTGGAGGTTAACTTTTAAATATTTGCCCCAGCCAGGTGACTCAGTTGGTTGGAGTATCATCCTGTTCACCAAAAGATTGTGGGTTCAATTTCTGGTCAGGGCATATACCTAGTTTGCGGGTTCCATCCCTGTTCAGGGCGCAAGTAGGAAGTGACTAATTAATGTTTCTCTCTTGTATCAAATTTTTTTGTCTCTCTCCCTTCATCTCTCACTGAAATCAATAAAAACATATCCTTGGGTGAGGATTAAAAAAAAAATAAATGTAGAGCTAAGAGAAGAGCGATTATGGGAAAGAGTATTCCAAGCAGAGAAACAGCAAACACAGACATGGAGGGGTAAAGAAAGTAAGTTCTAGAAAGTGGCTGAAGGCTGAGTGGCAGGCATATCAAAGGTGTGACAGGAGAACAGGTATGAAGTAGGCTGAAGGGAGACATGAGGACCCAAGCACAGGGAGTCTTGCAGGCCCTCCATAAAAGACGGAGGGCTCTCATTTGTCTGTTTAGATTGGGAGATGGACTATGAGCCTCTCCTTTTTGATCATGGATTCAAGTTGACCCAAAGAGGCCAATCTGTCTGTTGGTAGTTGGAAAGAACATCTTCTCTTTTTCATTCTCTTTTCTGTTTTGTTTTTGAGAGGGTGATGATGGGGAAGAATATGCCCAGGCTCAACTACATGAGCTGATTTCATCCATAAATCCTTGCAAATGCCCAATCAGTATTTTGGCCCAGGTTTCTTTCAACAATGGTTGTTATTTAGAGCTGATAATTGTGTGCAGCTTTTATTACCCAGAATGGAGAAACCTCAGCAGTTTACAAGTTCAGCTTAGATAAGCAGTTTAATATTGGTTTGCTTAACTTTCCCTCATGAGCCAACATAATACTTCTACCTTCTCATCTTCCCTAGAGGCCAAGTCCTGAGCTGCAAATCTCTCAGCCTCTATACTAGAAGTGGGGAATCTTTTTTCTGTCAAGAGCCATTTGGATATTTAAAACATCATTCTCAGGCTATACAAAATTATCAACCTGAAAATTAGCCTGCTATATTTGGTCAAACATTTCATTAACTCACACCTAATGCCATGGCAGAGCCAGACACCCCTGCTTTAGGCCTTTCTATGGCCATTCTAGTTCCAGCACATAATTGTAGCTGTTTCCCATGACAGTGCTCAACTTGAATGTTTCTCTGAGACTCCCCATGATTTGGTCCTCTTCCTCTGAGCTTGTCTCCCTCTGAGCTTGCTCTTCTGAAGATTGCTTCCTACTATGGGGAATTAATCACACGATCACTGGAGGGAAGTTGTAGAGCAACACAAAAGGTTTTAGAACCTCTGAGAGCTTTATTTACCCCTGAGAACCACCAAGACCCTTTATGGGGCTTCAGGGGATAGTGAAGATGGACTCGGCAAACTCATGTGTCCCATGTTTGTGACATCTGTCTTCTGTTGCCTGGGTATATGAGTGTTCTTTTTCTGGATTGGGAAAATTTTTGAATAAAGATTTCTGCTTTTATTTCTGGAAATTTTGTGCATCATTGTAACTCATATGAAATTATGTGTATAAGAACCAAGAAAAGAAATATTTGGGTTGGAACTCTAAAGCTTTGATTTGACTACTTTACCCAATTAGATTCAAGTAAATGGAGTCATTTTCAATATATCCCTAAAGGTAGGTCAGTAATAGTACTACAGCTTTCCCAAGGGCAATGAGTGAGAGAGTCGGGTTCATTAAGGAAACAAATTAATTATCTATAGTGAATGGATTTGTCCATGACAACATGGTGATTAAAACCTTCTCATCTTTGATAAAGCAACAAAAATAACTTCTAGGGAGGAGAAAATGGCGGCAGAGTAGACCAACGCGTCTGGAGCTTTGTCGCTGGGCAGAGGGAGAGAGAGCGGCTGAGAGTTGCATTGGGAGTGTTTGTTGGCAAGCTAGGAGTCAATTGTCCTCCAGGGAAAGGCGGGGGGCTGCTGGAAGGGGCTCTCCTGGCCAGGCAGCCCCACTGCCACGGGGTTTTTGTCCACTAGAGCCACCAGCGCGAACGCGGAGCCCGAGCCATCTTGCAGTGGGAGGTGGATGTCTGCGGCGGTCTGAAGCCTTCGGCTGGGCACCCATCGAGCAGCCAGGAACCCAGGGACCCAGAACTCCGCTCTCCAATCAGCACAGACACACGGCGGAATCAGAGATCCACAGAACACATGGAAAGTGCCTTGTGTGCTGTACCTGGTCGTGTTGTAGTTTGTGCCTTTCAATCAACATAGGAGAGAGAACTACATAACCAGACACCCAGAGAAGAAAGACCATGGGCAGAAAAAGAAACAGCCCACAAAAGACAGAAAGGCAGGTTTCACCAGAAAAGGAAGTAAACAAAATAGAACCACAAATAAGCCTACCAGAGAAAGAGTTCAGAGAAATTATCATAATGTGGTTGAAAAGAATGGAAGACAAATTTGACAATATGAGTAAGAGCCAAGAGGAAATGAAGAAGAACCTAGAGGAGGTGAAGAATAAACAAGAAGAAATGAATAATGACATCACTGCTATAAAGAACTCAATAGAAAGAATCAAAAGTAGACTAGAAGAAGCAGAGGACTGCATCAGTGAGCTAGAAGACACGGTAGGAAAAAATACCCAAGTACAGCAGCTTCTAGAAAAAAAAGTTAAAAAGCAAGAGGAGAGTCTAAGGGAACTTTGGGATAACATGAAACAAAATAACATCCGCATAATTGGGGTTCCAGAAAGAGTGGAAACTGAACAAGGATTAGAGAACGTGTTTGAAGAAATAATGACAGAAAATTTCCCCAATATAGAAAAGAAAAAACCCACACAAATCCAAGAAGCTCACAGAGTCCCAAGCAAAATGAACCCCAACAAACCGACACCGAGGCACATTATAATTAAATTGGCAAACACCGACGACAAAGTAAGAATCTTAAAAGCAGCCAGAGAGAAACAGAAAGTTACCTACAAAGGAACCCCCATAAGACTAGCTACTGACTTCTCAACAGACACTCGTCAGGCCAGAAGAGAATGGAATGAAATATACAAAGTCATGCAAAGGAAGGGTCTGAATCCAAGAATATTGTACCCTGCAAGACTCTCAATCAAAATTGAAGGTGAAATCAAAAGCTTCACAGACAAAAAAGGACTAAGGAAATATATTACCACCAAACCAGCAATGCAAGAAATGTTAAAAGGTCTGCTGTAATAAAAAGAAAGAGGAAGCGAAGAAGGAACTCGGGGATAAGGACTAAAAATGGCAACAGATAAGTACTTATCAATAATAACTTTAAATGTAAACGGATTAAATGCTCCAATCAAAAGACATAGGGTAACCGATTGGATAAGAAAACATGATCCATATATCTGCTGTCTGCAAGAAACTCACCTTAGGAAAAGAGATGCACACAGATTGAGGGTGAAGGGATGGAACATGGTATTTCAGGCAAATGGAAATGAAAAAAAGCTGGGGTTGCAATACTTATATCTGACAAATTAGATCTCAAAGTGAAGGACATAACAAGAGATAAAGAAGGCCACTTCATAATACTAAAGGGAACAATCCAACAAGAAGAAATAACTCTGGTAAACATATATGCACCCAATATAGGAGCACCTAAATACATAAAAAAACTCTTGGAGGATATTAAGGGAGAGATTGACAGCAATACAATCATAGTAGGAGACTTTAATACCCCACTGTCACCATTGGACAAATCCTCTAAACAAAAAATCAGCAAAGAAACATCAATCCTAAATGACTCACTAGACCAGATGGAATTAATTGACATCTTCAGAACATTTCACCCCAAAGCCACAGAATATACATTCTTCTCCAGTGCACATCGGTCATTTTCAAAGATAGATCATATGTTGGGTCTTAAGAAAAGTCTCTTCAAATTCAAGAAGATATAAATCGTATCAAGCATTTTCTCAGACCACAGTGGCATAAAACTGGAAATCAACTATAATAAAAACAATAGAAAGAAATCAAACACATGGAGACTAAACAGCAGGCTTTTAAACAACGACTGGGTAACCAGAGAGATCAAGGAAGAAATAAAAAAACATCATGGCAACAAATGACAATGACAACACAACAATAGAAAATTTATGGGACACAGTGAAAGCAGTCTTGAGAGGGAAGTTCATAGCCCTACAAGCCTACTGCAAAAAACAGGAAACAATGGTAATAAATCACCTAAACCTACAACTCAAAGAGCTAGAACGTGAGCAACAAGAAAAGCCCAGTGTACTCAGAAGGAAGGAAATAGTGAAGATCAGAGTGGAGATAAACAACTTGGAGACCAAAGAAACAATTCAAAAGATCAACAAAACAAAGAGCTGGTTCTTTGAAAGGATAAACAAGATTGATGGACCCCGGGGAGAATCCAAGATGGCGGCATAGGTAAACACCTATACTGCTGCCTCGCACAACAATTTCAAAACTACAACTAAAAGACAGAACGGACATCATCCAGAACCACAGGAAAGCTGGCTGAGTGGAAGTTCTACAACTAGAGGGAAAGAGAGGGGCTCGCGGAGACCCAGAGGAGCTGCAAAAAGCTGAGGTATGGAGACGCGCGCTGAGAGAGCGGGTGCCAGAGTGCCTGGCTGGTTTTCTCTGGCGGGAGGGAGACGGAGACTCCCAACGGCATTGAACCCCTTATCTTACGACACTAAACCCCAGATCCAGCCGAAACTCATACGGGGGAGCTTGGACTGTGAAAAGGGAGAGGTGCACGGAAATTTAGGGGAGTTGCAAAGGATCGGAGGTCTGGTTGCGCACGGCACCACGCGGAGGACGGATTGCTGATTGTGCCGCTGGCTTTCGCGAGTGGGCGGGAGACAGACCCTCCCAACTGCGCCACTTCTGAGTCCACAGGGCCCCTGTTTTGGGCGAAACCCTGGGGACCTAGACTCGTGTGGTCCTGGTTCGCAGGGGAGCCGGAAAGGCAGCGGTCAGAGGCGCTGCGGGTGCGAGAGCGCACAAGGACCGCTCCAGCCATTACCCAGTCACGTGAGACTCAGGGGCCGTGGAGGGCGGGGCCGACTGGAAGGCAAGGCGGTCCCTTAAGCCCTGAGACTCCACCCCTCCCAAGCTCAGCAGAGGCTTCTGTGGCTGAATCCAGCACAGAAGTTTCCCCGGCACAGTGAAAATGCCGAGACAAGGGAAGGGATTACAAGCAAAAGAAATGGAGGAAAAAAAACGACTGGATATAGAGTTCAAAACCACGCTTATAAGGTTTTGCAAGAATATGCTAGAAAAGATGGATAAATTTAGTGAGACCCAAGAGAAGATGATAAAGACACTGACTGAAATGAAAACTATTATGCAGAGTACTAACAGCAGACTAGAGAAAGGCAAGGATCAAGTCAAAAATTTGAAATATAAAGAAGCAGAAAACATTCAACTGAAAAAGCAAGAAGAGAAAAGAATCCAAAAATGTGATGATAATGTAAGGAGCCTCTGGGACAGCTTCAAGCGTACCAACATCAGAATTGTGGGGGTGCCAGAAGAAGAGAGAGAGCAAGATACTGAAAACCTGTTTAAAGAAATAATGACTGAAAACTTCCCACATCTTGTAAAAGAAATAGACTTACAAGTCGAGGAAGCACACAGAACCCCAAAGAAAAGGAACCCAAAGAGGACTACACCAAGACACATCATAATTAAAATGCCAAGAGCAAAAGAGAAAGAGAGAATATTAAAAGCAGCAAGAGAAAAACAGTTTATTACCTACAAGGGAGCACCCATACAACTGTCAGCTGATTTCTCAACAGAAACGATGCAGGCCAGACGGGAGTGGCAAGAAATATTCAACGTGATGAACAACAAGAACCTACAACCAAGAATAATCTATCCAGCAAAGCTATCATTCAGAATTGAAGGGCAGATAAAGACCTTCACAGAGAAGAAAAAGCTAAAGGAGTTCATCAACTCCAAACCAGTATTATATGAAATGCTGAAAGGTACCCTTTTAGAAGAGGAAGAAGAAAAAGGTAAAAGACAAAAAATTATGAACAACAAATACACATCTGTCAACAAGTGAATCTAAAAATTAAGTGAATTAAAAATCTGATCAACAGAATAAACTGGTGAATATAATAGAATCAGGAGCACAGAAAGGGAGTAGACTGATAATTCTCAGGAGGACAAAAATCATAAAGCATCAAACAGACTGTGAAATTATAGCAGAAAGATTAAAGTTAGGTGAGGTAAATAAGTGATCAATCAAAGGACTTGTATGCATGCTTATAAACATAACCAATGATCACAGACACTGGGGGGTCGGGGTACGCCTGGGAGGGAGGGGGGGCAATGGGGAGATATGTATAAAAAATTAATAAAAATTTAAAAAAAAAAGAAAAAAAAAAGAAAAAAAAAAAGATTGATGGACCCCTAGCCAGGCTCACCAAGAAGCAAAGAGAGAAGACCCAAATAAACAAAATCAGAAATGAAAGAGGAGAAATAACAACAGACCCTGTGGAAATACAAAGGATTGTTAAAAAATACTATGAACAACTCTATTCCAACAAATTGGAATGGACATTTTGCAAGAAATGGACATTTTCCTAGAAAAATATAACCTCCCAAAACTCAATGAGGAGGAAGCCAAACATCTCAATAGTCCAATAACGATGGAAGAAATTGAAGCAGTAATCAAAAAGCTTCCAGCAAATAAAAGCCCGGGTCCAGATGGCTACACAGGAGAGTTTTACCAAACATTCAAGGAAGAATTAAAACCTATCCTCCTCAGACTATTTAAAAACATTCAAGAAGAAGGAGTACTACCAAACACCTTCTATGAAGCCAGCATCACCCTAATACCAAAACCAGATAAAGACAACACAATGAAAGGGAATTGTAGGCCAATATCTCTCATGAACATAGATGCCAAAATCCTCAACAAAATTCTAGCAAACCGGATCCAGTAGTACATCAGAAAGATCATACACCATGACCAAGCAGGATTCATCCCAGGAATGCAGGGATGGTTCAATATCCGCAAATCAATAAATGTGATACATCACATAAACAAATTGAGAGATAAAAATCACATAGTCATATCAATTGATGCAGAAAAAGCATTTGACAAAATCCAACATCCTTTCTTGATAAAAACTCTCAGCAAAGTGGGAATAGAAGGATCATACCTCAACATCATAAAAGCCATATATGATAAACCCCAGCTAACATCATACTCAATGGGCAAAAACTAAAACCATTTCCCCTAAGAACAGGAACAAGACAGGGATGCCCACTCTCACCTCTCCTGTTCGACATAGTACTGGAAGTATTAGCCATTGCAATTAGACAACAAGAAGAAATAAAAGGCATCCAAGTTGGAAAAGAAGAAGTAAAGCTGTCCTTATTTGCAGATGACATGATATTGTACATAAAAAACCCAAAGGACTCCATTCCAAAACTAATTGACTTAATTAATGAATTCGGCAATGTAGCAGGATACAAAATTAATGCTAAGAAGTCTGTGGCATTTCTACACACTAACAGTGAAATTATTGAAAGAGAAACTAAAAAAGCAATCCCATTTACCATTGCACCAAAAAATTAAGAGGTAAAAGACCTTTATGCAGAAAACTACAGGACACTGAAAAAAGTGATAGAGGAAGATGTTAACAGATGGAAGAGCATACCATGCTCATGGATTGGGAGAATCAACATCATTAAAATGTCCATACTACCCAAAGCAATCTACAGATTCAACGTACTACGCATTAAAATACCAACGACATATTTCACAGACCTACAAAGAATTCTTCATAGATTCATCTGGAACAAAAAAAGACCACGGATAGCTACAGCAATTCTGAGAAAAAAGAATAAAGTAGGTGAGATCTCAATACCAGTCTTCAAGCTATACTACAAAGCAACTGTTCTCAAAACAGCCTGGTACTGGCACAAGAACAGACATATAGATCAATGGAATAGAATAGAGAACCCAGATATCCACCCAAACCACTATGCTCAATTAATATTTGACAAAGGAGGCATGAACATTCAATGGAACCAAGATAGCCTCACAATAAATGGTGTTGGGAAAATTGGACAGATACATGCAAAAAATTGAAACAGGATCACCAACTTACACCAAATACAAAAATAAACTCAAAATGGATACAGGACTTAAACATTAGAAGGGAAACCATAAAAATACTAGAGGAATTCACAGGCAGCACAATCTCAGATATATGCCGAAAGAACTTCTTCACTGATACTGCTCCAAAGGCAATGGAAGCTAAAGAAAAAATAAACAAATGGGACTATATCAAAATAAAAAGCTTTTGCACAGCAAAAGAAACCATCAACAAAACAACAAGAAAGATCAACGCATGGGAGAACATATTTGCAAATGCTATCACTGATAAAGGTTTAATCTCCAAAATCTACAGCCAACTTATACAACTTAATAAAAGGAAGATGAAGGATCCAATAAAAAAAATGGGCAACGGACCTAAATAGAACCTTTTCAAAAGACGACAGAAGGAAGGACAAGAGACACATGAAAACATGTTCAAAGTCATTAATCATCCGAGAGATGCAAATCAAAACGACAATGAGATACCATCTTACACCTGTCAGAATGGCAATCATCAACAAATCAACCAAGGACAAGTGTTGGCGAGGATGCAGAGAAAAAGGAACCCTTGTGCACTGTTGGTGGGAATGCAGACTGGTGCAGCCACTGTGGAGAACAGTATGGAGTTTCCTCAAAAAACTAAAAATGGATCTCCCATTTGACCCTGTAATACCACTCTTAGGAATTTATCCTAAGAAATTACAAACACCAATCAGAAAGGATTTATGCACCCCTATATTCATAGCAGCACAATTTACAATAGCTACAATTTGGAAACAGCCTAGGTGCCGTCCGCAGATGAGTGGATCAGAAAACTGTGGTACATCTACACAATGGAATTCTATGCTGCCATTAAAAAGAAGGAATTCTTACCATTTGCAGCAACCTGGTTGGAACTGGAGAGCCTTATGCTTAGTGAAATAAGCCAGTCAATGAAGGAGAAGCATCACGTGATCGCACTCATTGGGGGATAATAAAGAACATTATAAACTGATGAACAAAAGGATAGATACAGAGACAGTAAAGCTTCAAATAGACTGTGAAATTACAGCAGGAAGATTAAAGTTAGGTGAGGCAGATAAGAGATCAATCAAAAGACTTGTATCTATGCATATAATCATAACCAATGAACATAGACACTGGGGGGTTGGGGTAAGCCTGGGAGGGAGGGGGGCAATGGGGAGATATTAATAAAATAAAAAATTAATAAATATATAATAAAAAATTAATAAAAATTAAAAAAAACTAACTTCTATTGCTGCTGCTGTTGCTGTGTGTGTGTGTGTGTGTGTGTGTGTGTGTGTGTGTGTGTGTATGGTGTAGAATATTTTCATTTGAGTGACTTTTTAAACAGTTTTCAAGGAGACATCCCACAATATATTCAAATTATATAAATATACATATTTTTAAAACTACCTTGGGACAACCACATCTCATTCTTTTTTAAAAATGTATTTTTATTGATTTCAGAGAGGAAGGGAGAGAGAGCAAGAGAGAGAGATATGAAACATCAGTGATGAGATAGAATCTTGGATTGGCTGCCTCCTGCAAGCCCCACTTTGAGGTTCAAGCCCACAACCCAGGCATGTGCCTTGACCAGGAATGGAATCATGACCTCTTGATTCATAGGTTGATGCTGAACCACTGACCCAAGCCGACCATGCTAGACAGGTGATATTGAGGGACAGCTTAATTCAGACTGGCAGAGGTGATGTTCTTCAGAAGACACAATCCCTCACATGCAATAGTTTTTTTCTTTCTTTCTTCTTCTTCTTCTTCTTCTTCTTCTTCTTCTTCTTCTTCTTCTT
>JAAGEH010000020.1:16899259-16966106 GCA_011751065.1 Lasiurus cinereus
TCTTCTTCTTCTTCTTCTTCTTCTTCTTCTTCTTCTTCTTCTTCTTCGCTACTGACAAGACTAGTTATCAGCTCCGTGCTCTTGTCTATAGCAGCTGAAACTATCTCAGGACATGCAGAGCCACAGCATGTAAAGAACAGTTCTTTGGGAAGCACTTCTTGGTTAGAAGTATGGTTGCTAGCAAAGTGAACTTACCTGGCTAACTGAATCCTTGGAAAATATATTAGGAGGCTATTGGGAAGTTTTCAGTGAGGAATAAGAAGGTATAAAGGTAGGCAAGGTGCTCTTGGGAAGGTTAGGAAGATGGAGCAGGCAGGGAAGCAAAACACCAGGTAGGCCAACCTGATCAAACAGGGTTGCTGCTCTAGGACCGGACCTCTTGCAGTTGAGTTCTGAGATCAAGGTTCAAGGTCCCTGGAGAGAGCCTGCCCCCTCTCTATGCTGAGTCTATGAAAGGTGGGTCTGACTCTGGCCCTTTGACTTCCATGCAGGAAGGTGGTACTGGAATTCTCCTTCAAGGACCACAATGGGGCCTTGGGAAAAGTTGCTTCCTGGTAGGATATTGAAGTAATTAGGAATTTAGGGGGATAAAATAGATGGTGAGCAAGAGAAAGAGAGAACGACGTTTTGTATAGTCTTTTTATTATTGAAAATATTACAGATACCCCCTTTTTCCCCACTGACCCTCTCCACCCTACATCTGCCACCCTCACTTTCCAAAGCCTTCATCACACTATTATCTGTGTCTTTGGGTTATGCTTATAAGTTCTTTAGAAAAACTCATAGGTGTATGCTATTTTGACAATACCTCCCATCTCTACCAGGATAGATTCCAAACTCCAAGTGCACGATTCCTTTACAATTCAGTGGTTTTCTATCCTACCATTCTGAGAGTGGCAGTTGGTATTGGGGAATTGGAAGGAGAGACCAGGGACACAGACAAAAATGGTTTGGCCACATTGAACCCTCATAAGGTAAAGCATTTCATGCTAACATAACTAATGTTTTCACATATAATTCATGATCTATATCTCTGTTTCACACACATAAATTAAGTGGCTCACTCATTCACCCATTTGGTATTTTATTTTCAATGAAAAAATGTATTAAAAAATGACTTTGTAAAAATTCTTGAAAAAAAGAGCCACTAATGATCCAGGAGCTCACTTCCTATACAGGATGTCAAATCTCTAATCACCTATAATAAAAGGCAGAGTGGAAGAAATGGCAAGGACAAAAGTATAAAGAAGGAGAGCTAATTCCCAATAGGAAAGTAGTAAAAAGGGCTGCACAGAGAAGGCAGTATTTGAGCCAGGCTTTGAGGGTAAAAAATGCACCCTGAATGCTAGGGATTCCCAAACCTAATGCCTTTGCTGCAGTGTTGGAGATGTATGTGCATGTGCAGGTCCACAGGTACAGCATCACATGTGCATTCAGAGAAGGTAATAGTCAAAACTTTAAACTGCTATAGTAAGGCACTTTGGCACTGCCCAATTAATTGAACTCTCACTGGCTAGTCCAGCACATCAATGTACAATTTAGCACCAGCCTTGCCTACAGGGACATCAGTGGAATCCCTCTTGTACATATTTAACTCAGTCAGATGCATCTGTGCCCACTCAGATCAATTTTGGTATCATTCCCTTCAATTGGGTCATGCCTTGGGTAGGCATGAGTTGGGAGGTAGGAATCCTAGGTTTCCTTTTCTATTCCTGTTCCCTAATGTACCTTATAGTGTAGGTGTCTGCCTATGTTGAGGGTGAGTCTGCTATTTAAAAATCTATATTGTTTGAACAACATGATCCTTAAATTCAAGTCTACTACATTCTGGAGTGCACCATCAAAAGTACAGAAGCCTCCTTCCCTACTGGTGAACAGACTGGCTTCATTGCCCACACTGACAAAGGCATGCCTGTGTGTTCTACTTCCTCCACAGTTTCAGGGCTGTACAGGAAAAAGTTAACTCTTGGCAAGTTTGCCTTGCTGTCATTAGAACCAAGCCTTCCATTGTATGCTTTACTGTAAACCATCTGATACAGGCATTTAGATCATGAGACTAAACAGCAATAGTCGTCAATTAATGTTCCTCAGTAGACAGTAGCCACTGGTTATGAGCCATTCTAGATTTCCAGCTACAGCTGAGTAGAATCACATGGCACTTCCCTTTTTCTCTTCACTCATTCCCCCCTGGAACCACCACTTCACCTCTACACAGAGACTCCTCCTATGGGACCCCCCAAACACCTTGTTGTTGGTGATGAACACAGAAGATAAGTTGACTGCCTCTCTTCACTTCTATTCCTTACAGCTTCCTTCTCATACTCTATATCTCATCAACTGATTGTGGTATTCTCAGTCTTCTTGGTTACATATTCACATCAGTAAAATAAAACTGTTGGTCAAGACACACACACACACACAAGTTTCTTTACAAGTGTGTATATTTTCTTGTTTCATTGATAAAGTGGAGTCAAGTGGTCAGAACTTGGACCCAGAGCTAGGATTTGAGTCCCAGCCTAACCTTTACTGACTGTGACCATGAGCAAACTAAAAAAAACAAAAAAAAATGATGGAAAGTGGGAAATAATACCACCTATCCAGTAGAATTGTTGTGAGGATTAAATAAGTCAATAAGTGTGGAGAGCCTGGTATAAAGACAGTACTAACCATTAATTCTTGTTTTTATTAAGTCATGATGGGGTTCATTGCCAATGATGGGGAGACAATGGTGGGGAGAGACAGCTTGTTTCTGCTATTAAGAAGCCACAAGTGAATTTTCTCTTGGAGAACTTACGATATGTGGAGAAAAGCAATAGCACTATTGCCATGAGGCATTGTGGAAACACAGACTGGTAACCTGAATACCACATTCTGAATATTCAGCCTACCAAGCAAGATGTAGATTTCCTACCTGGGAAGGTGATGCTAGCACCAGAGTCAGGCTGGAGGGAGTAGAGAAAGCAAAAGCTTCTGGACTCGTTAGTTCTGGTCAGCTCTGGGTTTTCAGGTCAGACTTGAGGAATAAGACTTTCAGAGGACTATTATTTGGATCAAGTTAGCGAGTGGATATGAAAGTGCAAAGTGCAGAGCTGGTGGTGGTAACCTGACACTATAACCTGCAGTGTCTAGTGATGGGCATTACTAAGGCCTCTGGACCCACCCTTCCTCAAGCAGTTATAAAGGGCAGGGCTGAGGGTGGTAACCCAACTCCATAATCTTGTACAGCATTTGGGCATTAGACCATCCATGGATTCACTGACACTGAAGCAGTTATTTGTATATTAAGATCCATTATTACAAAGAACTGTGCAAATTTAAGGTAGGGTTGTCTTTCAAGGCATGCTTTTTAAACCATGGAGAATAGATTTTTTGTTTTAATTATAAAGTAATCGTGTTTAACTCTCATCAAGCAGTGGAATTTTAATGAAAACTTTAGCTAAAAAGTAACACAAGCAAAAAATGGTGCACATTCCAGAAATTAAATAGAGTATCATCCCAATATTGTTCATAAGCTCTCTCTAATCTGAGGGTGAGATAGTGTTTTTCTGGCATACAAAAAAAAAAAAAATGTAGTGTCAGCTCCTGTGTTGCAATTCCTTCTGGAATTCATTTTCAGAGACTAGCATTTATCTTATTGAACTATTAACACCATTTATCTCCAATTTATAAAATGTCTTCCTTTATCTACCTCCCTTCAACGGCCTTAGTTATCACTCCCGCAAACACATGCTGAACTGTTAAATAAGCTTATGTAGAAATGTCTGGGAGTAATAGACACTTTATCTTGAAGTTTTCCTGTTGCTCGTTGAGCATTTCTTACTATCTGGTTATTATATTTTGTGGTCACTTTAAATGACAGATAGATCATTAGAACTATAATTGCTGACACAAGAAAAAAAAAAGCAGAAACCATTAAAGTTTCAAAGTTCATTTGCATTCAGGCAATTGAATGAAGTCATACAAAATCAGGGACTAATGGTCTATCCTTGGCCCCTCATTGTGAACGTAGCTCTGGCTTCCAAATAGAAAATTCTTGCTTCAGAAATCAGTCAATGGTCTGATACATATTTAATTCAGAAGCTCAGTTTGAACCTCAAGGGATGGCTCTGCACAGAATCGCCTTGATTTATCCCATCTGCCTCCAGGTCATCCCAGGGACAGGTGGTGTGTCCTTCCCCGGGGAGGCTGACCACCGGCTCTCAGGCACTCATTTCTCTTGTGAAAAAGCTGGCTTGGCCATGTTTTCAAAATAATATTCCCTTTCTGAAATGCAAATTCACACTCATTTCAAATCCAGGTGAAGACTCAGCACATCCAATCGGCTGTTTCAAGGCCAGGCATAGAGTAGCAACCTATCAAGTGATGACATTTTTTAGATGTATTGGGTCCTGAAAAGGTGTTTGAAACAAGAATCAAATTAAAAAATGAGTGGTTACATATGTGTAACTGACTCTGTTGCAAGCCATTACAATGGAATGTGTTGAGGCTGCCATTTGCTTCAATTTCAGAGACCCTTTCTGGGCAAGCTTGTCGGAGGCTGGGCTGTTTGCTTGGCTGTTAGGTATGGTCCTGCCTGTACTATTGGAACTGGGGCTGGACTCGCCTTGGGATCCTAGGTCAGCGTCCCCATTTGTGAGAAACATGATCGCAGAGGTAATCATTTGACTGCTGAAATATTGCTTTTCAAACATGAACCTTCCTCTTTCTTCTTCTTCTTTTTTTAAACAAGGTCTGTATCTATTTTATCTGAACCAGTAGTAGTCATAACAGCCATCTCTCTTCAGAGGGAAAAATGAGCTATCAGTTTTTCTCAGGCTTGAGCATTCTCCCACCTGTCCTCAATTTAATGCACAAATGAAAGCACATAAATCTTTGTGACATTTTGGCATAAAGCACCTACTTCAGATGACTCCTTTAGGAAACTCTGAACCCAGGTGTTTGGTTTTTGCATAAACTTTGCAAAATGAGAATTGTAACGCGACGGGTGTGTACACACACATCCATACACACATGCATCTCCCCCAAAAGGTGGTTGCGTCTGAAATGTGGAGAGCTGAAGGGATGTGGGTGGGGGCAGGGGAATAACATGTGTGTAAACTTAATATATCTTTTCCTCACCTTAAGTTGGACCCAGACAGTTAAATTATAATTACAGCCCCATCTGGAGGGGGAGAAAGTATTGTACGCCAGCACTCCAAGGCCTTCAGCCATGGGTACTTTGTCAGGTAAAATAAACACTTCCCATTTTCAGCCTGGGGTCAAACTCCACAAAAGTCATGAAAGATGGGACCCTCATCAAGAGCCAGATTGTGATGTGGTGAGAATGACAGCAACATCAGGAAGAGAGAACAAAATGGTGAGTTACTTCTCTCAAGCCATATGGTTCAAGAAGGCTGCTCCAGGCTTACCTCAAAGGGATATAAATCCTCAGCAAAACGCATAGTTGACTGGGGCTACTGCCATGTCTGGTGTGTGGGATGGGAAGGCATTCCTCCCTGGCCAGAGAAACTGGTCCTGAGAAGCGCAGTGGCCCAGGCTGTTCCATGCCGTCCTTGGTGTGTTTTCCTCAGATTGTCTGCTCTGGTCACGAAATGGTGATGTTGTAAAACTAGAAACACATGGGGAAGAAGCCAGTCTTGTTTCCTAAGAGAATGAAGTTGATGCTGAGAGAAGCAGAGAGTAGAGAGGGTCTTGGGTGTATCTGAGGTCCTCTTGGTTACATTCATCCTGAGGCCGCCATTTCCAGAGACCAGTAAATTCTCTAGCTATAGGTTTCTGTCACTTATTATCGAAAGGGCCCAGTTTGATGCATCTATCATAAAATGAAATTTATGAAAAAATTGTTTGATTTCATAATATCAATGCTACTAATATTAATTGCTAACATTTATTAAGGACTTACGATGTACCAAGTCCTATCCTAAGAATGCTGTACATATATTTTCTTTCACTTAATACACAACCCCTTAAGATAGGAGCAATGATTGTTCCTATTTTACAGATAAGAAAATCGAGTCACAAAAAGATTAAGAGGGGGAGGTGAACTTCAAACCCAGGCCTCAGCGCCCCGTCTTGTAACCACCTCTCATTCCATAGGTAAGTTATGACAGTAGACAGCACCATCACTTCCACTAATTTGCCATTCTGTGTTCTTGAGGAAGTGCAGAGTGGAGTCAAAGCCAATGGGTCCAGAGAGCACGCTTGTCTATAAACAATTTTATCTATGCCGCAGCCAAAACGGAGAGACAAGTACTGCTCTCTGTCAGTAGAGAGACTTCACATTATTGTAGCCTTTTATTTCCCCAACATGCTTTTCCTTTTGTTTCCCTTGAAAACTGTGTCTCAGGGGAAGCTGTTGTATATGTGAGCCCCAAATAGCATATGTGTTGCAAGAAGAGAATGAATTTGATAACCCTGGGATACTCAGTGGTTGTCTCAGTGGCCCTCAGATTTGAGAGGGGATCAGAATCACCTGGAGAAGCTTGCTAAAACCCAGACTTCTGTGTTTTTGCATTGGTTTCTGATGTAATGGGTCTGAGCTGAGCTAGAGAACTTTAGTCCTAACAAGTTCCCAGGTGAAGCTCGTGTTGCTGATCAGGGAACCACACTTGGAGAACCATTGCCCTGTAGCAACTGCAGCTGACTGGTTTGTAAGCACATATGAAATGTCAGTTCAGTTCAATAGAATAAATCAGCAGTTTGATTATTTAGTTGCATTACTGATAGATTAGCCCAATTGTCGGCAAACTCATTAGTCAACAGAGCCAAATATCAACAGTACAACGATTGAAATTTCTCTTGAGAGCCAAATTTTTAAAACTTAAACTTCTTCTAACGCCATTTCTTCAAAATAGATTTGCCCAGGCCGTGGTATTTTGTGGAAGAGCCACACTCAAGGGGCCAAAGAGCCGCATGTGGCTCGTGAGCCGCAGTTTGCCGACCACTGGCCTAGCTGGTCCCTCCTCCAAAATGGCCAAATCAAAGTGACCATATTTCAGGGGTACTCAGATGAATAAAATGGCCCACAAAGCTAATTTGACAATTACACAAGCAAGGAAATATTAAACCACTATCTTTTTATTATAGTAATAATTACAGGTTATCATATAAAAATAACTTGAGATGGCGTATTGCTCTTTGTTCTTGAGCACAATCACATCTTTTTGTCACTGTAATTGGTGCCAAGTGGTTACAAGTCTTTCTAGTATTTTAGTATTTCCGAGTACGTGAGTGTGTGCCTGCTTTCACCTGCAACTCATCAGGAGAATACAGTGGGGAATGATCTCACTGTTACCAACCTTTGTGCTAGCAGATATTTGTTATGCAAATGATGTGGGTGAGTGCAGCTGATGTCATTTTACTATCTTAATTTAAATAATTTTCTGTAATTGAACCAAAAAATAGGTTGGATCCATAAAGAGGAATTGTGATTAATTTTGTCCTTGGGACATAAATATATCGTTTGAGTATATCAGGCAAACTTTAGGCATCTATTTTTTAATGCAAGATTCCACTGAAAATGTTTCTGTCTGGAAACCTTTCTTTGAGCCTCGAAGGTATCTCAACTGTCAAGTTAGGCTGAACAAAATAGACACGAAGCAAAGGAATATCTTCAGAGAAATTTGTTTTTCTCAAGAAATCATTTTTATTACATTTTGTTATGAGAGAGATGGGCCTGTAGTTTACTTGTAATGGCTTTGTCATGTTGTAGTGTCAGGGTTATGCTGACCCTATAAAATTAGTTTAAAAATGTTCCCTTTCTTTAAACGATGAAAGAGTTTATATAAAATTGCTATTAATTCTCCCCAAATGTTTGGAAAAATTCAACGATGAAACCATTGGAATCTGGAGGGGTTTTTTTTTGTGGGAAGATTTTTAGTTAAAGATTTAATTTCTTTAACAGATTTCTTGTTTCTTTCTGTGTTGGTTTTAACAAGTTGTGTTTTACAAGGGATTTATCCATTTCATCGAACTTGTTTAATTTATTGGCATAAAGTTATTCAACATAACCCATAATGATTCTTTTAATGTCTATGTGATCTGCAATTTTGTGTGTGGCCTTTGAAAATCCTGATTTGTGTTCTCTCTCTTCTTGATTAGTTTTGCTCTGGGTTTATTTATCAATTTATTTATCTTTTCAAAGAATCAACTTTTGGCTTTGTTAGGTTTCCTCGTTGTACATTGGCCATCTATTTCTTTGCTTTTTGTTCTGATCTGTATAATGTTTTTTACTTCCTTTGAGTTTAATTTATTGAGTGGAAACTCGTATAATTTATTTTTACTCTTCTTTTCGAATACATGTATTGAAAGTTAAAACTTTGCCTCTAAACACTGCTTGAGCTACATTCCACACATTTTGATACGACATGCTTTATTATTGTTTAGTTCAAAGTAATTTTTCATTTCCATTTAAATTGTTTTCCTTTTTTTAATTTATAGGTTATGTAGTATAGGTTGCTTAATTTCTAAGCACTGGAGATTTTCTAATCTTGTTACTAATTTCTAGTTTAAGTCCATGAGATGAAAAAATATACTCTTTTGAAATTTGTTAAGATTTGCTTCTTTCTCCAGCATATGGTCTATTTTAATAAAAGTTCCATATGTACTTAAAAGATAATCTGTATTCAATAATTATGGAATATAGAATTCTAGATAAATTCAATTAGTCAAGTTGGTAAGATGTTACTTCCTGAAAGAAAAAAAAAATGAAATCTTTTCCACAGTGACTGAGTGCTCCTCCTGGAACTCTAAGCATCTTTGTCTCACTTCCACCTGCCTGCTTAGCATCTCTATCTGTAAGGAGCATTTCAAATTAATGTGCCACACAGGCACTCCTGGTTTCCCCCTTTCCTGTCTCCCATCTCAGTAATGTACCCAGTGCTCAGGCTGAAAATTAGAAGCTGTCCCTGATTTCTTCCTTTTTCTCACACTCACGTCTCCACTGGGAGGTTCTGTTTCCTCTACTTTAAAATATAATTGCTTCTCACTGCACGCCTACTACTACTTCCCTGGTTTAAGTCCCTCTCAGTTCTTTCAAGGGTACTCTTGTAGGGACTTCCTAATGAGTCTCTCTGTTTTGTTATCTCATCTCCCTTCTCCATTTCTAGATCCTGCCATGTCCTGCAACTGAGCACACAGATTTTGTTTCTCCCATAACAATGTCATATTAAAAAAGAAAATCAGATAAAATCACTTTCTTACTAGAAAACAAACAAATAGCCCAGTTGGCATGGCTCAGTGGTTGAGCATTGACCTGTGAACCAGGAGGTCACACAGTTTGATTCCAGTCAGGGCACATGCCCAGGTTATAGGCTCAATCTCCTTTGGGGGATGTACAGAAAGCAAATGATAAATGATTTTCTCTCATCATTGATGTTTCTATCTCTCTCCCTCTCCCCGCCTCTCTGAAATTAACAAACAAATATATAAAATTCAAAGGTTTTCTTTCACACTTAGAATAAATTAGGAAATCCTTATTATGGCCAATGAGGCCTGGGTGATCTGGCCTTACTTCCCTCACCTTCTTGTTCATGGCTTCAGCCATAGTGGCCCTCTGGCTTTGCCTCAAAAAATTTTAGCTCACTTTCTCTTCAGAGCCCTGGTACTTGCTCTCCCCTTTGCCTAAAATTCTCTCCCTCTGCTCTTCACACACACTTCCATTTCATCTGTCATCTCACAAATCACCACCCTGTTTATTTTATTATTTTTTAATTTTTTATTTGTTATTGATTTCAGAGAGGAAGAGAGAGATAGAAACATCAATGATGAGAGAGAATCATGGATTGGCTGCCTCCTGCACAGCCCTCACTGGGGATCAAGCTCAGGATCGGGCATGTGCCCTTGACCAGAATTGAACCTGTGACCCTTCAGTCCACAGGCCGATGCTCTGTCCACTGAGCCAAACTGGCTAGCGCTCACCACCCTGTTTAATATCCCATCCTACCTCCACTGCACTGTCACTGGTCTCTAGTTCTCCTGAATAAAATTTCTTCATAGCACTTATCAATACCTCATATGACTCATAAAATCATTTTTAATTGTTTTTCTCTATGTTCTGCACTAGAATATACATTCCATGAGGTCAGCATCAAAGTGGTCTGATTTATCATGGAAACCTAAGCATGTAAACTGGTGCCTGGCACATAGCAAACTCCAGTAGATATCTCTTGGTTGAATAAATGCATAAATGATTGCATGGAGAATGAATGTTTAACTGAAAAAAAAAATTAAGTTCATTGAAGTTGATCTTCCTCTAGGTAGCAATGGGTTATTTTCCTTCTAATTAGAAGATGGACTTACACACTTTAAGAGGTTAACATCATTAAAATATCTGTGGCTTCTAATGTCACTAATTCAGGTTGGAGTTGACACCATTTAGTGTGAGTTGGTTTTATTTGAGACTAAAGAAGCTCCACAGTTTCAGAAGACTATGTGTGCAGACATCCATGTCTAAAACAGAAATATATATGCTGTGTGTGTGCATGGGTGCATGTGTTTGCCTAAGAGCAGCTGTATCATCTATACCTCATCCACAAGTGGCCTGGTCTGTGAGTATTGGTGCTAATGGATTAGAATTTAAAGATAGGGGAAGGTGAAGGAAATGTTTCCTTAGGTGATACTTTTTGGGTTTTAGGGGAAGTATTTTTTTCTTTCTGATTTTCTGTATAACATGGCAAATATTACTATCTGGCCACCACCATCAGCCGGATAGTCTAGGCCTTTATAAATATTACCATAAATAATTTTCACCACAACCGTACAAACCCAGCATGACCATTTCCATTTTGCAAATGTGGAAACTGACTCAGAGACAACTTATGCATGTTGTTGTGGCTGAGGCATTACAGAATCAAGACTTCCCTGTTTATCTCTCTGTCCCCCAAGGTTGGCGCTCTTTCTGCTGAAAAACATATTGCCTCTCTTTTGTTGAGTATGGAAAAAATTTTAAAAATAATATTCAGGAGTACAGAGTAAAGACTTCTTGCAAATGTATATGTACTTAGGTCTCATGTAATAATTTATTCATAGCTTTTTATTATGACTAGGCGGACATAGATATTTTAGAATATTCCTTACTGAATATTCCACTAGAATATTCCTAGTGGAAGAAACAAAAATGTTTCCAGTGATTTTCAGCATTCAGATATGACTGTGTCATGGACTGTTCTTGTCTGGTTGTTTTATGTTGCTGTATGATGCTGCTTGAGACCAAAAAGCCTTTTGGGACCTTTTCAGCTGGCAGTGGCCCCTATTCTTATATTGTTTGTGCCTTTACTTTGTTCATGTGTTTGTTTAAATGTTCTCTACCCAGAGAAGTCCACCCAAATGCAGTAATATCAGTACCTTCTCCTCCATTTACTTTTCTTCATACCTTCCATAATATACTGACCTTTTTTTTAACATTAAATCTTTATTATTCAGATTATTACATTTGTTTCTCTTTTATCCCATCCATAGCACCCCTCCACCCAACTCCCACCCTTCCCTCTACCCTTACCTCCCTCCCATTGACCTCGTCCATAGGTGTATGATTTTTGTCCAGTCTCTCCTCCTGTACACCCCTCACCTCTTTCCCCCTGAGAATTATCAGTCTACTCCCTTTCTGTGCTCCTGATTCTATTATATTCACCAGTTTATTCTGTTGACCAAATTTTTAATTCACTTAATTTTTAGATTCACTTGTTGATAGATATGTATTTGTTCATAATTTTTTGACTTTTACCTTTTTCTTCTTCCTCTTCTAAAAGAGTACCTTTCAGCATTTCATATAATAATGGTTTGGAGTTGATGAACTCCTTAAGCTTTTTCTTATCTGCGAAACTCTTTATCTGCCCTTCAATTCTGAATGATAGCTTTGCTGGATAGATTATTCTTGGTTGTAGGTTCTTGCTATTCATCACGTTGAATATTTCTTGCCACTCCTGTCTGGCCTGCATCATTTCTGTTGAGAAATCAGCTGACAGTCGTATGGGTGCTCCCTTGTAGGTAATGAACTGTTTTTCTCTTGCTGCTTTTAATACTCTCTTTGTCTTTTGCTCTTGGTATTTTAATTATGATGTGTCTTGGTGTAGTCGTTGGATTCCTTTTATATGGAGTTCTGTGTGCTTCCTGGACTTGTAAGTCTATTTCTTTTACCAGATGTGGGAAGTTTTCAGTCATTATTTCTTTAAATAGGTTTTCAGTATCTTGCTCTCTCTCTTCTTCTGGCACCCCCACAATTCTGATGTTGGTATGCTTGAAGCTGTCCCAGAGGTTCCTTACATTATCTTCATATTTTTGGATTCTTTTCTCTTCTTGCTTTTCCAGTTGAGTGTTTTCTGCTTCTTTATATTTCAAATTTTTTACTTGATTTTTGCCTTTCTCTAGTCTGCTGTTAGGACTCTGTATAATATTTTTTATTTCAGTCAGTATATGTTTAATTTCTAGTTGGTCCTTTTTCATTTCTAGTTGGACCTTTTCCATCTCTAGTTGGACCTTTTGCATCTCTAGTTGGTCCTTTTTCATCTCCTCTTGGGTCTCGCTAACTTTATCGAACTTTTCTAGGATATTCTTGAAAAACCTTATAAGCGTGGTTTTGAACTCTATATCCAGTCATTTGTTTTCCTCCATTTCTTTTGTTTGTGATCCCTTCCCTTGTGTCAGCATTTTCACTATGCTGGGAGGACTTCTGTGTTGGATTCAGCCTTATGATAGCAGACTTGCAAAACCGAAGAAGCCTCTCTGTTGAGCTTGGGATGGGTGGAGGAGTCTCAGAGCTTAAGGAACCGCCTTGCCTTCCAGTCGGCCCCACCCTCCAGGGCCCCTGAGTCTCAAGTGACTGGGTAATCGCTGGAGTGGTCCTTGTGCAGGCGCACAGTGCCTCTAGACTGCTGCCTTTCCGGCTTCCCTGCACTCCAGGACCACAGGAGTCTAGGTCCCCAGGGTTTCACCCGAAACAGGGGCTTAGTGGCGTCAGAAGTGTCACAGTTGGGAGGGTCTGTCTCCCGCACTGGTGAAAGCCAGTGGCACAATCAGCAGTCTGTCCTCTGTGCAGTGCCGTGTGTACCACCAGGCCTCTGCTCTTTTGTGACTCCCCTAACTTTCCGTGCACCTCTCCCTTTTCACAGTCCAAACTCCCCCTGTCTGAGTTTCGGCTGGATCTGGGGTTTAGTATTGTAGGATAAGGGGTTCAATGCCTTTGAGAGTCTCCATTTCCCTCCTGCCAGAGAAAACCAGCCAGGTACTCCGGCACCCGCTCTCTCAGCGCGTGCGTCTCCGTACCTCAGCTTTTTGCAGCTCCTCTGGGTCTCCGTGAGCCCCTCTCTTTTCTTCTACTTGTAGAATTTCCACTCAGCCAACTTTCCTGTGGTTCTGGATGATGTCCGTTTTGTCTTTTAGTTGTAGTTTTGAAATTGTTGTGCGAGGCAGCAGTGTAGGTGTTTACTCATGCCACCATCTTGAATTCTCTCCTCCTGACCTTCTATTATGCGTTTTAAATTGTCTTGCTCTCTCACAAAAATAAAATAATCTCCATGATGCAGTGACTTTATCTTACCCTGCTGTATTTTCAGGGCCCAGGACAGAACCTAGCACATAGGAAGGCCCTGAGCTACTACTATCAAATGAATGCATGAGACTTGCACCTGCCAAACACAAGGTTACTCTGAGCCCCAAGTGGCAGTGGAAACTGGACATCCTTAGTTTCGGGGCATTGTGCAACTCTGTGGAATGGCTTCATGTAGGAACTGTGTCCTGTGGTCTTTAATTGCGATTAGTCAGCCAAGCTAAGGACAGGCCTCCTAATCTGAATTGATTTCTATATATAGTTCTCAGCAATGCCAGGATTCTCAAAGTTTGCTGCTTCAATTGCTAGTGTTCAATATAAGTGGACCTAAAAGATGACCACTACTAATATGTTATAAAGGTTGGTCTTCTTCCAATGCAGAGGATGAAACAATATTTCTGAATAGAGGTTTTTTAATTACTGAGCATTCTTCTTTTCCTTAATTTATTTTTAAAATATACGGTGCTATCTATCTCACTAATAGATAGTAGCAGATAAATTTTCTAGAAGTAGCAGATGAATTTTCTAGAAGAACTCTGTGACCAGGCACATGCATTTTGACCATACAGTGTTTCTGGGGATACTTTTGCAAGCCCTGGGAAGGCAGCAGTGAATGAAATGAAATCCATGCCATCGTTGAGATTGTTTCAATCCCCTTGGAGAGAAAGATGATTAAATTAAAAAAGTACAATATTGAGGACTGAGTTGTTAAATTCCATATCAATAACAGAGCCATAGTTTTAGCTAGAAAAATGGTTTCAAGGTCATGTACTGAAAAAAATGGTATCAGTCTTTCCTGGGGTTCTCCAGAGAGAACATAACTTCCAGATATTCTTCCTCTGCCTGTGTTAGGGAGTGCTCATTAGAAAAGGGTCCCTCAGCTCTGGGTTCTGGTCTGAACGTGGTATTTGGGATCTATAATGTCGATCCTGCTATGGGTATTTTACTATAAATTCCACCAACCTTCTGTTGCATGTATTTGTTTACTTAGCCTGTAATAAATAGCTTCACATACAGAGATTCCATCTGAACACAAACAGTCCCAGCCTTTCTCAAACTCTCCACCAGAGCTCTGGGAGTACATGTGTGCTTAGGGGTAACCATCTCCAGGAAACACTGGTCATCCTAAGAGTTGTTATTGCTGTCATTTTCCTGTGAACTTTCTCATCCCTTTCAATGCTCATAAGTGGGCATTTTCATGCAGAATACATAATTTTGAATTGAATTTCAATAGCTCCTCTGGTGGCCGCCTGCCAGCCGGCCAATGTCCATCTTGTGAAACGAGCCTTGGTGAGTCTGTTTGGAAGCATGCTGGCTTTGGTTTTAGCAGCAGACTAAAGGCAGAGTCCAGAAAATATTTTGTGATATTTATTTTCATAGCATGAATAAGCAAAACATTCAAGAAAGTGCTGATGGGTCTCTAATTCTCAAACTCCGACTTAGAAAATAGAAATCCAGATTTTCTATTCCAACCTCCCAGCCCCACCTCATTCTCCCTCTTTTTCCAATGGGGGCTGCTCTTGCTGGCCTTGGCAGAAGCAGGGATGTGTTGAAATGCTGTAAATTACAGTTAATATGATATGGTTCTGTTTATCCTTGTCCAACACTGTTGAACCTACCAATTTTTCCCTTCTTGGCTTCCCATGAATTAAGGCAACCAGAGAATAGCCAGTTGGAAGGCTGGACCATTTTCTTTTTCAGTTAGAGTAAAAGACAGGCTTAACTGATGAATGCTGGCCCTAAAGGAAAGGTTTTTTGCTTTGACAAGGCGTTCAGAAAAAGCCCAAGACACAGCCCTATTTACTTCAGAAGAAAAAGGATTATGTTCGGGGATGTAAGGAATTGAAAGCATGATTCCGTTTCCTAGAGGAGACTTCACACCAATAAAATTTAAGTGAAAAATGTCGATGACTTCATAACTATGAACTAAATATTAAAGAGACAGCTGCATCTTTCAGTTTCTCATTCACAACTGAAAGCATCACCCTGAGCAAATGGTCACTGATAGAGTTTCACATCTGATTCATTCAAGAGTGCTATACCCTCAAGAGCAAGCCTCTTGGATGCAAGTGACTCAGGTACTCTGGCTGTCATGGTGCCACGCAACCAACTGCCAATCACTAGGTTGTTGGGAAGATCTGGCACTCATCAAATTTATATTCAAAGTTAGAGAATTGATAGAGCTTTGTTTTCATGTAAAACAAGGTTTTGAGAAGGGACTATATTAGGATTGAGGAATTATTTTGGGGGGAAGTGAGAAAAATCCATGTATGTGCTCAGAACTAATAATTACAAATAATTGGGAGAAACTTTAAATTGAGCATTTATAAATTTTATGTTTTTAATGTTGTACAATTCAAATTAGGTTTGATTAAATAAACAAGACTGAATAGCAATGACTTTAATGAACAATGGGGAGAAATTTAAGAAAAAAAATCTATTCTATTTCACAGTTCATGATTGTCTTTAAAAGTTTATAAAGGGTGATTAGAAAACTGATGTGAACTTAGGAGATTGATGAAGAGTACTCTGGAGTGTTCTGAAACAGAGGCAGATGCTGTTTTATGTTGGCAAAGAGAGAAATTATCCCTCCAAAAGTTCCCCTGTATCCTATACACAACATTTCTGTGATGGGCCTGTCCACTCAAATTCTTTACATTTGTATGGTGGGTGCCCTTCATATTTATATAAATTCATTGAATCAAAATAGAACTTTTGATTTTGCCTGGTACTGTTTAAAGCATTTGCAAATATCAATTATAGCTAAACTCTCATGACTAGCCCTTGAGTAATATGCTTATATTCTCTTCTTTTCTCATGGGGAAATAAAATTTTCTGGAGATTAAATAACTTCATTCATTTGACTTCTCATTGACTCAGTAGACACTTTCGGAGCCCTTCCTAAGCACAAACACTGTACCTGGTGCTGGAGCAATAGCAGGACTCTGACTTGGTTTCCAACTTCAAGGTATTTTCAGAATAGTAGAGACATCTAAATGAGAACTCACAATAGAAAATGGCAAGTAGAGTGATAAAAACAATGTATAAAAATCTCTTCCTTAGCCCTGGATGGTGGCTTAGTGGTTGGAGCATCATCCAGTGCACCAAAAAGATTGTGGGTTCAGTTTCCAATTAGGGCACATACCTAGGTTGTGGGTTTGATCCCTAGTCAGGCATGTATATGGAAGGCAACCAATCCATGTTTCTCTCTTCTCTCTCTTTCTCTCTCTCTCTCTCTCTCTCTCTCTCTCTCTCTCTCTCTCTCTCTCCCCCTTACTCAATAAAACAAAGCAAGACATATCTTTAGGTAAGGATTAAAAAAAAATTCTCTGCCTTACACAGCAATGTCTTACTGAACCTCTAGCATTGAGTACTTTTTGCATGTGTCTTACCTCCCCCCAAAATGATTCCTTAATCCTAATATGTGTTATCTCCCTTTACTCTTAGGGGATTATCATTCTTTCAAATAATACCCACGAAGCGTCAATCTCAGGAGAGGCATAGGGCACTCTGTCATGAGATTAGATTCTAGTTAGAGAGACTGACATGTCACAAAATATAAATGAAATGGTACCCCATTGGTAAGTGCTACCAAAAAAGTGACACAGAGCTACAGGAGTCCACAGTCGGGGAATCTGAGCTCATTGGGGAAGTCTGAAGAAGCCTCTTTGAGAATGTAACCATATGAAAGATGAAGAGGAATTGAGCAGATGAGATGGGGAAAGTATTCAAGCAAAAGGGAGTAGGACAGTGGATGGAGAATTGGATGAATTCACTGAAAGCAAGTTAAGAGAACTCAGTGAGGTATCAGTAAGGAGAGGTCAGACCCAGAAGGTCCTTGCAAACCATGTGGGGAGGGAGGCCTTGCTCACCAAGACACTGAGAAGCCACTACAGTGGGCAACACTTAATGGTGCTGATCAGCATTTCTAAAGATAACTTTGGCTGTGTTGTAAAGGATGCATTATAATAAGACAAAACGAGAAGTTGAGAAATTAGGATCTATAGGAGAGAAATACCTGAGTGATAGATATGGAGATGTATAGAAGCACAAAAATCTGAGAGATAGTTTGGAAATTAAACTGATAGGATTGCAGGTGATGAATATGAGAATAGTTCAAGAGTGACCATTCTACAGATAGAAAAACAATGGTCAGAGAGAGAGGTTCCTAAGGACACACAGTAGGAAGAGAACTCATCTTCACTAGAGCACTTTGACTACTAAACAAGCACTTTTACCCTCTGTTCTATGAGAACTAAGAAGAGAGAACCAGGAATCTTGGCTGAGGAAGCTGAATACAATTCTACAAAGGAAATAAGATTTGATCTAGGTTTTGCAGACTGTGTGGGAGATAGGATATGGAGGCATTTTGGACAGAGGAAGTTGTATAATAGAAACAAGATACAGGAACTTTGAGGGGTGAAGAAAACTCTATGTCTCGATTATGGTAGTGATTAAAAAAGTTCAAACTCACTTAAAATGATCCACTTTAGTAAGCATACTTGGTGCCTAGGTCTTAGTCTCTAACATCTAGCCCCACCTGAAGAAACCAAGGATTCTCAAAGAAAAGGCTCTTTCTGGAGCTGGAACAGGTTATTACAAGATGAACCTAGAACATTTTGTTGTATCGGAAAGTAAAGTAGTGATTTTTTTAAATATATTTTATTGATTTTCCACAGAGAGGAAGGGAGAGGGATAGAAAGTTAGAAACATCGATGAGAGAGAGACATTGATCAGCCGCCTCCTGCACGCCCCCTATGGGGATGTGCCCGCAACCAATGTACATGCCCTTGACCGGAATCGAACCTGGGACCTTTCAGTTCGCAGGCCGATGCTCTATCCACTGAGCCAAACCGGTTTCGGTGTGATTTTTTTTTTAAGACAGTCATATCACAATGAAATAATAGTCAACTTGAAACGGTTCCACTGGTAAAATCAGGAAAAATTTGGGCAGCAAAATAAGAACAGTAATAAATTATAAAACAGGAGAAAAAACAGGAAACTGTGAGTTTATACAAATAATAAATACAGAAACAGGCAAGAGGGGAGATATTATCTACCAAAGAAGGCTGTATGTGGACTGATAAATGTGGAGGGAGTGCTAGAGTTGGAAAATCATCATTTTGCACCCACCATAATAAAGTTTTGTTCATGCAAGAATCATCAAAAGACACAAAATCCACAGGGATATTTTAACGAGGAGCAGGATATTTGAATGATTGCTAAGAATCTTCCCATAAATTTCTTATTAGTTTCAAGGGACGATGTAGTAACTGCACAGTGGAGAGATTGGATAACACTTGGGGTGATTAACCTCAGCATCACACTAGAGCTGCTGGCCACTGTATGTCTCCAGATACATTATTCATATTCATAGCTTCAATTGTTGAATTGAAATAGGATTAAATTGAAAAAGGATATCAAGAGATAAGTCTCAAATAAAGAAGAGGAAAATAATGGCCAGTGGAGTTATTAAAAAAGATGCTCACCCTGAGTATTAATCAGGAAAATGCAATCAAAGCCATGCAGTATTGATTTTCTCAGACTGACATCATTTAAGTGATCAATGACTTGGAAAGGGCATAAGAGAAGTGGAAACATTCATATTGTTGTATGCATGTAACTTACTAAATATTTTTAAAGGATAGTTTACCGGTATTTATCTGTGTGAAATATCCTTACCCTTAAACTGAGCAATCTCAGGTCTAGGACTTGTTCCTAGAATCCACCACTAATTATATGCAGAAGAACATTTGTTCCAAGGCTGTTTGTGGTAGAAAGCAATTAGCAACTGTACCAGTTATCTATTGCTGCATATCAAATTACCGCAAATTTAGCAGCTTAAAACAACACACATTTAGTGTCTCAAGTTCTGTGGATCTGGAATCCAGGCACAGCTTAGCGAGGCCCTCTGCTCCAGTCTCTCACAGGCTACAATTAAGGTGTTGGCCAGAACTGGAGACTCATCTGGGACTCCAATGGGAAAGGATCTGCTTCCAAACTGACATGGTTGTTGGCAGAATTCCGTTCCTTGTGGGCTGTTGGCCAGAAGCTGCCCTTAGTTCTTGCTATGTGAGCCCTTCTATAAGCCAGAAAGAGAGTCTGCTAGCAAGAGGCAAGTTACAGTCTCTTGTCTCCTATCACAGAAGTGATATCTCAACACCTTCACTTTATTCTATGGATTCCCTAGCCAGTCCACACTCAAAGGGAGGCAATCACACAGGGGAACGATACCAGGAGGTAGGGATCCTTGGAAACCATGATGACCCAGGTCATCAAGAAAGTCAAGGTTTAATAATTGATGGTAGCACCACGCCATGGGAAACACTTCAGTAGTTAATAGAGAATGAGGTTGATGTATATGTGTGTGTGTGTGTACAAACGTGGAGAGAGTTCCCAAACCTATTGTTAAGGGAAACAAAGCTATTTTGAAAACAAATGTGACACTATTTGTTGTAGAAACAAAATATTTTCCCAAACAAAACATGTTTATGTGCACAAATATACAGATGCATTCAAATATAAAGAAAGAAGCATGGGAGGAGACACAGCCAACTATTGATGGTGGTTACCACATACCCAAGAGATGTGGGTCCAGGCTGGAAGTGGGGAGTAAGAACAACTTTCTCATTTTATTCATCATACTTATTGTTGGGGTCCTTTTTTTCCCCTTACAGTGGGAATATATTTGTGTATTATATATTTGTCCCCCCCAAAAAAAATACCCTTGCACTAGGAAACTGGGGCTTATGTCCAAGAGTCTTAACTTTTGAAAATGTAGCATGCTATGCATAAACGTGTCCCAACAGTGCCTTTTCATTGTGCACATTTTAAAGGTTTGCTTGGTTTTCCATTCCAGCTTTTTCTCAGATGTTTGCGACTATGCTTGGAACAAGAAACTAATAAGGGCTCTGTTGTCCCAGCCCCAGAAGCTGCTCTGGAAATACATAAGGAGGGCTGCAGGGAGTTAGCAGCTGGATCCTATCGGACTCTCTTCTTTCTGAGACAAAGGAAGAACCACAGTAGCCACCCAGCGTGGAGCCTGGTGCTGCGGGGCACTTCTGGGAGGCCACAGGAAGGGAAGTGAGACAAATAGTCCCCTTTGCGGTGTGTCTTTTGTCAGTTCCATGACCCAGTTTATCATCAAAAGATGAGCCCAGGTTCTCGTGGTGGAGGCACAGTCCTAGAGCTACTGCTGCCTGGTGACCTGGGGCCCGCTGCCTCTCCCTCTGTACTCAGTGGCCTCATTGGTGAAATGGTGACAGTGATCCCATTGCTTTCACAGATTTGCTGTGGGAATTAAATGAGCTGATGCATCTGAGGCACTTGGCTTAGTGCCCAGAGCATATTATGCATTCCAGGAAGGCTAGCATCTGTGGCTGTTGTTGATGTTATTTATTGTTATCAATGGAAGTTGGCACTTACTAAACCCTTTCCAGATTCCTGATCCCGCTCGGTGATAAGTGTTGAACATATTTCATCTCATTGAATTTGCCCAACCTTCTTCAAGTGGAAGCTACCCCAAGGCTCAAAGAGGTTAAACTAGCTTCCCAAGTTCACAAACTGGGAAGCAATGGTGCTGAGCTTTGAACTCAGGTTTGTGTGTCTCTGAAGCTTTCACTATAAGCAACAATCCTCTGTTGCTTCCCAGGCCTTCACATGCCATTATTTTGCTCTCAGTCTGTGGGAAAGCAGTAGAGAACTTGGGAGGGGACCAGAGCACTTAAGAGAGGAATAGAGAGAATCTCCGCTATAAAGACATGACAGAATCAGGGAGAAGTGGAGAAATGAACAATCAGTGTGAAACTGTCCACAGCTGCCTCAGAAACAAAAACAAGGACACCAAGAAGTGAATTAAGCCAAAACTGGTTTGTCTCAGTGGATAGAGCATTGGCCTGCAGACTCAAGGTTCCCAGGTTCGATTCCAATCAAGGGCATGTATCTTGGTTGCAGGCACATCCCCCATGGGGGGTGTGCAGGAGGCAGCTGATCAATGTTTCTCTCTTATTGATGTTTCTAATTCTCTATCCCTCTTCCTCCCTCTCTGTAAAAAGTCAATAAAATATATTTAAAAAAATAAAAGAAGTGAATTAAGAAAAGTTGAACTGTTATACATTTAACTCGCTTGGTGTATGTGTATATAAAACCTTTTTCTCAACAAGAGAACATCCATTCTTATCTCACACATAGAGTATTCACAAAGCTGACCAAAATTTTCTTTTCATCTGGTGACGGATCTGCCACAAAACTACATGACTTCAGGGAGAACCATTCAAAAGGAACTTTCTAGATTGCCTATAATATTTCATGGAGCTTCCAGATATGTTCACACATATGTCACATTTCATTTTGATGAATAATGGATAGACCACCTTCATTTATTTGTGTATGTTTTTATTGGTGTGTGTGTGTGTGTGTGTGTGTGTGTGTGTGTTTTAATTTTTGTTTTTGTTTTGTTAATCCTCACCCTAGGATATTTTTCCATTGATTTTTAGAGAGGGTGGAAGGGAGGGAGTGAGATACAAAGAGATAAACATTGATGTGAGAGATATACATAGATAGGTTGCTTCCTGTGAGGGCCCTGATTGCCAGGGGAAGATGGAGCCTGCAATCAAAGTACATGGCCTTGACTGGAATCGAACTTGTGACTTTTCAGTCTGTGGTCTGATGCTCTATCCACTGAATCAAGCCAGCTAGAGCTAGACCATCTTCATTTTACCTGTGAGGCCACCAAAGTTGGAGAATAACCTAGCACCGTGGTTGGCAAATGGCGGCTCTTTGGCACTTGAGTGTGGTTCTTCCACAAAATACCACAGCCTGGACCAGTCTATTTTGAAGAGGTGGCATTAGAAGAAGTTTAAGTTAAAAAAAATTGGCTCTCAAAAGAAATTTCAATCATTGTACTGTTGATATTTGGTTCTGTTGATTAATGACCACTGACCTAGCAAAAGTGCATCATTTGCCAATCTTAGCGCTGAGAAGGTGAACAGAGGGCTGCCTCGTTCTCAGACACAGCTGCTCCTCTCTTCCAAGGAGCTTTGCCTACTCAGGAGTCGGAGGTTTAGTGAGAGCAGTATGGCAATTTCATGAATTAAGTGTTTTGGATACTCTCCCTTTTTTCCCCTTCAAACTTGTTTTCTGAAATAAAGTTCCAGATGAAAGTTGCAAGCCTGACAATCAGAAAGACAGACAATGACAAGTGTTGGTGAGAATGTGCAGGCACTGAAGCCCTTTAACATTTCTGGTGAGGATGTAAAATGGTTCAACTACTTTGGAAAATAGTTGGCAGTTCCTAAAAATGTGAAAAATAGAGTTTAGCATATGACCCAGGTACCTACTCGAAAGAAATGAAAACATATATTCACACAAAAACTTGTGCACCAACATTCACAGCAGCAGCATTCTTAATAGCCAAAAAGTGGAAGCAGCCTGTGTCCATCAACTGGTAGGTGGATAAACAAAAGAGATATATCCATACAGTGGACAGAAAGGGATGCTGCAAAATGAATAGACTTTGAAGATATGATATTAAGTAAAATAAGCCAGTATTAAAAGGCCACATATTATGCAATTATATTTCTATGAAGTGTCCAGAATAGGCAAATCCATGGAGAGAATGAAAGTCGAGTTGTGGTTGCCTGGGGTTTGGGTATGGGTGGGATGGGCATTATTGCTCATGTGTGCATGGGTTTTTTTTTGTGGGATAATGGAAATCTAAAATTAGATGATAATGATGGTTGAACAACTGTGAGTGCACTAAAATCTACTGAATTGTTCATTTTAAAGGGGCAAATTTCATGGTCGGATAGCTGATTCAGGGTGGTCACAGGCAAGCCAAACTCAGACTGATAAAATGGTCTGTGGCATTACTCATAGCAGACATTTGTCCTCCCAGGAAAGAACAGTCCCAGGGCTGGTAGCCAGAGTGACAACTGTCTCAGAATCTTCAGTGGGGATAATTCATTCCAAGCCCAGGGCAGACCAGAAATCCTTTCACAGGTAGTGTATTAAGCAGCTTTCTAGATCCTCTCCCCTCCATAGACATGTTTCAGCAAGATTACTATCCATTATGTCTTCTGTTTTGGGTTCTCTGCTCAAAAATCCTATGATTCTCCCTGTTGATCTGATAGAGGCAGCCAAGAGGAATGGAATCTCTCAAGTTCTTATTAAGTTTCTACCTGCATATGGTACAGGCAGGGAGAGCTCCACATCTCCATCTGTTGCTTGTGGGACTTCTTGCAATATCCCAAGAAAAGGAACTTTTGAGACTCAAATGGGAGCATGAGATATCGTAGAAAGCTTCATTTCTGTGGAATTAAACCCCTGAGCTTCTAAGGTCCCCCTTCCTTCTTCCTGCCCTAGAAGAAGTGTAGCTTGCAATGGCCCTTTCTACTCTAGTCAATCCAATGTATAGTTCCCCAGGTGAGATTGACAGGCAAGTACTTTCCCTGTGTCATCTCAGTTTTTCTGAATGTGCATCTATTCTCCTCTTTGTCCAGTTACTTCTCCCAGTGGTCTCCAGGGAATGGGCTTGTGGTTCCCTAAGGAGTGTAAAATTGCAGCTTCCTAATGAAGCTGCCCAAATGGCCATATTTATAATGTCTGGCCTCCCTTTTACTCATTTCCTATTAACAATTAGCTAATTACAACAGTATCACATGTAGAACTGGAATAAAGCTCATCAAGAAGGATGAAGGCTACTCTTTCAGAGGCTGAATCCAGAGGGCGAGGGAGAATACATATATAGCCACCAATTATAAAGAAATCAGTAGTTGACTAAGAGATAATGGATGATGATAAGCCTCTAACTTGCTCCAGCTGTGTAGGCAAAGGTGGAGGGAGTGTGGTGGGATAAGTAGACTGAGGCTGAGAACAAAAAATATGGCCTCACATTCAGTCTTTGTGGAAGCCAAGGTTTGGATTTTCCTTAAAAGTGGTCTTGCTAGTGTGGAGATGGGCCACAGGAAGGTGTTTCAGAAAGATGGTCTGCTGGAGAATCTGGGCAGAGGGAGTAGATGTGATATCTGATGGGATGAGACCCACAAGGCTCCCAAAGCTCTGCTGATAGCACCAGCCAAGGAGGGACCAGTCTCCAGTTCTCCTTCCTCCAAGAAATGGAAAGACAGATAGACAGAAGGTCAGTGTTACTGGTATATATTTATCCAGAATCTTGACTTCATAAAATGGTGTTTAAATTTTAGCATAATACAGGCTTTGAGACTATACTTTTAATTTGTATGATGTATATGTGTGTATAGGCATATGTGAGTGTCTGTAAACATGGGTAGAAGGAGAGTATGTCTGAGTTATGCATGTGGGCTGTGTGTGTGAGTGTATGTGGGCATGTGTGGATGGTGGGTGTGGTTGCCCAGGAATATATGTAAGATTTGGGTAGGTATATGGATGGCATGTGTGCATACAAGGATGGGCAAAAGTAGGTTTATTTATTGTTTTAGGGAAAATAATGCAATAAGTAATAATATAAGAATAAACTGTGTTTCTCATATTCACAACTGTAAACCTACTTTTGTCCACTCCAGTGTGTGTGTGTGTGTGTGTGTGTGTGTGTGTGTGTGTGTATCTGTATAAAATCCCAATTCACATGAGATCCCATGGCCCTTGTAGCCTTGGGTTGGAATTCATATCCAGTGTTGCCAGATACTAAGCCCTGCTCCATCCAAGGCACCAGCACACAATGAAAAGTGGATTGACTGAGTTATTTGATGGAGAGGAAGTGAAGAGGACCCTCAGTGGGGATGGGTAGAAGTGGATACTGAATTGGGAGTCTGATGATAAAGCAATTTTGTTTGATTAATTTGTCCTTGAACTCCATAGTTGGGCCAGTTGGTTTGAGAGTTCCTTTCCCAACAGTAGCTGAATTGCCTGGAGTGCAGAGTAGAAAAAGAGGAAACAGGGAGGCAAGTGCTCCTCAACTTCTCAAAAGAGAGAAATATGGTTTTCTCCACTCATGCAGACAAGTTCCTGGGCTATCTAAGGATGGGGCCTCCGGGCAGGCTGACTTGAAATGCTTCCAAACGGATATCATGCTTCAAAGAGTCAGCCCCTCTGGGCCAGAAGCTGAACCCAGTGTGGGAAGGGGACAGAGGGCTAGAATTCAGGCTGCCTTCCCCCACCCCACCCCCATGGGCCCTGGAGGGTTTGTTTAACTCCTCAGGGGTGCTGTGTGCCTTCCTTGTCGAGGTGGTTTGTGGCTTACTGGAGCAATATTTATAGAGTGCTCTGTGATTCTTGGGCGAACATTCGTTTTATAAATGAATGATCAAATTTATTAGCAATGAGTAACTAACCCGTCTACATTTATTTTGTTGATAATACAAATTTACAAGGTTTTAATTGCCAGTTTTAAAACCCCAAAAACCCATACATAAATACATGGGTAATAAAATATCTTCTCACTGTGCCCTTGGCTTCTGTAGTTACATTGGGGCATATGAGGAGGGTCTGAATGAGGTTTCAGATGTAATCACAAAACTTGCCTAAAAAGACCCTGTCAGAAACAGTCTAATTCAAACTTGGCTGGTGGTAATTTTATGTGTTTCAATCAAAATGCTCCAACTAATAATAATTGATATTTTTATAATGCTTACTAATAATAACCTCATTTTATTTCTATCATTATCTCATGTAATGCCTTATGACCTTGCTTCTCTGCGTGTGGTCCCCAGACAGTAGCATTGATCTCACCCGGCAGCTTGTTAGAAATTCAGCATCTGCCCAGCTGGCATGGCTTAGTGGTTGAGAATCGATCTATGAACCAGGTCACGGTTCAATTCCTGGTCAGGGTACATGCCCGGGTTGCTGCTGGGTCCCCAGGGTGCAGGAGGCAACTCATCAATGATTTTCTCTTAGCACTAGTATTTCTATCTCTCTTTCCCTCTTCCTTCTGCTGAAATCAATAACAACAACAAAAACAACAACAATAATAATATATAAAGAAATGCAACATCTCAGTCCTCCTCCCAGGATCACTGAGTCTGAACTGGCACCATAACAAGTCTCCAGGCAATTTCTATGTACTGTACATCAAACTCTGCCATCTTCTGCACTCTGAGGTAGCTGTAATCTCTCCCATTTCACAGTAAAAACAAAACAAAACACCAAGCTTCATAGAAGTTCAACACACTGCCTATTGTGGTCCCAAGGTCAAGCTGGAGTTGAATCCCATCTGTTGTAGTCAAAGCTCTCAGCCACAAGCCAGATGCTGCAGGTGTGCAATGTCCACACAAAAGTCCATAAGCCTGGACTTGCAAGGACAGTGATGACAGTCTCGGGCCCTCAAAGTAGTGACTTCACTGGGCTCTGGTCCATGGGTTGTATACTCCATTGTTTGTACCTTCCTCCTTTGGACCAAGCATGGGGAAGCTTGTGATGTCCAAGTTCTGCACACGATCCATCTCAGAGAGACCGAGGAATGTCTTGAGAGTATGACCAATGATGGTCTCATGTAAAATTTTCCTTCAATGGTAGAAATGACAGGTGGTTCACTTATTGCTTAAGAAAAATAACCCTTTTTAGAAGTGATATGAATCCTAGAAAGTCAGAGAACATCTCAGGTCAGAGTGAAGTGGTAAATCAATCATATTCATTAATAGCAACCTCACATGTATGTAATGATTATTTACTATGTAAGGTTTTATTCCGAATGCTGAGAATAGAGAGGAACTACAAAACCAAGTCCCAGGCCACAAAGAGGAAGAACGTTTAACAAATAAGATGACTGGAACCATTCCTGTATCTCTTCACCAGACTCAAAAGGAAGTCAACACAATTCTCTGCCTTAAATATTGAATGGGTGGATGTAAATGTCAGCTAAAGCAGGATTCATGAAATTATTCTAAATACTTGAGTTCCCCATGTCCCTCTGTTATGGTGGTCTTAACTTCACCTGCTCTCACCATGAAGGTATCTCCTTTATCTAGGACATGAAGTCCCCATCTGTTGTGCTGAGAACTTTAGATATCAGGTTTAAATTCTAATCATGAAGAGAAACAAAGAATATTGGGGTACTTGGAGACTTCCCTACTGGGCATCTCCTCTACAAGGTATTCTTTAGCATTGTACTCATAGCACCCCTATCCCCCCACACCCCCAGGCTCAGTTTGCCTACCTGTCAAATGGGTAAGTACAGATCCTCTTTATTTAAGCAAAAATATGTATAATCTGAATGACCAAAAAATATGTGGATGTTCTAAGAGGTACACTGTCCTATATTCCCGCACAGACCTCTCTTTTTCTGAACCTTTTGTAAAAACAATTTTTAGTTTATTTTTTAAATTCTCACCCAAGGATATTTTTCCTTTGGTACATGCCCTTGACCAGAATCAAGCCTGGGACCCTTAGTCCATAGGCCAACAGTCAGTCCACTGAGCCAAACCAGCTAGGGCTGGCAAAACAGTGTTAAAACAACGGTATCACTCTCCTCTGCACTGTACTGAAATCATTCAGAATGCCTTCTGAGACCAAGGACCTTCTAAATTTATGACCTGTCGTCTGGAACTCTTCCCTGAGGGCAAAGTTCTTCTGCAAGGAATACCCTTCATTGACTGGTATTTTCAAATAATTCATGGGGGCTGGGGAAAGAGAGACTTACTCTTCCAATGGAACCACAAACAATGGGACCTACATAGGCCAAACCTCATCCAAATGTCTTGTCTGAAAACTACCCCTGGAGGCTCTCTGAAAAGGGGGACAGACAGACAAAGATCCTTCACAATTGCCCTTTGTTTCTGATTTTATTATAAATTATTTTAGGATTATTGAATGAATAGGCATTTAGGGATCTAGTTTCATCTTTCTGGGTGTCCTCTTATTAGATTCCTGAAGCCTAAAGCAAACACAGGCCACCCAATAAACAAAGCCTGGATGCCTGGGTCACTTGCATAATAGATAAGAGAAGTGGCATGAAAACAAAAAATAATAATAACATTGTGAAATGTAGTGATTGCTAGGAAACAACCATGCAATTATTTTAATGAATGCTTCCTTTTTTACTGAAAGTTGCAACTTCTATGTTTCTAAAACTCCCAGTAAATCCAAGTCTTCAGAGAAAGTGTCAGGTCAGAGAACAAGGTGGTTCAGTGAGTGATTCAGAAAGACCTCTCTGAGGAGGTAGCAGTTTGGTTATGACCCAAAGAATCGGGTGTTAGTAATAAGGGTCATGGGCAGCAGACTTACAGGTAACAACAAAGCATGTGTGAAGACCTTAAGTGGGACCAAGAGCTGGCTGTTTTCCAAGAACTGAAATAAGGCCATCAAGCTGCAATTGCATTGCAGTGATGGAGGAGAGAGTGGACTGAGCTGATGTTGGAAAGGACAGGAAGAGCCAAACCACACAGGTTATGTGGTCCACCAGTGAGTGATTGGCATGACCTGTTTTAAGTTTGACTAGCAGTTCTCTATCAACTGTTTGGGTAACAGCTTAAGGTATTGGCATGAAAGCAAAAGAGCACTTGAAAAGCTGCTGAAATAGTTAAGACCCAAGATGATGAGGGTCCATAATGATGGAGCTGAAAAGAAGCAATTAAAATTTTATTTTGAGCATTACAATTCATAGGATTTGTTGATAAATTAGATATTAATGGTTTTTTCAAAGACGCTACCAAGTTTTTAGTTTGAGATCTTGAGAAGATGGATCAGTTTACTATGATTGGGGGAGAGACAAATACTAACAGTGGGACAACCATTCTGAAGGTATAGAAATTCAGTAAAGCTAACCTGGCCAAGGTGTTACTCATGCTCCATTTTGGTTCATTAAGAAAAAATTATACATTGATGCCAGATGTGAGTACAGGGGAAGGAGTTATGGCACATTTGTTGGATATTTACCATTTCTGCCTTATTAGATATGGAACAATGTTCAGCTCGTAGGGCTTATTCTGTTGGCAAGTACGCTGAGCCCTTGTGTTGCCAGGCACTGTTCTAGACACTGTCAGGGCAGGTTGAATGACGTTGACAAGAAGCAATTACAATGTTTTCCTTCAAGTTTTAATGCAGGTGTCATCAATGAAGCTCCAGAACATTGTGTTGCCTTTAGAATGGTAAATGTACACTATTCAGAGGTGGCACACAATTGTCCATGATGGTAAAAACTGGGCTTGCTTTGGAACCTGGAATCGACGTGGCAACTTCCAGTTGAATGAAGCAACTATGAAAATTTGCAACAAAGGGGGAAATATTCCAGCCACAAATCTTTTTTCAACAATTTAATACTTGACTAAAAGGAGCCTTTCTTTGTGCACTTTGAAGGTCTTAGCTGTGAACTTCTAGGGGTAACACTCTTTTGATGGAAATAGGACCTTAATTCCAGAGCTCATGTCAAATAACATTGGGTTCAAGGCCAAGTGCCTTGTGTCATTGGCTGGTCAAACCATACTGAGAATGCCCATTACAAAAAAGGTCTTTATTGCATTTTATCTCTCTAAAGCAGCAACCCTTTTTGGCAGCTGGAGCTGCCTTCTCTGGATCCAGTTAGTGGCTGTAAGGAGGCTCAGGTTTCTGGCAGTCAATCAGAACACAGGTGGAGGCAGCCTGTGGCCCCCAGCAGCCTCCTGGCTGAGGCTAAATGGGGATTTAGTGGACCTCCGTGGGATTTGTCAGGGAAAAAAAATCACGTTTCAAGTGGGAAGAGAGTAAATCTAGAATTCAGGAAGAGAGAGGCAGCTTGTAATAATAGCCTCTTACCTCTGTACTGGGCTTTACATTTCATGAAATATATACATTATTCTATTTGGTTCTCCCTCCAAAAAATCCTGTGAGTTATATATTGTTACTCTCATTTTACACAAGGCTCACCAAAAGATTTGGAGACCAAGGCTCACAAAGAGAAAGGGACCTGACCAAAGCCACGCACCGAGAAATGTGACTCGGATTCAGGTATGACTTCACGTCTAGACCTCAAGAGCAAGCTTTAAGGAAAGCAGAAAGGAACTAAAATGTATTGCATTGTACCTTGTGCCGGGCACAGTGCAGTGCTAGGAGAGAAGTCAATACTGTCTACAGCTTCGTTTGTCATAGTGAACACTATTCAAGGTGTGATGCTTAAAACCAAAAAAACAAATAAATATGAGCCAATGTCTCAGGGATCAGAAATAATACTGGAATTTACATGTGGCCTCCATCATATTTAGTGAAAATGTGAGAATGATTTAGAGCAGGTCAGCAAATGACAGCCCAGAGGCCGAGCCTGGCTCTTTTTGTGCATCCGAGCTTATTGGATCACAGCCGCGCCCATTCATTTGTGTGTGGTCCAGGCTGCTTTGTGCTGTGATGAGGGGACTGCGTGGTTGGGACAGAGACACAAGCAGCCCAAAATGTTTACTCTTGGGCTCTTTATAGAAAAATAAAAACTGCTGAGCCCCGATTTAGGAAACCTTCCTCATCTTGAGTCAGAGACTCATTCTCAAAGGCCTTTTAAAATAGGAATTGCGATGAAGGGTAGATGACAAACTGGCTAATAATATAATTTACCATTTAAGTACTTAGGTAAGATCTCTGGAATGTCCTCTGGATGTGAAGTGAGCGTTACCTGGGACATGGCGTAAGTGTTTGAGGGGAGCATACATGAGAATTTATCCACAAGGCATCTGTTATGTCACCTGCCATGGATGGAACAAGGGAGTAAAGGGGTTGTTATAGACTGAGTACTTATGTTCTCCTTCAAATGTATATGTTGGGCTTCCATTTCCAATGTGATGGTATTTGAAGGTGGGGGGTCTTTGAGGGTGATTGAATCATAAGAGCAGAGCCCTCATGTGTGGGATCAGTGCCCTTCTAAAAGATCTAGAGAGCTCCTCACCTCCTTTGCCATCTGAGGACACAGAGAGAAGACAGCCACTGATGAACCAATCTGTCATTGAGCCCTCATCAGACACCAAGTCTGCCAGCACCTTGATCTTGGACTTCCTGGCCTCCAGAACTGTGAGAAATAAATGTTTGTTGTTTAAGCCACCTAGTTTAAATATTTTATTACAGCAGCCCAAACTGATTCAGACAGGGGTAGATTGTTCAGGGCTGGTTGGCTATAGAAGAAACTCTGATATCTTGGTGTCTTATCTTTCTTGCTAAAGTTACAATTGAATGAGGATGGGGACTTTGTGCTCCAGGAGGTCATTCAGGGACTCAGGGGCCTTCACCATGTGGCTCTACCATCTTCTAGGGTCTCAGGGACCTCCACTGGACCCTTTTATGCAGCAGCAGGAGAGAGAGGAGCAAACATGGGGAACAGAGCAGGAGATTTTAGAGATCATTCCTAGATTGACGCATCCCTTCTGTGCATATTCTGTGGGGAATTTGTCAGATATCCTTATGCAAATTGGAAAATACAATTTAGAAGCATGCTAAAAGAGGAAAGAGACAGGGTATTGGTGAGATGATATGTGGGGATCAGATAAAGTATTTTATGTCTACATGCCCCTCAGCTAAGAAATTTCCTGCCTTTCTACTCTCCTTTGCTTCCCCCTTCTCTCTCTCTCTCTCTCTCCTCTCTCTCTCTCTCTCTCTCTCTCTCTCTCTCTCTCTCTCTCTCTCTTCCCTCCCTCCCTCCCTCCCTCCTTCCTTCCTTCCTTCCTTCCTTCCTTCCTTCCTTCCTTCCTTCCTTCCTTCCTTCCTTCTTTCCTCCCTTCTTCCCTTCTTCCCCTCTCCTTCTCTTCCTTTCTCTCTTCTTGCCTTTTTCCCTCCTTCCTGCCAGTTTTTTCTTATTGGTTTATAATCTGATATGTTTAACCTGGTCCTTGGTCATGATAACTATAAAAGAAATGTTAAGAACTATTCCCTGTCATGTAAACTGTGTTTCTCATTTTACCTACATTGATAAGAGGGGAAAAATAGAAACAAATACAAGAATCCTATACCATCACAGCAACAGTGGCGGAAGCAGAAACTTGGACGCCAGGCTCCCATGCAGAATGGATTGGTTCCATTTGGCTTATGCACGTGTGAGTTTAAAGTGGTATTTAATTAAAAAGTTGCAAACTCGTGAAACAAAGGGTTTTGTTTGGCTCTCCCTTGTGTAGACCCAGTTTCTAGGAAACAATAACTTATGATTTATGGGTTCCCTTTTCACAGAAGTATGGAAGTTATATGCAGCTCATGTTCAAATGGGGGGAAAATTCCTGATGGTAAGTCATTATCTGTCTGGCTAACAAAGGACAGAGGACACGTCCTGGAACATCTTTCTTTGCCATTTCATATTTATGACACATCCTGTTGGTAAAATGTATTCTCAAAGCAAGCTCTGGAGTTTATTATTCTCTGTCTTCTAAGTGTTCATGACTGCATCATTTTTATTTAAATGTTTAATGCCAGGCCAGATGGAAGCCTTCTTCTTTTTGGGTCAGGGGTGGAAAAGAGACCATATGATGCCTTGTATGATAAATCCCACAGCCTGTGACCCTGCTCTAAAAGGAAGATGGTCATGTCTCTTCACAGCCTGTGGGCTTTGCAGCATCTTAGCAAGGTTTATTCTAAGGGCTGTTCCGGTCCTGGTGTAAACTGTACAGAGTAAGCTGAATCCCTCTCAGAGTCACTTTCTACCCTTCCAGGACATTTTACTATCATTCTTAGTGATGTTCAGTGTGTATTGTCTCCTTCCAAGAACCTGTAAACTCTGAAAGGGCTTATTCAGTGCTGTCTCCCTAGTGCCTAAAACAGGGTGTGGCACATCGTATGCTCTCGATAATATTAAGGAAAGACAGAAGGATTGAGTGAGTGAGCACATCATGGTAGGGAACAGGTGATGGCATATGATCTCCCCACACTGCTGTATCAAGAGGAGAAGAGATGTGCACCCTAAGAAGTTGTGCTTCCCTCGCCTGTGACCCATCATTGATTTGTCTTTGTTAATCATTCTGAATACTCCCCACCAGAATGTTAGTCACAAAATAGTATTCCAATGACTAAAACACCCATGAGGGGTAGTGTCAACAAATACCAAATTTATCCCTCAGAGAGAAAGAACAGTGATTGTCTATTTAGATGATTTAGTTACTACAATCCAATTCTATCCTGAGGAAATTTGGTCTCTTCCTTGGAGTGCTGTGGGAAGGAAATATATTCAGAAAAAAAGAATTGAATTTCCACGATTCATTTATGAGATTCCCTTCTTATTAGGAAGCAAATCAATAAGATGCCTGAGAATGAATATTTCCCTACCCTCCCAGCTGCTTTTATAGCTATTAATCCATGTTGGCACTGATCAGGTCCCCAGAAAGGATTCAGACATGGAATGAGTATTCTTATTGCTCCTGTGAATTGGTGAGGCCATGCTTGGCCTCCCTCGGCTTACTCCGAGAGGCAGTGAGTGGTGAATTACCAGCTGTTGGACCTTAGGCAAGATTTTTACTGAAATCTTGGACAAGATTTTTATTTTCTCACCTAAAAGATGAAGATAATGGTAGCATGAACTTTGCATGTTGCTGAAAGAATTAGATCCAAACTCTGAAGGTTTCAGTATAACACGTAGCACACAGTAGAAACTTTGCCCACATTATTTGATGTTGCCTTACTTATTATTATTCCACATGCACAAGGAATCCCAAGGGTGGCTGATATTTTTATAGAAAGCTATAGAAGTTGAAGTATGACATTGTGGGTTGAACTAGGTAAACTAGGGTATCCTCTTTTTTTGTTAATTTTTTTGGGGTAACACTAGTTAATAAAATTATACAGGTTTCCAATGCACAATTCCACAACACACCATCTGTATTGTGTGTTCACCACCCCAAGTCAAGTTTCCTTCTATCACCATTTATCCTCCCTGTACCCTTCTGTACTTTCCCACACCCCCACCCTGGCAACCACCACACTGTTGTCTGTGTTCTTGAGTTTTTTCTTTTTCTTTTCTTTTTTGATGATTTCATGATCCCTGACCCAGCTCCCCAACCCCACCTCATCCCCAGACAGCTGTCAGCCTGTTTTCTATCTATGAGTCTGTCTCTTTTTAGCTTGTTAGTTCATTTTGTTCATTAGATTCTGCATATGAGTGAAATCATATGGTACTTGTCTTTCTCTGATTGGCTTATTTCACTTAGCATAGTGCTCTGCAGTTTCATCCATGCTGTTGCAAGGAGTAAGATTTCCTTCTTTTTTATGGTTGTACAGTATTTCATTGAATAAATGTATGACAGCTTTTTATACAGTCATCCTCTGATGGGCACTTGGGCTGCTTCCAAACCTTGACTATTATAAATAATGCTGCAATGAACACAGGGATGCATATATTCTTTCAAGTTAGTGTTTTGGTTTTCTTCAGATAAATTCCCAGAAGTGGGATGACTGGGTCATAGGTAGTTCCATTTTAAATGTTTTGAGGAAGCTTCATACTGTTTTCCACAGTGCCTACACTAATCTGCATTCCCACCAGCAAAGCACAGGGTTCCCTTTTCTCTACATCTTTGCCAACACTTATTGTTTATTGACTTATTGATTATAGGGGTGAAGTAATATTTCATTGTGGTTTTATTTTGCATTTCTCTGATGATTAGTGACACTGAGCATTTTTTCATATGTCTATTGGTCCTCAGTAAACTAGGGTATCTTCATAGAGGCTATATCTCTTTGATTTCTTGTTCCACATTAAGTAAAATTTTACTTAAAAACATGTAACATTAAAATTGCTTTTTTCTTAGCAAGCCTGAACAGTCATGGCCTATTACATCTATTACACCTAATAGTGTTGCTGTAAATCTCAGCAATTAGAGTGTCATCATCGTCTAAGGAGGACAACAGATATACTGCATGACAGCTGACACCTCAAGTCCAAAGCCCAGAGCAGACATTACTAATCAATCAGGGCGCTCTTCTGCCAAGTGTAGCATCAGTCATGCATTTGAGCAGATCACTGTAGACTGTCTCTCTCAGCTGATGAGATAATGACACACACTTCCTCCCTAACTAAAGGGGGCCATGACATGCACAAGCTCTGGTTCTGGTTTAACTGCTCACCAGCTGGATAGCATTTAACTGTGTTATTCTGCATTAAAAAGCTTATATTTTATTAAAGCTCAAATAAACATTTCTTCATCCTCTTCACACATATGTTGGGAGATTGACATGAGAGAATAGTGGAAATTTTATAGCAGCTTAACTCACATGGAAGTGCCTTTTCTGCTCTAGAAGAAATTAGCTCCAAATCCCATTTCATAACATGTGGCACTCCTGTTTCTCAGAGCCCCCAGGATGTTTGTGATTTCTGAGGGGGTCTCTGGTTTGCTTAGTCACATTTGTTTTAATGATTCTTCTTTTTAATACTGCTGCTTCTTAATGATATGTCATGTACATGATCCCCTGTAGGATACACTGACCTGGTTAAGGGTCCTTCCTAGTCTTTTTTTTTTTCCTAGATTTAACCTCCTCCCACAACACACACTCTCTAAGGAACTTCATAAATGCAGTAAGTAGATGGTTTGCATATTGGCTGTCCCTGTGTACAAACTCTTTTAGCTGCTTTACCACCTAAGTATTTTTTCTCCCCTTCCCTCTCCTCCCTGCTCCTCCCCTTCCCTTCCTTTCCTTCCTTTCCTCTTTCATCTTTCCTTCTTTTTATTTTTAAAAATTCATTGCACCACCTGTTAGAGCTCTCTTATCCCTTCACTTATTCTTAGTGCCTTATCTTCTCTTCACTTACTCCCCACATTTCTTTCTTGGATATAACAACAAATGTCAGAATATTTGCATTTGAAATTCATCCCTACTTCAGACCTTCATATCGTGACTTGGGCTTTATCTTCTCAGTCCCAAGTGGTAACTTATGGTGCCTTAGTAGTGATGGTCCCTTCTCTAAGAAGAATTATGTATATATGTGCTTGTGTATGCCTATATTTTTGTCCTAATAATTGATCCATTCTCCCCTATCTTACTATTAAGAATGCTGATTTTTAGCTGGCTCATTACTTAGCTGGTTAAAAAATACCCCCTTCTTCATCTAGCTTATTTTGTAGCAATAGGCAGCCAAATAACTAAACTAGGATTTAAATAGAAATCTTGTGTGGGATCTGTGGGAAGTCTCCAAAAAAGGGAAGAGAAGGCCTCTTCTATTCCTTCCTTTAATCTTCTGTCTGGAATGCTAATGAAATGTCTAGAACTCCACAGCCATCTTGTACTACGAAGACCAGGTCCACCCTAGGCATGGCAAAACAGAGTGTCTGAAGGCTTTGTCAAATTACCTAGTCTGGATTCCAATTTTTTCTGTTTGAAAATAAAACTCCATTGTTTGTATTCTTAGTTGTGCTCATATGACTTTAGATGGTGTCTTCTATTAGACTAAATGAGTTGGATTTTTGCAAGCAGAAAAACGTATCTTTTGCAATCTTCTCACATGTCTGTTACATCTATACTCAGTGGGTTCTGAGTAAATGTTGACTAACTCATTAATAAAATGCTGTAAATTAAAAAACACATTCTCTGTTGTTTAAGCTCCCTTATTCACACATTTGATTATTTTCAAAGCTTGCATCCTCATACATCTCTCAAATTTTACCTCAAAGTACCTATGAGATTCACCCCCAGTACCCAAAACATACACTCTCTTTTAATTCTAAATAGAGGGAGCTGCAGCCTAAGAGACAGGTGGATTAAATGTAAGCCCTTGGCCATGAAATGGTAGATCAGAGGTGCTCTAATGGGATATGAACATGGGTGCTGTTGAGAATTTTGTGTCCTGAACTAATCCCCTGGGCCAGGCAAAGAAGTGTAAGATAGTTTCCAGAAGACAGTAGCGGGAAGGGCATTTCAACACTAATGTCAACCTTATAAAGAAGACAAATGAATATGGTCCCTAGGAAGGCAACCAACCCCGTTATTCCCATGATGGGTTCCTGGGGAAGCCACAGGCAATTTTGTGGTTCAAAGGACAGACATCACCCAAAGGTTGAGAAGTTCAACTGAAGTGAACACTTAAGAATAAGCAAAACATGAAACAGATGTCAATATCAAAATAAGGAGTGTGTAGTAGCAACATTAGTCAAACATGAAAAATAAGTGGGACTAAAGAATGCATTTTTTTCCTTTTTCAAATATTTTACTGTTTTTCCAAATAGGAGGAGGTTTGGAAAATCTACGAAATTGCCAATATTGTGGTGGACTTACCATCACCTGGAGCTGCAAGGAGTTTGGTGTTGGCTCTTTCGTTCCAATTGGAGAAACTTTGAACATTTAATGCCTCACAAGAACTGTGGTTAAAGAAAAAAATAAGAGGCATCCAAACTGGAAAGAAGGGAGTAAAACTATCATTATTCACAGATGACATGGTATTGTACATAGAAAACCCTAAAGACTACACCAAAAAACTATTAGATTTAATAAATAAATTCAGCAAAGTAGCAGGCTACAAAATTAACATCTAGAAATCAATGGCATTTTTATACTAAAAAATAATTCCACTTATCATTGTGCCAAAAATTATACCTATGAGTAAGAGAAACCAAAGAAGGTAAAAGGTCTATACTCAGAAAACTATAGGACATTGACAAAAGAAATAGAGGAAGATACAAACAAGTGGAAGCATATACTGTGTTTATGAATTGGAAGAATTAAAATCATTAAAATGTCCATAGCTTCTACAGTTCAATGCAATCCCTATTAAAAGCCATAGGCATATTTCATTAATCTAGAACAAACATTCCAAAAATGTATATGGAACCCAAAAAAGACCCCAAATAGCCACAGCAATCTTGAGACAGAAGAACAAAGTTAAAGGTAATCACAATACCTCAAACTATACTACAAAGCTATTGTAATAAAAACAGTCTTGTACTGGCACAAGAACAGGCACATAGAACAATAGAAATAAACAGAGACCCCAGAAACTGACCCAAACCATTTTGGTCAATTAACTTTTGACACAGAAGACTAGAGCATACAATGGAGGAAAAATAGTTTCTTATATAAATGGGAAAATTGGACAAACACTTGTAAAAAAAAAAAAGAAAAGAAACTAGACCACCAACGTACACTATACACAAAAATAAATTCAAAATGGATGAAAGACTTAAATGTAAGTTGAAAAATTATAAAAGTCCAAGAAGAAAACGAAAGTGGTAAAATCTCAGACATCATATGTACCAGCATTTTCGCCAATACATTTCCTAGGCACAGGGCAAGAGAAACAAAAAAAAAAAAAAAAAAAAGGAAAAAATAAAGTAATGGAACTACATCAAACTAAAAGCTTATGCACAGCAAAAGAAACCATCAACAAAACGAAAAAGGAGCCCACTGCATGGGAGAACATATTCACCAATGATGCATCGGATTAGGGGTTAATTTTCAAAATATATAAAGAACTTATGCAACTCAACATCAGAAAGACAATCCAATTAAAAAATGAGCAAAGGACATGAATAGACACTTCTCCATAGAGGACATACAGATGGCTAATAGATATCTGAAAAAATGCTCAACATCACTAATCATCAGAGAGATGCAAATAAAAATTAACATGAATTATCACATCACACCTGTTAGAATGGTGACCATCAATTAATTAACAAATAACAAGTGCTGGTGAGGATGCAGAGAAAAAAGAACCCTAGTACACTGCTGGTGGGAATGCAGACTGGTGCAGCACTGTAGAAAGCCACTAATATGGAGTTATCTCAAAAAATTAAATATGGAACTGCCATTTGACCCAGTGATCTCACTTCTAGAAATATATCCTAAGAAATCATAAACACCAATCAGAAAGAATATATGTACCCCAATGTTCATAGCTGCATAATTTACAGTAGCTAAGATTTGGAAACAGCCCAAGGCCCATCAGCAGAAAAGTGGATAAAAAAGCTATGGTAATTTATACAGTTGTAAAAAAGTAAGAACTCTTACCATTTGCAATAACATGGGTAGATCTGGAGAGTATGAGAATTCTTTCTTGATCCTTTCAGTACAATAATTTTATTGAATTTTTTCTCAGCATTGGTTGATATTTATCAATATTTTTAACGGATCTGTGAGTTCTTTCAGTGTGTTGACCCAGTTCTTCCTCATCTGCATATTTGTTTTATTATAATAAAAATCTTACTTTTATTTCTGATTAGCAATTATCAATTTGTCAGAATAAAATTATAAATGTTTAAGAACATTTATAAAAATTTTATTTTATAAAAATTATATATATAATTTTTTCCTCCATACCTATCATTCTTCCTTTCAACACTTTTAATTCTTTTTGTCATTATTTGCTACATTTCATGTGTTTTCCAAATCCTATTTCCTGTGACTCTGATACTGCCACTTGTTTGATAGATGCAGTTTTATGTTCTATAAAAATATTATTTTTCCCCCTCAGTTTCTTTCCTAACTCTGCTAAATCTTCATCCATCATGTTATTATATTTTCTTACCATGTTTTTTACCATGTATTTCACCCAGGGCTTTAAAATTTATTTGAGAATTCATTAAAGTTGTTATTTCTTTTTTTTTTGTTTTCAATTAAAATTATTCTAAATTAAAACCCTTCTTTCTCCTTCTTCTCCTTTCTCTGTCCACCCCTCTCACTCTTTCCTCTAAAACCTGTCCCTTTGTGGGGAAGGAGGAATTGGGGAACAGAATTACCATGTAGAGACATGACAATTTTTCTATTCTCTCATTTTCTTCTTCTTTTTTTTGGTTTTATTTTATTTTTTAGAGTGGGGAATCTGTCTTCCTGTTTGCCAGAACAATAATGTTTATCTCTAATGTGTGAACTCTTATAACATGATGCCAATAATCTCTCAGCTTCCCAAGAAAGGCAGCTGCTGCTGTGGGTAATGTTGCCTCCAATTAATCCCTGTTTGGTTGTTTTTTAAATGTATCTTTATTGACTTCAGAGAGGAAGGGAGACATATAGAAACATCAATGAGAGAGGATCATTGGGTGGTTGCTGCCTGCAGGTCCCCTACTGAGGACCGCGCTGGTCCTGGTTCATATGGGCGATGCTCAGCCACTGGCCACACCTGCTGGGCGGGCCCGTGGCTCGCCTCCGTGTCTGTAGACGCAGGCGCAGACCTTCCCCACGCGCTGTTTTCCCTAAGTGGCAGCCCTGACCAACTTTAAAACCATTTTTCGTGAGACTTTTCAGCTGAAAATATTCAAGAACACCTGAATTGTGAGTAACAGATTTATTTGTATACTATTCGTTGCACATTGATTTCTTAAATTAAATTCAAACTAGTGTGGCGTGTGGGGATGGTTCCCGTTTTGGACGCGTGGCAGTTAACTGGTTTCCCTCTCTGGCTCAGTTAAAACGCCTACACCAGGGATCCCCTCGCGGAAGAGGGAAAGCCAGTGGGTGGGTTTCCTGCAGATTCCCAGGTTTCCCATCTGCGGTGTGAGCAGACTCCTCACAGAGGTGGAATTTCAGAGAAACCCTGTGGCTAGCACGGACTTGGTTCTCTGTGGTTACAGGCTTTTTCCTCCTTTTTATCGACCCCTTTGGCTACCGGGCCTTGGTTACAAACCTGGCTGCTACGATATATTACGTTATTACTACGCGATTACTTCTACCGCCTGCGAGACTAGAGAAAACTATTAACCACGTTTATCTCCTCCAACGCCACCTGGGTGGCCTCAGAGGTTACTTAATGGGGGGAAGAAAGGTGGCTCCAGAAGGCACGTGGAGGAACTTACTCTGGGGTCATCCCATGTCCCCAGTCCAGTCCTGCTCTAGTCTGAGACATTGGTATTTTTTGAGAATTTCCTCACTTGTATTCGGCCACTCTGTTTTCCCTTTCAGGAGGAAAGTCTGTTTCAATTTCCAGAATCTTTTTTCTATTGAGCCTAACTATAAACCAAATGATATTTCTGGATATTTAAACCACCACATAGGGGCCATGTCTAGTATTAGTGTCAATAATTTTTACTTCTTTTGATTAATTTTTGTCCAGCTTGGAAAGGCGAAGTCTTACAAATTCCCAGGCTTCCTGTATTTTTCAGATTCCTGCATCCATATTTTTCAGATTCTTCCTCCTCTCGGTGCCATTGAACTATTTTAGCTTTTAAAGACGTATGTCTTATCTGCCTTGTTTGAGTCGTGTGTATGTGACAAGTGCTGCTCCAACTGTCAATGGTTAAGGACAAGTTGCTTTTTAGTTTCCAATTCATTATACCTTTATAAAATGCAGTAAGCATTGACTTTAAAGAAAATAAATTAAAAATAAGACATAGAATGCAAATTTGAATTTTTCTTCTTAACTTCAATAGATATAACATTACTTGCTGTCCACATTACTAAACACTTACTTGTTAATTTCTCTATTTATTCATTGCGGTGGGTCAGGCACAGTTGATGGTGCCCCCTTTGAGTCTTCACTGTAAGCACCGCAAGGGCAGGATCAAGGTCTTGATAACCTGTGTCTCCTTTTGAGTGTCCACCTAGCACTGTGCCCCAAAAATAACATCTAAAAAATAACTGTTGAATATATGAGTAAGACAATAATACTCCAAGTAGCAAGTGCCTCTTGAGGTCAAACTCTTAAGCTTGTTCATGACCTTCACAACTTCCTTTAGCATTGAAAAGATGCAGGTGTTATTATTTGGATTTAGAGCCAAGGCCCAGAGAAGAATAGGTCTACACACCAGAGGCCTTTTTATGCATGCTGTTTTATTTGACCCAAGGTATTTTCCCTCAGATGCTATTTCATGTCTCTATAGGGAGTACAAAGCATGGTGTGAGAGACAAGGCAGGATATTAACCGGACCAGGGCCTAGGCCAGGTGTGAGCATTCTGTCTTCTGTCTATCACTTTATTTATCATCCTTCTCTTGAGGACTTTGTGAGGACCCTCCAATTCCCAGTGACACAAACCGACTCTATATTTGTAATGATGAAATGCTTATTGGTGATAATGCTGTCTCTGAACTAAGAAATAATGATCAAGCCTATGCATTTTGGTGTATTTTCTTCTCCAGAGCACTGGTTTATCAATTTGGAGAGAGTCACTAAGAAACTAGTCTGGTAACTGAGCTGAGAGTCAGACATCATCAGTAGGGAAGTGACAATAAATAAGATGAAAAGAAGGGCCTCACTTTCTGGTAAAATGAAGCCCAGCTCTAGAACCGAGTACAGTGTTGTGTGGAGGACTAAAATGCCCCTGGGGAATGCAGAGATGGAAAGCAAGGCCTCCTATTTGCTGATGGGAAAGAAAAACACAAAGAAAGCTCTTGATAAGGTAAAGCAATGCATGTAAAGGCCCAGCAGACCTGCACCTACAGTGCTAGGTTGATGCAGATGAGGGAAAGAAATTTTTAGGGACAAAGGGTCACTTCCCAGATTATTGAAATACACCATCACCCTGAATTGTAGGTGTGTACTCTAAATATTTCATCTGTTGATCCCTCTTGATTATTGAATATATACTTCCTTCGCCATCCCTGGTGGCAATCATATTTTGCATGTAATTTTCTCATATTTCTCATGACTATATTTACTTGTCTATAAAGCTGTTTAATGTTGAGGTTTTTTTTTTAAACAATATGTTTTTATTAACTTGAGAGAGAGAGGAAAGGAGAGGGGGAGTAACATTGATGAGATGAGAGAGAAACAGATTGGCTGCCTCCTGAATTCCCTGCCCCACTGGGGATTGAACCACAACTCCGGTGTGTGCCCTGATTGGGATTTGAACTTGGTGCATGGGTCAACGCTCAATCACTGACCACACTGGCCAAGCTCTAATGCTAAGTTTTTATCAGAGTTGTTGCTGGTATATTCAGTCAATAGTTTGCCCTTGTTTCTGGCTTTCTGGACTCTGCTGTCTGGAGAAAGGCTGTCAGTAAATTATAATAACTGCATAAAATTGTGTTGAGCTCCTGTGAATTGAGAGATGAAACAGTGAAGCCTTAAAGAGGCAAAGGAATGATTGAGTCCAAGGATAAAAAGTGACCAAAATGTCCAGAAATAGAACAGAAGAGCTGATTTGTTGATAGTTTAAAAATATTGTTAGGGCTTTTCTTTCCTTTGAGACAGGAAAGGGATTTTACCTTATGAGAAGCTTCAGGTGGATATTTCTAAAACTCTGTAACCTGGGATATTGTTTAATAAATATTTGCTGATTTAATGAATGGACCTGAAGAAGCCATTCACAACATTGCCCCCAGGGCCACATTGGGTCTTCTGGACTCAATGAGCTTGGATAGTTTAAAATAGTTTGGTGAGTGGGCACTAGGCTTGGGAAAAGTGTAATCCAGTTGAAGTCTTTTTAAAGCACAACTAGACTGGGGATCATGGTAGCTCAAGCTGTATTTTAGGTGTCGTTTTAGTATTACATTTCATTTCATAGCTGAACATGAGTTACCACTTTCTAGACCAGTGGTTCTCCCAGCTTACCTTGCTGCCTCTTTGACATGTGATTCCTATACAGGGATTCTATTGCACTACCACTGAGGTTTCATTCTCTCCAACATACAGAAAGAGCTCTGGGCCCAGGAGACCAATTGGACAGGGACCCCTTGAGATAGAAGGTGACTTTCATAAGGTGACTGGGTGCTTTCTACAACCATTTCTGATGTGTGCATCAACTCTGCTCTGACTTTTAATACTCGCTTGTAGCCATTCTAAGCAATGGCAAAGATGTCACCAAGACAAAGAGTTTGCTTGTGGGTCAGTTGCATAGCACTTGGATGATGTGAGGTTATCCCAGGAGGGAAATACTCTTCCAGTTTACATCCTGGATCTGCGAGAAGTGCAGAACCTTCTGTCATGCAGTTCAGTGAACGCAGGAATTCACAGCTCCAGCTGGCAGCACGGAGCATGGCAGAATGCAGGATGCATAGGAACTCAGCTCAGCCTGAGGTGGCAGGAGGAGGGAGAGGAAGGGGGAGAGTTGCCTGCAAAGATCCTGTGGAGGCTCAAAGGATGAAGGGAGGAAAGCCTCTGTTGGAAGCCTAGGAACCATTGGATGAGGAGGTATTTTGCTATTAATAGTGGAGAGTGAAAAGCCTTCATTCTCTCTGTTCTTCCTTTGGCTTCTTGTGTATTTCCTCCCCACCCCCCACTCTTTTTGCCCCTTCCCTTTGCTTCACCTTCTTATCTCCTTACTTCTTATTGGCTATTATTTCTTGGAATTTTAAGAATCGTTTGCCCTGATCAAGCCCCAAGCTCCTCTTTTCTAATTCTCAATAATGAAAATGATGTGGACTCAAATCCTGGATCATCAGACTTAGAGTACCTATAAAATAAAAACGTAAGCCTGACTGTTATGATTCAGTGGTGGAGCATTACCTATGAACCAGAAGGTCACAGTTTGATTCCCAGTCAGGGCACATGCCTGGATTGTGGGCTCAATCTCCAGTAGGGCGCATGCAGGGAACAACTAATTAATGATTCTCTCTTACCATTGATATTTCTATTTCTCCCTCTCCCTCGTCTCTGAAATCAATAAAAATATATTTTAAAAAATAAAAGCTCAATCCAGTGAAATAACTATCCACTAAACAAACAGCTGCTCCATTGGGATTTTATAATTAAGTAGAGGAGAAACACATGCGCATTAATATTTCAATCAACATTAAACACATGGAGTGCTTATCATGAATTACATCCTAAATGAGACATATTATAGACATTATAGACATATTATAACAATATCTTATATTGTTATAGCACTCTTTAAGAAGAGCCTGATTATTTCCATTTTAATAATGAGTTACTGAGGCTAAAAGATTAGAGCTAAGAATGAACTAAAGAGACATTTGCCCTGATATATATGAAATGAAGTATTTGATTGGTAATGGAAATCTTTTGTTAAAATAAAAAAATTAATATATTTAAAGCTTTAAATATATTTATTTAGAATTTATTAATGATTACCATAAAAAGAAATTTTTTTATCAATTTTTTATACATATCTCCCCATTGCCCCCCTCCCTCCCAGGTATAACCCAACCCCCCAGTGTCTATGATCATTGGTTATGCTTATATGCATGCATACAAGTCCTTTGATTGATCTCTTATCTACCTCACCTAACTTTAATCTTCCTGCTATAATTTCACAGTCTGTTTGAAGCTTTACTGCCTCTGTATCTATCCTTTTGTTCATTAGTTTATAATGTTCTTTATTATCCACAAATGAGTGAGATCATGTGATGCTTCTCCTTCATTGACTGGCTTATTTCACTAAGCATAAGGCTCTCCAGTTCCAACCAGGTTGTTGCAAATGGTAAGAATTCCTTCTTTTTAATGGCAGCATAGAATTCCATTGTGTAGATGTACCACAGTTTTCTAATCCACTCATCTGCTGATGGGCACCAAGGCTGTTTCCAAATTGTAGCTATTGTAAATTGTGCTGCTATGAACATAGGGGTGCACAAATCCTTTCTGATTGGTGTTTGTGATTTCTTAGGATAAATTCCTAAGAGTGGGATTACAGGGTCAAATGGGAGATCCATTTTTAGTTTTTTTGAGGAAACTCCATACTGTTCTCCACAGTGGCTGCACCAGTCTGCATTCCCACCAACAGTGCACAAGGGTTCCTTTTTCTCTGCATCCTCGCCAACACTTGTCTTTTGTTGATTTGTTGATGACTGACATTCTGACCGGTGTAAGATGGTATCACATTGTCATTTTGATTTGCATCTCTCGGATGATTAGTGACTTTGAACATGTATTCATGTGTCTCTTGGCCTTCCTTCTGTCGTCTTTCAAAAAGGTTTATTTAGGTCCGTTGCCCATTTTTTTTATTGGATCGTTTATCTTCCTTTTATTAAGTTGTGTAAGTTGGCTGTAGATTTTGGAGATTAAACCTTTTTCAGTGATAACATTTGCAAATATGTTTTCCCATACAGTGATCTTTCTTGTTGTTTTGTTGTTGGTTTCTTTTGCTGTGCAAAAGCTTTTTATTTTGATGTAGTCCCATTTGTTTATTTTTTCTTTAGCTTCAATTGCCTTTGGAGCAGTATCAGTGAAGAAGTTCTTTCAGCATATATCCTAGATTGTGCTGCCTGTGGATTCCTCTAGTATTTTTATGGTTTTCCTTCTAATGTTTAAGTCCTGTGTCCATTTTGAGTTTATTTTTGTATTTGGTGTAAGTTGGTGGTATCTGCTGTCCAATTTTCCCAACACCATTTATTGAAGAGGCTTCATTGAATGTTCATGCCTCCTTTGTCAAATATTAGTTGAGCATAGTGGTTTGGGTGGATATCTGGGTTCTCTATTCTATTCCATTGGTCTATATGTCTGTTCTTGTGCCAGTACCAGGCTGTTTTGAGAACAGTTGCTTTGTAGTATAGCTTGAAATCTGGTATTGAGATCCCATCTACTTTATTCTTCTTTCTCAGAATTGCTGTAGCTATTCGTGGTCTTTTTTTGTTCCAGATGAATCTATGAAGAATTCTTTCTAGGTCTGTGAAATATGCCGTTGGTATTTTAATGGGTAGTGCATTGAATCTGTAGATTGCTTTGGGTAGTATGGACATTTTAATGATGTTGATTCTCCCAATCCATGAGCATGGTATGGTCTTCCATCTGTTAACATCTTCCTCTATCTCTTTTTTCAGTGTCCTGTAGTTTTCTACATATAGGTCTTTTACCTCTTTAGTTAGGTTTATTCCTAGGTATCTTAATTTTTTTGGTGCGATGGTAAATGGGATTGCTTTTTTAGTCTCTCTTTCTGTAATTTCACTATTAGTGTATAGAAATGCCACAGACTTCTTAGCATTAATTTTGTATCCTGCTACATTGCCGAATTCATTAATTAAGTTAATTGGTTTTGGAATGGAGTCCTTTGGGTTTTTTAAAAGAAAACTTTTATAATAATGAAGACATACTTACAACCTTGTAAGTCATATTTTCCATGTAAAGACTTGTTATATTTCATCCATCTAATTTTTTTTAAAAAACTATAGTGCATGAGGGAAAGGAGACAAAATATAAGGGTCATAAACAAAAGACCCAACTATTACATTAGCTTTGGTTGATAAATGAATTTCCTCCTGCATAATTTTCCAATATAACCAAGTCATCTTGAGTCCCTTAGCCAGTGTTTTCCCTTGATAAAGTGCACTTGGAGCCGAAACCGGTTTGACTCAGTGGATAGAGCATAGGCCTGCGGACTGAAAGGTCCCAGGTTTGATTCAGGTCAAGGGCATGTACCTTGGTTACAGGTACATCCTGAGTAGGGGGCGTGCGGGAGGCATCTCATCAATGTTTCTCACTCATAGATGTTTCTATCTATCCCTCTCCCTTCCTCTCTGTAAAAAAATCAATAAAATACATTTTTTAAAATGCACTTGAAGGAGTTGGAAACTTCACAATTAGTCTTTATCAATTCCTATTGCTATTGATTTTTATTATTAACTAGAGGCCCAGTGCACGAATTCTTGCATGGGTAAGATCTGGCCATCCCATCCCATTGGGGGCCCATCGGGCCAGGCCAGTAGGGTGAGAAGGGGCTGCAGTGGTTGGTCAGCCAGCCCCACCCCTGATTTGGGTATGGGGATGCAATCAGGGGCAGGGCTGGCCAGGGGGAGGGACCGAGGGTGGTTGGCTGTCAGGCCTGGCCCTGGATCCAGGTGTTGGGGACCGACTGGGGATGGGACTGGCTGGGGGTAGGAGCTACAGGCAGTTGGCTGGCCAGCCCTGCTCCCAACTAGGGTGTTGGGGCCAATCAGGGGCTGGGCTGGGCCAGCCAGGGGGGTCTGATTGGGGCCCAGATCAGGCTGGTTGGTTGTCACAGTATGTATCAATAGCTACCAGTTGTTCTGGTCCTTCTGCCATTCTGGTTGCTGGGCTTTTATATATATATATATGTTATTACTGACTGTGTGATTTGGGGGATGTTGCTTAACTTTCTGAGCCTTGATTCCTTATTTAAAGAAAACACAGATTTATTTTGGGGGGCCAGTATTCATCTCTTTTGAGTGTTTGTTCATTTTTCCTCCCTCATATACTTCTATTTCCCTCAAACTCCCAACTTGCCTGGAGAAGTGTCTTATAGAGAATAGATAGGGGAACTTCTCACTGAATCAAATACTGTGTTGATCAAGTCTGGGTCAGCTCCTGCATTTTCCCCTTGGCATTGCACCATTAGCACCTGCTGCAAAGTCAACCCAGGGAAGGATAATTTCCAAAGAAAAGCCCAACATTTTCATTTCTAATTTCCTTCCTTTTGGGTGTCAAACGGAAACCAGGCAAGATATAATCATTGAATTTACTTCTGCAACAGCCCTATTTTTCATATTTATCCTGAACTTCAGCTAGAATATGTAAATTTTTTTTTTAGTGAAGCCATTTTCACATTGGTTCTCAGATTATAATAAGTGATTGACCATCTATTTGTTCCTTGTAAATCAAGCTAGCAGGTTTGGGTGACCCTTATCTATCCATAATCCAACAGATTGTTTAAACATGATAATTTTTTGTGGAAACACTTTATTTTGAATATTTTAGTGCCTAGTGCCTGAATGACTACAGAACAGTGGTTTTGATCAAGGGCAGTGCTCATAGAAACTATTTAGTGGGATAATTTTATCTAAAAACATTTTTTGAGAAATATATTACATAGAATGTGGAGTATTAAGACAAATTCAAAGATAAATACCATGTTCTAATGAGGGAGACAGAACCCTTATCCTCAAGTAGCTAATCAAGTACAAAGCAAGAAATGCTGACACATAACTAAGTAGAAACATTCTTTTGTTGTTTATATCCAGCTTTGGGGAAGGAATTTATGGCATTTCACAAAGAAACATGAAATACTGGGGACGGGGAGGTGGGGGGGGTTGTAAGGGGAAAAGTGAGTAAGAAAAACAAGAGCCAAAATTGAGGCCAGTTCACAATATACACTCCTCAGAAACTATGGGAGAACAAGATCCACCTTGGATGTGTATACAAGGATATCCCAGTGAATGGTACAGTTCCTGGCTCATAGTAGAAATTCAAACAGCAAATGGAATGTCTTCCATTGTAGGCTTTTATAGCACCTCTGCTAACTACACCAAAAACACATTTTGAGAATCCGAAATTTGAGGCCATCTTTTCTGGACCAGACTACGTTGCAAAGTTGGAAGCTGGAGACCCTATTGCCCTATCTTTTCACCTGGGATGACTGTGTTTTCTTTGAAGAGAGCAGGTGAGGGATGAGATATTACCATTTTATATCACTAGTCTAGAGGCTGTGACCTTTTTAAGGCATTTCTCTTGAATTGCATCATTGTTACATTTATTTTGATAGAGTTTTTCGCCCATGTTTATGGTTTTCCTCTTTCCAGCTAAAGGCAGGTCGAGAGCAGGAAACTTTCTTCATCTTTGCAAATGTCCCTGTTTATTATAGCAGGATACCTTGAAAGTAGTGGGCAGGTAATAATTCCTTTTAAAATGTTTATTTTACTGGATGTTAACAGATGCTAACTCAATTTGAGATGGGGCTTTGTCATGCAAACACCAGAGCATTCTGCAAAGCCTAGTTTTATATATTGACAGAAAGGCAGGGGGAAGAAAGTATGTGTCAATATACATGTGGATGTTTGTCTGATCATTTCATCAACTAGAGTTCTTTCTTTAGCAAAAATTACTCTAGATATTGGTGATACCAAATTTGAAGTATGGGTAGAGGAAATTAAGACAGAAGGGTCAGGAGGAAAGGGGTTGTGATGTAAAAGGCAAGGACTAAGTGCTATGGAAAGTTGAGTGCAGGTTAAGATGGAGAATATAAATGGAGAAAGACAGAAGCTTTCAAGCCACCGTAGAGTAAAAGAGAAATAGAAGAAGCAAGTAGTTCCTTTAAAAATGTTCTTTAAGAGAGATGAGGAAAGTTAGATGTATGTTTTAAAAATTATTATTAATTTTGGCTTCTGTAGCATGTTTGCTTGAACAAGAAAGACTGGATCACCTGTTGCCAGGGAACTATTCAGGTTACAAAAAGTGATGTGGCTTTACTTCAAAACTCATGCTCTAGGTTACACTGGTTGAAATTACTCACTGAGTTAGGAAGTTATGTAACCAGAAGGAGTAGAACAGAGCAAACCTCTTCAGGTGTTACCTTTTTTTTTTTTTTTAAAGTAACTTGAAAGCCTAAAATGTCTTAAATTTCATTAGTCAATTCAAAGAGCAATTCTATAGTGTTTTCATTTAACAAATTAGCAAATATTTTGGAAAATATCAAAACATATGAAGTGAATTTTAGTATGAGTTTTTCATAGCCAATCCCCAACTAAGTTAAAAACCTACACATTACTGGCGGGTTTACAAGTTGTACCAGAATTCATGGAAAACCATATGGAAATGCCTATCAAAAAGCTTAAAACTATTTCTACCCTTTTGTGAAATAATTATCCTAAAGCAAAGATCAGAATGAAGTCAGAATATGGATTATTATATACCTATTAAATGGAATCATTATTATTGTTATGATTTAACCTTTAGGTAATGATGGCTGATAATTTACCAATGGCTGCCCATCCCTGTATATACAGTTGACCCTGAAAAACACAAGATTGAACTGCATAGGTCCACTTATACATGGATTTTTTCAAATGAATACATACTGTTTTTGACCTATAGTTGGGAATCCGAGGATGCAGAGTGTCAATGTATACATTGATTGATGCCATTTTATTATAGGACTTGGAGCATTTGCAATTTTGATATGCGCAGCAGGTCCTAGAACTCATCCCTCGCAGATACTCAGGGACATTTAAGTTTTTCAGGAGTTAAAAGTTATACGTGGACTTTCAACTGTGCAGGGTATGGGTGCCTAACCTCTCTGTTGTTCAATGGTCAACTGTATACTCATGCACTCACATAGGCAAAAAATGGGAAGAAGATGCTGCAAATGTCAAGTTTTATTCAATTATTTTTTCTACTTTTTAAAATAAAAATTGTAGATGTGGATATGGTTTTAATAATGTGACAAAAATAAACATTTTCAGGGAAAATGTCTAGTTCTAACTTAAGCTGGTCTTATTCACTTTGCCTAACAACAGACTCTGTTAAATTTTCTACCAAAAAAAATACTTGACATGCAGACCTATCAAATAGATTTGTCACTGTCTCTTCAAAGGAGGAAATTGTTTCAAATGCATCCCTAGCCCAAAGCAGCTAATTTTGTTTTATCACTCATCAGCAAAGCTCTTCTGTTAATGTATGCTTTTTTAGCTCCATGCCTATTGGGCAAGATTCGGTACTTAATGGAAACCATCACACCACTGACTGCTAGGGCTCACCTAACACATTGGCTTTGAGAAGTAGTGGTCACCTAGGGCATGTTCATTTGATCCTACAGCACTGGGGAGGAATGCAGAGGTAGAAACAAGATGAGAAATCTCCATATGGGTGGGAGGGAAGGCCCAAAGGGAAGATGCAAGGACCTGAGTGGCAAATACAGGTGCAAAGAAGATTCTCTAATGGATGTCCATGGATGGGATAGTCCTATAGAAAATGAACTATTTCTCAGAACCAAAATATTTCTCCTGGCTGAAAGACATTTCCAGGTCGGCTTCCTTCTCCCTGGCAGCTGGTGTCTGGCAAACCCCAGCAGCTCTGTTTCTCATTATCAATATAACTGAGCTCCCACCTTACCTAAAATCATACCTGTGCTCCCTCGTCTGCACCTCTTAACTCCGCGTCCTTTTTGTTACTGGCATTCTAACCAGATTAAATTTGTTTGTCGTTAAAGTCTTTTTCATTACTAGATTTCCCAAGAGGTTCTGACACTTGGTGTTTATTCCCCTGAGAAGTGGGTTCTGGGGATGAATTGGATGTGGCTTGTCAGGAGCTTTGAAAACAAATCTGCTGGCAGCGAGGGAGTTGCTGTGAATGGTCTTCCCAGCTTAGTTTTAGGACCTGGTGTGATTCCCAAACAAGGTAGTGAGACAGGGCCATTTTATTTTTCATGTCTGTTGGTGGGAGTAATAACAGAAAACACACCGGGGAAGTCTTTAGAAGCACGAGGACTGCAGGGATTCAGGCACTGGTCTGTATGAAGAGGGATTTGTGAGATGCTGGGATAAAAGGCTGATACTGGAATCAAACCTGTCCACAGAAATGGCAGAGGAAAAGGGTCATCAGATTCCTTCATGAGTCATTTCTTGGGTTCATCATCGTCTTTTCAGCCTTTGACCAGGAAGTATGAAACCGTAGGTAAGGAGGAATACGTTTTAGGGATCTAAAGTGCAGCATTCTGATTACAGTTAAGACTGTATCACATGTACCTGAAAGTTTTCAAGAGTAAATCTGAAATGTTTTCACCAAAAAAAAAAAAGAAAGAAAGAAAAAAAGAAATGGTAATAACATACCAGCACAGACTCTTATTCTTAAGGTGCATCCCTGTCAATGGCAGCTTGTCAGACATGGTCTGCAGTGGGGCCTGGGGATCTAGACTTCAATAGGATTTGCAGGTGATTCTGTTGCAAGCAATCTCTTTAATTCACTCTAATATTGGCACAGTGGTTAGGGAAGTGGTTTTAAAATCAGGGCAGAGCTGTCAAGCCTTCTGCCATCCTTACTGTTCTATTCTGGGGGCATTTCTCATGTTGTGTCTTTGGTGCCTTTATCCTATCCATACCTCAAGGACATTTTTCTGCAATCACCACGCTTCTCAACCCCAGGAGGAACTTGTAGTCTTTCCTCCCATCTGCACACAAGTATTCTTAATGCAAGCTGCGCCCCATATTCACTTTCTATTATCAGAACAGCAATTGAGATTTCTTATATTAAATGTGAGGTAACAGAATCACAGAGACCTGAATTCAAAACCCAGGTCTTCTACTTCCTAGCATGTGACTCATGCAAGTTACATAACCTCTCTCGGCCTTGTTGTCTGTAAAAATGAAGATTACAGCATTATTTGTTTCATAGGCTTGTGGTGAAATATAAAAGAGTTAGTGCATGCTAATTTTTGTTGAATGAATAAAAGTTTAGCACAACGAAGACTCAATATGCTAACTAATTGCTGTCAGTATTCTAGTTTAATTCAATAGGTTTGTATTCAACTTTTACTATGCTTATTATTGCTTCTGAATTACCCATTAGGGGAATTTTTCATTTTCTTCCCATACAGAAGTGTTTTTTAGCTTACATTAACATTTCCTCTTTGCCTTAATGTCTCCCTTTTGGATCATTGTGTTTCTATCTTCTCTTACAGCTTTTTTCTTTAAACTATTTTGCTAGAATTTTTGCTCCTCCTCTCCTCCCCTCCCCCTCCCGCCCCCCGCCAATTCACTATATCCCAATTCTTGCCACAGGTGCTAGAAAGAGAACAGCACCCTTTAGTGAGCAAGCGACTGTGACATGTACAAGGTCCTTGCTTTCCTTCAATTAAAAGGCACGTGGCTGGGGCCTCCTTTCAATGGCGGGGGGAGGGGGGGAGGTAAATCAGCCATATTTCTGGGTGAGAAACAATTAGTTCCACTTACATTTTAGTGGAATTCTTACTCCCTCAGGTTCCTCTGTGTTGCCTGCCACTTTCTTTTTTGTTATCTGTGCTTATGTCATTTCTCCCCGCCCCTACCCCCTTTACCTTCTATATTTATTTAAATTAAGCTTGGTTGGTATTTCTTTGAAAAGAAAACACAAGCTTGCTAGGTTGGGAGGTTTTTCCAAGGCCTCATTGCTCTAGTAAAATCCTATATATGTAGGTCCTCCAAACCACCATTATTTGTGCTGTACAAACACCACATGCATGTTCTAAGGCATGAGCCCTCTGTGTAAGATCTGTTCACACATGGAAAACCAGCTGACATGTCAGCACTTCCATAGAGTGAAAACAAAAGGATCCTGGTCCAGAAAGGTCAGGGCTGTTCTACTGGGGCTGGTGCAACTCACCTTGACCTTTATTCCCAGTATGGGCAATATGCTAATGGGTATTCCAATTTTATACTTATACATAGTCTGCTTCCAAAGATGCGCCTCAAATTTTGAATTTCCCCAATGGAACAAGTGCTAGTTTCCTACTGTCATGGAATGATAGTACCACAAACTTAACAGCTTAATAAAATGACATGCATTCTTTTACAGTTTCTGTGTGTTGGAGTTTGGGTATCGCTTAGCTGGATCTTTTGCATAGTGTCTCACAAGACTTTGAAGTTTTGGCTGGGTTGTGGTCTCATCTGGGACCTGACTGGGGAAGGACTCAGCATAGGCTATGTTGATCACTTTGGTTGTTGGCAGAATTCAGATCCTTGATATTGTAGGACTGAGGTCTCCCAGCTGCCTGTTGGCCAAAAATATCATAAGCTCCAGAGGCTGCCATAGTTCCTTACCACATGGGGTTCCTCAACATGGCCTCTTAACTCCTCATAACTAGGAAGGGAAGAAGGGTGGGCATAAAAAGAGACACATAGAGAGAGTCAGACACAGAGAGAGAAGGAATGAGCTACATGGTTACAGAGCAGGGGAGGCATCTTAGGGAACAAAGGCAGCACCATTCTTTTTCTAGTATCAGACTGTGAGCCAGGAGGAACTTTGAGGGTTTATTCCATATTGTCCAGTGTGTATACCTGTTCTATAGATAAAAGAATAATGCCTGGCTTACAGGGCTTCTGTGATAATTAAGTCAATACCGCAGCCAAAAGTCCTTTTGGAAACTATATAATACACCTTAAAAACATGTTACTTCCATGGTTAGAAACCCAATTGAATAAAATTGCTCCTATTTTTTAAGACTTCTATGTGAAGAAAGGGATATTTTAAGTTTCATAAGAATATAGTCATTTGACTCATTCTCTTTGTAAAAGAATCAAGTATTCTGGACAAAGTTACAGTTCTCTTGATGAGCATCTCCAAATCCTAGCCCTTCCAGAAGTGAATATTCTGGCTGGTAAGTTATGTGTGTTTTTTAATCTTTAACTTTTTATACATTTATTTACAGGTTACTATAAATACACTTAAAATATTTCTAAATCAATTTGGAAAAGATAAACTAAATCAATACCTAGATATCTTTCCCATGCTTTCTATTATTGAAGTCTGAGTTAATTAATTTAAATAATTAATCTTTTAATTGATCTTAGTTTTATTATGCCAATATAGCATAACTAGAGGCCCAGTACATGAAATCTGTGCATGGGAAGGGGGATTGTCCCTCAGCCCAGCCTGCACCCTCTCCAACCTAGGACCCCTTGAGGCATGGACTATTGGTGGGGGGGGAACTATTTGGTCCCCACCGAATAGTTCTCCCCTGTAGGCCTGGTCTCTCCCAACTGCCCTCTCCTGCAGGCCTGGTCCCCCCACAACTGCCCTTCCCTGCTGGCCTGTCTTCCCCCAACTGCCCTCCTCTGCTAGCCCGGTCACCCCTAACTGCCCTCTGTGCTGGCCTGATCGTCCACAACTACTCTCCCCTTCAGGCGTGGTCTCCCCTAACTGCCAAACCCTTCAGGCCTGGGTCCCTGCAACTGTCCTCCACTGCAGGCCTGGTCCCCCCGCAACTACCCTCCCTTGCAGGCCTGGTCCCCCCCAACTGCCCTTCCCTTTTGGCCTGGTCTCCCCCAACTACCCTCCTCTACTGGCCTGGTCACCCCTAACTACCTATAACTGCCCTCCCCTGCAGGCCATCCTATGGCAGCCATCTTGTATCCACTAGGGGGCAGCCATCTTTGACCACATGGGGGTGGCCATCTTGTGTCTTGGAGTGATGGTCAATTTGCATATTACTCTTTTATTAGGTAGGATACTAATTTAAGAATCCTTCTAAATTTCAAGGGGATTCCTTTGAAGAAATTGGGTGAAGGAGATCAAAAGGTACACATTTCTAGTTATAAAATCAGTAATGGGATATAATGCATAGCATTGTGACTATTGTTAATAATATTGTATTGCACTTTTAAAAGTTGCTAAGAGAAGATCTTAGAAGTCCTCATCATAAGAAAAACATTTTTTATAACTATGGGGATGGATGTTAACCAGATCTATTGTAGTGATCATTTTACAACATATGCAAATATCAAATCATTATGTTGTACATCTAAAATAAATATGCTACATGTCATTTATACCTCAATAGGAAATAAAAATACATAGATATTTATAAAGCAAAAGGAAAGACTAACTTAAGAATCCCTGTGAATTTCTGGGTGTCTGTATCCTAAGAATAGCATTATCACACACGCAAGTAAGAGATTGCTATGTTAACTATATGAGGTGGTGGATATGTTAGTTCTCTTACCCTCGGTAATTGTTCTGCAATGTATACATATGTCAAGTCATCACATTATGTACTTTAAATATATAAAATTATGTTTGTCAATTATTTCCCAATAAAATTAAAAATAATCACATAGCAACAATGCTAGTCTTTTATTTTTTCAGTTTTAGATATTATTGATTGAACTTCTAGAACAGATGAAGATTTAGTTCTCCTTCCTCATTTGCCCCATACTCTGCATATGTGCCTCTTCTTTCCAGTACACTAACATAATAATGTGTAAAAAATACATTTTATTATTTTTGAAAGTGCTGTTCATTGATAAGATATATAATGTACTATGATTATATATTTTTTTCTATAAAACTCTTTGTTTTTCTTGGAAGTAATAATTACTTCATTTTTTCCTGTATCTTATTTTCTGTCTACCTGGTAATTATTAATCTACAAAGTCTTCAAAAAAACTATTTCTCTTCTTTTAACATGGCTGTGTACATCAGTGGTGAGAAATTGATACCTAATCCTCCAGAGCTGTTTTCGAAAACCAATGCCTTCTGACCTCTGGTCCTTCATACAGAACCAGTTTTTCTGACCACAGGATTTAGTACATTTTCTTTATTGTGGTGTTCTCAAACCTCATGATAATGTACCCAGTTTGGATCATTTTGTAGTCATCTTGCTAGACAATAAATCCCTCTCAGTCTGAAAACGCATCACACAGATCTAAGAAATTTTTCTTATTATAACTGAAAATTTTCTTCTTTCAGTTCTCTCATCAACAGGCCTTAAGGGTTTTTTGTTTTGTTGTTTGGTTTGGTTTTGCTTTGTGTTTACTCTTATGGAGATGCTACAATGAACAGTCTTACAGATATTTTGTGTTGTTCATTGGTAAATTTTCTGTACAGTATACTTGGCATACAGTAAATATGAGATGCAAAGTTGAATTTCTATATCATAAGATATGGATATTTTTTAACTTCATGCAAAAAAAATGTATGCTTCCAATATTGAAAAATGTCTGCAATATCATTGGATAATTTCATTCGGGCTTACTCACAATACTTCCATATCCCAGTTTCACATTTGCTTTTTCAATGTTCATAACTTCATGATTGACACCCTCCCCAAGCCAGTTTCTGACTCTTCTGGGGAGGAAGGACTAGGTAGAACCAAATCATAATCCCAGCTCTAGCTGTCTCTGGCTGCAAGACTGTTAATAAAACCCTCTCTGAACTTTAGTGTGTTGCTATATGTAAAATGGGAATAATAGTTAAGACCAGACCATTGATTTAACAAGATATGACTTCCCTTAGCTATTAAAAGATCCAATGAGATGCATTTAGGATAGTGCCTGACACACACAGAAGATATTAAAAATATTAATTCCTTCTCCTTAATTATCAACTAGTGGCTTAATGCATGAAATTTGTACAATAGTAGGCCTTCTTTCTCCCCAGCTGCTGGCACCGGCTTCCCTCTGGCACCTGGGACTTGGGTTTCCCTGGCAGCTTTGGCCTCATCTGGATGGTCATCTGGTCTAATTAGTATATTATACTTTTATTATTATAGATTATATGCATTTGGAGTTAATGGAATTACCATTTGTGGTTACAGATACAACTTAAATCCACACCATAACTATAACTGGGATCTAACATGACCCTGGCCAGACCCAAGTCTACATGACAAAATCCAGATATTCCTTAAAGGTCATCTAAGACCAATTCAAAGCTCCATCCCAAAAATGGAGTCTGGACTGGTCTAGAGTGAACATTCCACTTTGGATGTCCTAGCACTTTCCTATCTCCTGAGCAGGTTTCGGATTGTTCCCCTTCTAGCTTATATATTTTAGATCCATAACGTGACCTTGGTAAGAAAGAACAGTTTCTATTCCATAAATTCATTTTCCTCTGTCATTATCCAATCCATTTTTATGAATATTCATGGCATATAGTAACAATAAGCTAAATTATTGTTTGTTTGATTATATCACAAATCTAGTAACACTTATCTCTTATGCACATGATATTTGGAGCCTGGCCTTGTAAAGGTAAATGCCCCTTCCCCTTTGCATTTCTTTCTTTCTTCCTTCCTCTCATTCTGATAGGGAATGATGTGCAGCCCTTGCTTTGCCTCTAGCTTTCTGTCACATACCACTGACAGGGACAACGTGGAGAGTACAGTGGCATTTTGTCTGTTCACTGCTCACATCTCTACATTTTTTCCTTGACCTTGCCATTCCAGAATGTTCATCTGGAGCCCTACAAAGAAACTAGAGCCTAGGTTACAATTCCACTATTGACCACTACTTATCCTTATGCTGAGGGAGGCCTCTCTGACCCAAGCAGGTGAAACCAAAGCAATTCCTGTAGGAGTTCTAGGCAAAGTCACAGGCCAGGACACGTGGTGAGGATGGGATCATGGTGACAATCTAGAATTGATGTGATCACATTCTGTATTCCAGAATGTCTTTTTATGTTTCTTGGCCTACCAGACTCAGTGGGATGACCTTACTATTTTTACTGGGCATTTCAGAAAGCAGTTGAAAAAGAGCTTTATAAATGAAGGTGAGTTCCAGTCTAATATACTGAAATACCTGGTCTGCATGATTCATCACTTGGGAAAAACTTACTGAGTATCTACTATGTGTCAGGCATTGCATGTGAGGTTGGGAACCCTTGCCTATGGTACATATCCCTCTCCGACTCTCCTTGTCAAATCCCACAGGTGTGCCTTAATTATTGGAGTTATTCCATTAACTCCAATTTTTACTGCAACAGTAAAAATTTAAATTCTAGTTTATAAAAGAAAAGTTACCTTTGTTGCATACTTTTTTTAAAATACATTTTTTTATTTTTTATTTTTTACAGAGAGGAAGGGAGAGGGATAGAGAATTATAAACATTGATGAGAGAGAAACATCAACCAGCTGCCTCCTGCACACCACCTACTAGGAATGTGCCTGCAACCAAGGTACATGCCCTTGACTGGAATAGAACCTGGGACTCTTTAGTCTGTGGGCCAACAGGCTCTATCCACTGAGCCAAACCGGTTAGGGCATGTTGAGCACATTTAATATTCCATTTTTTGCCAATTACTTAACATACATTATTTCATTTAATCTTCATTTAAACTTTCATTATCTCTACTTTAAGAAATGCAGAAATGGGGATGCAGAGAGGTTATGAAACTTGCCCCCAGACAAACAGGTTGGAGCTTACAGTACCCAGTTGGTATCCAGGAACTCTACCTATAATAACCACCTGACTCTCCTATCTCATAAACACCCAGCATCAGGGATCCCATTGCTGCTTAACTCTGAAAGTATAAGACTCCTTCTTAAATCTTAGGGGTTCCCAGGTTTTCTCAGAATCCCTATGGATACCTCTTTCACTAAGAAGCCAGCTTTACCCACATTGCCTGTCCTCCTGTCCTCCTGTCTTGGCTTCTCCCAAAACAAATCTAGTCTCATCTCACATTTCTCTGAGGCACAGCTAAAACCAGGCCAATGACTTGACAAGCGATTACTAAAGCATTTGGAAAGCAGAAGGGGATTAAAATGCACACAACAGAACCCCTCCACAGACTTCCCACAGCACCTCCCTCGCTGACCTCTTACAAGCCACCATGTTGAAGGGGCCAGCTCCGCTGGACAGTTGGGAGACCCCCTAGTAGGCACCTCTGTCCTGGGCCCCCATTCTGCTAAAACCTACAGCAAACAAACCAACCACAAAATCTCCCCCTAAATGGAAGCACAGTCTGCATCTATGTCTCCATCCCCAAAGAAAGTTTTACATGATTATGTAGAGCCCTGTGTTCTGCAAACATCCCACATCACAAAGGGTCTTAGTTTCTTTTCCCAGAGCCCAAATGCCCTTACAACAATTGTTCATGGTCCCCCAGCCGCCTCCTCGACAGCTGCCCGCAAACTAAAATGAATTTAAGCCTGCTGTGTTCAGATTAGCCAGCATCCAGCAGGAAGCTTGAAAAGGGTCATTTCCCCCTTTCTAGCTATAATGCTTTAAAAACCTCAGGGCTCACTTTCAGTCAGGATGCCCAGTTTCACATTCAGGACTGTTTCTCAGCCAACACCATTTCCCATCTGTTACCTCCTTGCACCTGAGAGATTAATTTGTCACAATTGGGGACAACCTTCTGAATCTTCTCATGTCCCTACAGCATATTAATAGTAAGTTCTGAGCAAGGCCTGGGCCTGACTGTGAGCCTATTTTCATAATGTTTTTTTTTTTTGTTTCTTTGTTTTTCCTATATTCTCCTTCCACCCTTGAATTACTTCCCCATTCTTACCTGCTCTTTGCTAAGGCAGAATATTTGACTGGGTTTTGTTAATTCATGGGGAATATTATTCTTAAGAACCATGACACCACTTTCTATAGGATTTCTAGGACCTGATGAACATTCTTTTGCTAATCAACTTCCTGACCTCAGCTGGTTCTGTGCAGGTGTGCAGTTTTAAATGAGCTGGCAGTTCAAAATGGGCTTTAGCCAAGCCCCGCACAAACAAGCATAGTTTTATTCTATCTTTTGTTTCCTCTCTTTGTGTACAGCAAAAGAACACCCAGAACCTCAAGCCTGGAGTGTTTCTATAAATCACCCTCACACAATAGGACAGGGTAGGATTGTACCTAGAAATCACTCTGATTCCTCTTCAACCTTTACCTTGCTTTCAAAGGAAAGGAGGGGAAACAAATCATTATCGATTCATTGATCTGTTTTGAAGCATGTGGTCAGAAAGGCCAGGCTTGTCTCATTGCCATATGTGGGAAGGAATTTAATCTGATGCCTAATCTGAAATCTGACAGAAGGGCACTGGTGAGCCTTTCTGTTCATAAGGAAAGACATTGTGGAGATATGCCCCCAGAGGTGCATAAATTCTCTCAGGCCAAAAGTAATAGTATGTTTATAAAGATCTCATTCCTCCCCATCCTGTGCATGGCTCTAGCCTTAAAAAAAAAAAAGAAAAGAAAAGAAAACCCAAAACAAAACTTAGCCATAGTTTACTTGATAGTCCTGGATTAATTTATCTATGGGACCATTTAAAGAGAAAGGCCAGTTATAATTCATATACAGACTACTATATTTAATAACATCATTATGAATCCAGTCTTAATGCACTTGTCCACCTTCATGGAACCTGTCACTTTGTCTAACAGCCTTTGATTATCCCAGGCTATAGGGAACCTCATTTTCAATTTTTGGATTATCCTCCAGTGACATAGGAAAGTCATTGATAGTCTTTAGGAATGAGTAGCCTAATAGAACTTGTAAAGTGTGTGTGTGTGTGTGTGTGTGTGTGTGTGTGTGTGTGTGTGAATGAAAATGATTCTCTCCATCCAATAGCATAACGTCTTGGTTTAACGTTACTTATATAGGACAAGAAATTAGTGGATGAATTTATTATCACAATTATTATCAAATAACCACAAATCCAGGCCTGGTTTTATGACCAGCAGTAAATCTACACTTGGCAGGATTTCATTACCAATGGGAAGTCTGACAAGCAGGCAGAAAAACCTATAGGAATTAAAAATGTTATTTTTTTAAATTACTCTCTCAATATTTAAAAAAAAGTTTATCTTAAACATAGCAAGTCATATTTTCTGTGCAAACTGGTGCTCATGACTTACTTGCCCTACACGTGGTAAGTTAGCAAAGTGTGCTCTAATGTGTGCTGACCTTCAATAAAGATAAATCATAAATAGGAATGAACTTCCCTTCATAAACCATTCCTAGGTTTCTCCTGGCCTGGAATCAGACAAGTAGCTCTCACATTTACATGCAATTATATGTGAGGGTGTCTAATCAAGAAAACAAATCAAAGAAGGAAGTCTTATATCTATATAGAAAGAGCCTTGGATTAGCATAAAGCCATATTGAATAGAAAAGAACACATTTTTCCTAGTATTCTATTATTATTATTATATTTATATTTTCTTCTCCAGTGAAGTTTGGCTGAAAGATATCCTCACACATTGAGTGAATCCATTGGGGACTTAGTCTGCCTGGGATGCTTGATGGAGTTTTGATAATAAAACAATTACTATGGCTGCATTTTGTGAGTTAATCATATTGAGTTTTCAAACTTGGCAAGCTAAGTCACCTAAAGAGATAACTGCTGTGCTAGTAAAACTCTGACCAGAGGGCTGCCCCCGCACAGGACTCAAAGCTTGAAATTTGCAGGACACATTGCATTAGTTGTTTTATTTGGGTTTCACGTGAATTCTCTTATGTAGATACCACAGAACTGTTCTCTGTGTTTTACAAGGGTGGAGACTGTCTGACAGGGTAAGTGGCTTGCTCCAGACCAGCTCTACCACTGGTGACAGAGTCCTAGTTAGAACGGTGGTCTCTCATCACAGATGTTTCAAACTCGCAGAGGAGGCCTTTACAATCCAGCAAGAAAGAACAATCAGCTGTCCAATCCCCTGTTTTTAGTCTGTGATAGGTACTCAGAAAATAGTTGCTAAACAAACGAAAGCACCAGCAAATTGCAAAGAAGACAGTAGAGCAGTTAGGGCTGTGGTGGGCCACACCCTAAGCTTCTCTTCCACCTGCAGCAGTCTCACCCATCAGCACTCACTCCCAGGGCTGGTGGAAGGAAAGCATGGCCGGCCGGACGTGTTGTGGAATTTGCTATGAGACTCTGGCCTGCTGTTTCTCCACCGAGTCCAATTCTCTGGCTTCAGGTTTCTGCTTGCTCATGTGTACTGTATGTGAACCAGCAGTGACTGGACCTAGCAGGAGTCTGTAATACTCATTAGCAATTACTTCCATAGCATTTGCATTCAGCCAAACAGAAGTGCTAAAATACATTTGCACCTACCTGACTGTAGGTCTATCAGTTAAATGTCAACAGGAAGTATCAGACAGGGATTAACATATTACAAACTCTAAGCAAAGAGTCACTCAGATTTCATGAGACCTCAAGAGGGGAGAGACAATCCCTATGCCCTATGCTTATTTGTTGTTTAACAAAATGTAACGTGTAATCCTTGAAATGGCCACAGGTCAAATACTCCAGAAATTGAACTGTGTTCAGTGGTTACTGCACTTAGCTGCAGTTTTCATTATTGACATGTCTTACATGGCAGGATGGATGTTACCTTACCCTGGTTCATTTTCATTAGTATATTGCTAACTCAGGGTAATGCTATTAGGAAATGAATCATAAGATAAAAGTGGGTTTTACAAATAAAGAAGGATATTATGAGATGAACCATTTCTACATTTAAATACAAACTGAAACAATCCATTCATTCTTTTAACCTGTAGACTGCAGTCAGATGTGTGTGTGTGTGTGTGTGTGTGTGTGTGTGTGTGTGTGTTTAAGTTGCTTGTAACAAAGATTATTCTAAATAAGTGTGTCCTTACTCAATAGTCTAAAGTTTTGGCTGTACCACCCATGCATGCTCATGCTCCAAATTCTGGCATGAGCTAAGAATATTATATTATAATTCACATATAAACCTCTCCCTTGACCACCATTAGAATTTTAATTCCCAGGCTAAGACCAGGTCTCTGGTTGAGTACAAATTTCAGTGGGATTTGGAAAAATCCTTTAAATAGATTTTTATTGGTTTTTAAGAACAGGGTTATTTTGTGCTAATAATGGGCATACATTAGGCTTTAGATAATTGCTTTATGTAAGTTAGAGTTTTGGCTTTCAGCTAAATAAACACTCTATGTGTTCACAGGTGTATTGTCCTCAAGGGCACTTGCTTTTAAGGGTGGCAGCTGTTGCCAAGGTGTTGCTGATACAGTTCTGCATATAATTTATTGGAAACAGGTGCTGGCTCATGATGAAGATAGACAGGAAACTAAAGCAGACAACATGTTTAACCACCATTAAAAAAGTTCAGGCTCAGAGAGACAATGTGTCTGAGATGTTTGGGGGATGTTGCCAGCATCCCAGTGCAAGTTTAAAAGCTCCTGCAGATCAGCATAAGGAAGAAATTGTACATGAATTTCAAGCAGCCCAGCCTAATGAGTGCCTGATGCTATGCTGCCAGATTTAATTGATTGCATAAAAAAATTTTAGTTTGTGTAAGGCTAGCAAAAATTATAAAAGACTTTCCTAAGCTAATTGTTAAAAATTACTTTCAAATGAGGTAATAACTGTTAGTTTTCAATGATCTGGACAGTGGATTAGGCTTATAATATGTTTTCTTTATGCTCAAAGTATTTTCTTTGGATTCTGTCTGTGGACCCTTAAGTGTCCGGAAGAGCCCAGGATGGGTGTCCACTGGGCATGGGTGCAGGTGAGGGCAGTGAGGCAGGAGACAGCATCTAGAAACAGGAGGACTAGATGTTCACTCTCTCCCTGTGGCTGCTCCTCTACTATGGAGCCAGTCAGCAGGTTTGCAAATACTATCATGTTCAGCATCTTCTGGCCCCATGTAGGAGTGGAAATGGCCTAGAGCCTCGGCACTCCAGGAGTGAGCCCTCAGGACCAGGTTTGCCCCGGTGAGAATGAGGAGACATATCAGCTCATGACAGCTAGACATTCCCAGGTGAAGAGGTGTTTGTATATTTTCCCAACTAATCTCCAGTCTAATCAGTACACCACATAATACACATGTGCAATAAATATGCATACTAAATATGACTGAAAAAGAAGTCGTTAAGAGTGCGTGCACAGTTTTTCAACCTCAAAAACCTAAGTATCTTGGCCATTTACATGTTTAAAAAATACCCACAGGCATTAGACCACATTACGGACTAATGGCCTGCCAAATTTCATTTTTTGGCGAAAAAAAATCTATGTTTGAGTTACAACACATGAGGGTAAAAAAAGCAACTGAAACAACAAAATTTGGTTAAAAAACATTTTTTGACCCCCAGGATTAGACTGCGTTTGCCAGAAATATTGACAAAACTCTATACCAACACCAACAGGCATGCACAGTCTCATATCTGCTTTATGTGAAAAAATCATTGACAATTTAATGCTTGCATTAATTTGAAAGAATTTTATGCAGTAGGTAGAAACTTTCACATTACCATTCCTAATCTCTACCAGCCGTCTTGTTCCCTTCGCCGAAGGAAAGTGACTGACAGGCCAAAAAAAAAAACAAAAACAAAAAAAAAACACGAATCTGCTGAAGGGCCCATGCAGCTGCTATATCCCCCTTCCAGCAGCCCATCCCAGGCCCAAATGCAGGAATTCGCTTTGCATGCTGCTCAGAGCCTTCAACGGAGGTTTAGCATAGGAAAGCAAATAGCTGGTGTAAAAATAAACCTTTTATTTAAAAAAAAACCTCTATAAGGCCCCTTTATTTAGTGGGAGAGTCACTCAAATAAACACACCGTTAACAAACTTATATAATGAATAATAATATATACTGTAGCAAGTGATGAAATGGAATCCCACAAAACAAGTGCTGAAATCTGATGATTGATTATCAAACCTATAGGATAAATAAACCTTCTCCAATTGATAGATAGTCTTGGGGATGAGTTTCTATAGAAATGCCACATAAGAAAAAGCACCAGTCACAGATGTCCAGGGAGAGTCAAATTCTCAATTTAGCAGGATTGGGTTTAAAGATAGAACCCTTTCCAGTGAGATTGGAGGACATACTGAGATGCTTTGGTCCCATTGATGGAAAAATGTGCTTTCTTCATCTGAGCTAATGAATTATCCAGGCCATTTGGGATCCATGTGTCCGAGTATCAGAAGAAGCTATTTTTAATTTATTAAAAGGGAAATTGAGAACCAACCTGGTTTCCTTGCACATGCCTCTTGCCAACAACCCAATAAAAGCACTCATTCAAAGGTTTTTATTCTCTAGCTTTGGTTTTCTAGCTTTCCATCCTTATTCTTCTCTCTGAGCCAATGTAGATATCATGGTCAAAAGCTTCTTAGTGATTTTGGAAGGGAGCTGGCTTCATGTTTGTAACCAGCCATGCTCTGATGTGTAGGCTGCAGAGTTATGGGTAATAACAACTAATGTGAAATCCCATATGGCAGCAGCAACACCTAAAACTCTCCTTTCCCATCACTTAGCAGAGTCTTCATTTTGAAGCAATGGAATCAATGTCTCTCCAAGGGTACCACGACTGCCACTTTTGTGACTGTGCTTTATTTATCCCTGATTTTGAAATATAGAAGTTTGTAATACAACAACCATACATGTTAGACTAATTCTGTGGGCATCAAGGACAGTAAATCCATCTGATCATCCATCCATCCATCCATCCATCCATCCATCCATCCATCCATCCATCC
>JAAGEH010000020.1:16966116-17003259 GCA_011751065.1 Lasiurus cinereus
TCCATCCATCCATCCATCCATCCATCCATCCATCCATCCATCCATCCTAACAGTGTCCTGTCTGCCTGGTTTCATAGTACACCCCTAAGTCTAATTTCTTCCAGGTATTGTATTAAGTATGTATTTTTATTTTAATGCTTTGGTATTGTGGGCTCTTTGTTGACACTGGAAGGGACTGACCTTCCAGAGTTAACTAATTCCTAGATATAGCAAACAACTCACCAGGAAACATGCCTGAAATGATCCAGAGCCAACCAACATATTCAAACTAGCCAATCCAAAGCCTGTTTAACCTACTTATTCTGCGTTGTCTCTTTCTTCCCATGACAACATCCATTAAGTTTCTTGCCCCTCACTCCCTCTGCCTCCTGGTGATTCCCTGTGGGACCCTGCATGGTGTAGCATGTCCCCTCCTTGGGAACTGTGGGTAATAAACTATCTTCTCAATGACAGATATCTCCTGATCTGTTGGTCTCATCATACTTAAATATTAATCAAACCTGCATTTTTAAAGCAGTTGAAATAAATAAGTATACCTTTATTTATAGTCTCAAAGCAGTTCTGATAGAATGGAAGTAGCCCTGAGATTGGAGGTCAAGAAACCTCGTCCTGGCTGCACCATATGTGTAATTGAGTAGTTCTGGCTAAGTCATTTGACCTTGCTAAGGTTCCATTTCCACATCCATCAACATGAACAGTTCCCATTTTGCTGGATTTTTATAGAGCTCACATAAGGGGGTTTGCATAAATGAAAGTTCAAGCATGTAATAGGAACAGAGTCTAATCTGATATCATTCCCTTAAGTATCTCGCAGTTCCTTGCTCAAGTTTTATAAACCCCATCTTAGAATACTCTTCCTGTGTATGATGCCCATTTTGATTTGGGCACCACTAGAAGGCCCATTTCCATGCTCTGCATGAGTGGTAGGGTGGAGGATAGTGGTGGAGAGCACAGAAAAGGGGATCAGATTTCTTGGGGTTACTGCACCACTCATTGACTGGGTGGTCAATGGAAAAGTTACTAGTCTTCTCTGTCCATTGGATTTCTGATATGTAAAACATGGATACTTTCCTACTTCATAGGATTGTTTTAAAGAAAATGTGAGTAACACACAAAAAATAGGGGGGTGTTCTGTGAATGTGAGCAAGAAGGAGTAATAGGAGCAGGTAAGGGTAGTGACAATATTACAGGTTCAAGTAGTAGCAGACTGCTCATGACTATACATCTTCAGGCACCATCTTAATACTCTCCTCCTCCTGCCAAGATGTCATTTCTCTGGTCAATTGAGAGAATAGGGTTGCTGGCTTAACAGGCTACTTTTGACCTAGACATGGCACACTTATTAGCTAAATTTCAAACAAGAACTCACATATTACACTTATGAATAAAATTTTTAAACCAGTACAAAGTCCTGTTTTATAAAATGACCACACTGGGACATCTGAAGGGGACGTAAACAACCTGATATTTAAGCTGATTTCCACTGAGGCCACCTTGGGCCACCAGACTTGAGGGTCTTTCCATCCAATCACAGATATGCAATTATGGGAGCTGGACTTCTTTTTGCTTGCCCACTGCAATCCCTCTCCCCAACCCCAAGAAACTTTCTCCTGGTGGATATTTTTAAAGTACACTGGGCAAAAATGATACAAAGTTCTCATAAATTTTGGGCTAATAACCAATAGATAAATGATTAAAATGTGAAAACCCTGATATAGTATTTAGATGAATTCAGAACAATCAGACCTGCATTTGAATTTCAACTCTAATACCTAATAAATAATGCATGACATTTGCTTCTCTGAGCCTCCTTGACTCATCAATAGAATGAGAGTGACAAGTTACGCTCACAGGGTTAGAAAGCCTGGCAGCGTAACCGTTAATACTTCCAGAGCACTGTACTGATTCATTGCAGCCCAAGCAACAACCTTACAAGGTGGTTATTGTGATTATCACAGTTTATAGGTGAAGGCTCTGAGGCACAGAGAGGGGAGGTGATCATTGAAGCAGATTTGAACCCAGGAGGGTCTGGACCCTGTATCTTTAAGTACGTGGTCTCCCAGGAATATCTCTTCTGAGTGGTCATTGCTCATTTTCCTTGATTTCAGGTTGTTTGGGGCCTCTGGGACAAGGAGTGTCAAGACCTCTCCCATCGTTTCTCTCTTACGGCTCCACTGCCCACCCACCCTCACTGCCAAGCCCCTTCTGTCACCAGCTCATATCTCTGAGAATGCAACACTCCCTGTACTTCCAAATTCAGGCTTCAGAAGCTGGTGGAAATGGGGGAGTTTGAAAGGCTGGGCTGCCTGGAGAAGGGGCCCAGGGAAACTTGGAAGCAACGCCGGAATGAGTCAATCAGTCAGCAAGTATTTTATTTAGCGCTAGGCAGCTTGGGGGATACAGGGAAATTATAAGACGCCATCCGGTCCCTGGCTGCATTTCTGGCTGGGTTCCCCACATAAGAACCAGGGCTAGAGCTGGGACCTGCCCAGTCTGTGGAAGGCTGCCATGGCCTGGGAGACCTGCTGCCCTTGGAGCAGCAGTGGGTGGTGGATGACAAGAGGCACTGGGAACCCACTGGCCCAGACTCTGCCCCTGTAATGCTGCCATGAGCAAGTCATGTCACTGCACTAGCCCTCAGTTTCCACCAGTGTAAAATGGGAATACTACCAGTCCTTGCTCAGCTGGGTGTGGCAAAGTATTGTTAAGCTGGTGCCTGGGAAGTGGTTAGCCCAGGCTGCTACATATTATGCTCAACAAATGTGGGTTCTTATTAGCAGGCATTGATTGCATGAGGCAGTAAAGGAGGTATGTCTGGAAGCTCTCTGTGCCCTGCCTGATAGCTGCCTAGCCTCCCTGTACTGCAGTTGTTGCTGTGGCAGCCACTCAGCCCAGTGTCCCTGAGAGTGCCTCTCTCACATTCTGCCCTGGGGCTCCTCTGACAAGGTTGGGCTGGTGGTGGAGGTCTTGCAAGCCCCTCTGTGGCTCTGGGAGTGGGAAAGAGTTAACATCTTTGGGGACCCTTGAACAGCATGGGGCAGAGCTGGTGGAGAAATACTTTCCCCTTCTGGACATTTCTGAGATGATTCTACATGACTCCTACAAAAGTCCGCCTGGAGGAGATCAAGCCCCACTGGGAGGCCAGTGAGGCTTCCTCTCCATCCCTGGTGCAATCTCTCTATGCCTTCTGTCTCCAGGGACCACTCTAAGGAATGAACCACCTGCCCTGAGACTGTGCTGTTGGGGAAAGTGGAGGGAAATGGGGTGCACAACATGATGGAGCATAATGGCCAAGCATTGAGTTAGACTTGGGGTGGAACCCTGGCTCTCCTAGCACTGCGGTGTGAAGGACACCAAGAGTCTCTGATCCTGTTTCATCATCAGTGAATTTGGGAAAAGTCTGGTACTGGTCTTGTGCCATTGTTTGAAGATTGTTGGAAATAATGCATAGAAAGTGCTTGGCCTGTGCCGTGTGGAGTTGGGTTCTCCAGAAGCAGAGCCTGAGACCAGGATTTGGGGAAAGTGACTTATTGAGAGGCAATCCCCGGAAAGTAGGAGTGGGAGGAGAGGGAAGCTAAGTAAGGATATCAAGCCAAGTTAACACCAAGAGTCCTTAGGGGGACCTCTGGAGACATGTGAACACTCTTTAGAGGGAGGTGGCATCTTAGTGCGACCAGACACACAGATTCCAGTAGGCTGAGGGCAGCAGCTGACAAAGAGACTCAGATGCAAGCTGTTGGGCATGAACCTACATGAGAAGCTATGTGCAAGAAAATGATAAAGGGAGGAAATTATAATGGGACCCAAGGAAATACGGTGGGCACTGACCATGTCAGCTATAGTATACTAGTGGTGGTGGTGTGGTAATTATACTTTTCTAAAACTTTCTGGAATAATAAAAAAGCCAGGCTTTGAGCACAGAAAGCACCAGTTTTCCAAACTCCCTGGGGCCTTTTTCTTCTTGGACTTCATCTTCACTAAAGTTCACACAGTGATAACCATTCCTCTGAAGTACCAGCCTCCTACCATCTGTCAACAGCAGCTCAAGGATTTCTAAGTTCCCCCAAGGGTCATTACGAGGGCATCCTAGAGATGCTCTGAGGATTGAAACAGTAATGCTTTCTTTCTTTCTCTCTCTCTCTCTCTCTCTCTCTCTGAAGCATCACACATTCAATATTCCATTTCTCTGATGGAGACTGGATCAGTGCAGGGGTGAAGAGTGGCAAAAGGTGCTATGGGAGAGACTAGTTAGGAGTTAACAGGTGGTTAGAGTCTTCCTGGTAGAGGTGATGGTGGTCTTAACACAGCAGAGATGGGAGGAAGGGATTCAAGTGGGTGGATTGAAAGTTATATATCACTGGATTGAATATGAGGAGGTGAAACAGACAGAAGGCATTGAGGAAGCTGCCTGGCCATGTTTCCAACTTGGGCAAATGAATGGGTGGTGGTGACATTCACTAGGATGGAAACTAGAGGAGAAGCAGTTTCAGAGGTAAAAGACAAGACCTACCTGGAGTCCTTTTATTTCAAATGTATGAGGGACACATCAATAAAACTGTTTTAGGCAGATGGCTGGGTGGGTCTGCAGATCCAGGAAGGCAATTTGGTTAAGCTACAAATTGGAGTTCTATCAAAAAGAGGCTGAGCTAGGACCTACCATATGTAGGAGCAAGCCTGGGTGTTTCCTGCCCACTGTGGGACTTGGTGGTTGAGCACATCCATGATACACCATTTACTTGCCTCTCTGCTATGGAGAACATGTGCTTGCTCTCACATTGCTCTCTGTGATGTCCTTCTATTGTGTTAATGCCCCTGGTAACAGAGTATTTAAAACATATTGTTGATAAGGCATCACTTTGGGACAATGTGCTCAGGCAGGGGGAACTACTCTTCTTACTCCCCAACTTCTCCCACCCCACCTTTTCCCCTTCTTGGATCTATCTCTCTGGCAGAAAACTCAGATTCTTCTTCTTTCCAACACTTTCACATAATTTGTGAACTCCTTCAAATTTCCTAGGTTTTTCATTTTTAACGCCTGATTGACTACTTTTGGTATTCTCATACAGATCTAATACTTCTCTTAATATCATTGATCTCTGCTCATAAGTATACTCTGTTTCATCTCATTATCTGGCCATCTTACCCACTACATTTGAAGCTACATTTGAAGGATGTGGTTTTTTTTTTCACTATACTATTCTCAGAGCCTTTAAATATATATATATATATATATATATATATATATATATATATATATTTATTTATTATTGATTTTTTTTACAGAGAGAAAGGGAGAAGGATAGAGAGTTAGAAACATCTATGAGAGAGAGAGACATCGATCAGCCACCTCCGGCATGGCCCCCACTGGGAATGTGCTTGCAACCAAGATACATGCCCTTGACAGGAATCGAACCCGGAACCCCTCAGTCTACATGCCAGTGCTCTATCCACTGAACCAAACTGGTTTCGGCATATTCTCAGAGCCTTTCATGGTACTTTCTGACAAAGTAAGAAATTCACTCAATATGTATTGAGTGAACGAGTCCCTTTCTTTCTTCCCTCTTGATAACTTGGGTCCAAAACTGAGAATAAGGGCCCTCAACAACATACACTAATCTAATTCTTTTTCTAGTTAAAATTATATCAGAAGCAGCTATGGCTTTTCTCTCCTGTTTCTCTAGCGTTCTTGGTTTCCAATGTGTTCCAAGTTCCTGTTGGGCAGATCTGCCTCCCCTCATGTAGCTCGATGAGACTGTAGGGTTTCTCAGTAGCTTCAGACATGGTTATCAAAGCCAATCCACTATTCAGCTGTAAGAATCTGAGGAAACTTTAATTACAGAAAGCATGGACATCACAAAGACATCTAAAGCCTTTCAAACTGTAGGTCCCATCTGGAAAATTTCAAAAAAGTTGGCCACGTGGTATATTCCACATTACATAACCCATGCCCGACATCCCTTCATATTTCCAGACACACTACAAAAAAATAAAATAAATGTTCAGGGCATTTTTATCCCAAAGTATCTGGAGTCCTTATGGAAAACCTTCTCACAATGTTCATGTTTATGCCCAAATTCAACATGCAAACCTTTTCCTTTGTGTTCTTCTTTGAACACTCATGTGGGAATAGGATCTTACGCTGTCTGAGGATTACTTTGGTCCTTGGCCTGCCCCATGTCAGGTGGTAATCACCACTTTAAAACATTGAGATCAGTGCGATAAAAGAGATTTATTAATATTAATTCATTTTATAGCAGGTTATAATGTGAGTTGGAGAACAAACAGAGTATGGTTTTATTCCAATGCTTTACTGCAGACAAGAATGGGGTTGCGTGTTGTGGAAAATATTAGTTGGAGTTGCTGGTTTGAAAACCAATTTGTTTAGAAGGCTTTGGCTATAGCTTACCAGACACCCTAGATTTCTGGAGAGTCTGTTCTTGGGAGTGAGGGTCTTTAGTTTTATCACTGTCATGTTTTTCATAATCGGCAGCGTTATCTAAAGAATTTTAAAATATATATTTTTAAAATGCAAACTTAAAACACTAAAGTAGCTGGTATTAAGAAAGTGAGTCTTTCTCAAACTTTCCAGAGAAAGACTGAGCTGCTGGCTGGTCACTTCTCCACAAGCCCAAATATGTCTCCATCTTACCCCTTCCCTGAAACAATGCTTTCAGAAGTCACTGGAGTGTCAAATTCAGTGGCCCCTCCTCAACATCCTTGCAGAATTGAACATCCTTGTCCCTTTCATTAAAACTACTTCCTTTGGCATCAGCAAGGAAAATTAAGGGGACAAACTCTGAATTTGGGCAGATTATCAGGGTTCAAATTCTAGTACTACCCTTTCCCAATTATGTGACTTTTAGACAGGTTACTTAACCTCAGTGTCCTCATCTATAAAGTGGAGCTAAGAATACTACTCAAGAAGAGTGAATGACTCAATGTATATAAAGTACTTGGAACAGTGTCTGATACATGGTAACTGCTTTATTAACACTCTCATTATTTAATTAATAACATTACAGCATCAAGGGTGAAGCTGACCCTGTCTGATAAGTTTTCAATGGTATGTTTTTTAAGGGAAAATCTTCCACTCTGATACCTGAGTCATCAATTAATTTCTTTAGAGTTTATGCTTTGAGTCTTGATTAAGAAATCTTCTATCCTGGGTCATGAAGATATTGTCTACATTTTCTCTATTAATTTTAAATCTTTAATTTTCACATTTAGTTCTAATTCCATATAAGGTTTATTTTTATTTGGTGTGAGGTAGCATTTTAATTTTCCCATAGAGTGAGGCTATTTACCAAATGATTAGTCCTTTCTCCCACTGATTTTTTTTAAAAGTATAGTTGACATACAATATATTAGTTTCAGGTGTACACATAGTCATTCAACATTTATATTCCTTATGATGTGATCACCACAATAAGTCTGGTAACCATCTGTCACCATATAAAATTATTATGATAATATTGACTATTTTCCCTATGATGTACATTATATCACTGTGATTTTTTTTTATTAACTGGAGGTTTATACCTCATATTTCCCCTTACCTTTTGCACCCATCCTCCCACCACCATTCCCTCTGGCAACCATCAGTTTATTCTCTGTATCCATGAGTCTGTTTCTGTTTTCTTTTATTTATTCATTTGTTTTTTATTTTTAGATCCCACATATAAATGAAATCATATGGTATCTGTCTTTGTCTGACTTATTTTACTTAGAGTATCTTCTGGGTTCATCCATGTAACTAATTCCAAAAGATATATGTGGTCCCTATCTTCATTGCAGCATCCTATATAATAAAAGCCTAATGTGCTAAGTATCCAACTGTGGGTTTGACCATTCAATCAATCACTATGATGCACACTGACCACCAAGGTACAGAAGCTTCAACTGGTAGGTTAGCTTGCTGTTGGGGTCTGGCCAATTGGGACTGGGCCAGATGGGCTGGACATGCCCTGGACAAATCCATGCACTGGGCTTCTAGTTATTTATAATAGCCAATATATGGAAGCAACCTAAGTGTTCATTGATAGATAAATAAAGAAGAGGTATATCTATATGATGGAATATTACTCAGCCATAAGTAAAATGAAATCCCCCCTACTGATCTGTGATGCCATCTCTATAATATTCCAGGTTCCCAGAGGCACCAGAAGTAGCTGAGACTGTTCTAATCTGTTCCCTTGGTCTGCTGCCCTCCTCTTACTCTATTGCCATACTCTCCTAAGTATTACTGCTTCTCAATATGTCTTAATACCTGACAAGAATAATCCCCTTACCCTAGCTTTCAAAATATTCTGTGCTATTTGCTATCTATCGACCTTCATGCATCCATATGTAGTTTAGAATACATTTTAAAAAATGCTTAAACATTGTCACTCGATTTTTAATTTTCAACTTAATTCATGATGTTTTGATTGATAAAATTTTAAAGTTTAATTACTCCAAACTTGGGTGGAATATTTGTGCAGCTATTTTCTCATGTTGTAGAATAAAATTTAAAAATCTTTCATAAAGATTCTATACAGTTTTTTTTATTAAACTAGCTAATAAATAATTCACAGTTTTAGTCGTCATTGCAAATTTTCTAACTTTCAAATCACACTTTCTAATAGAAATGTGTTTTGGTATGTGCACACTGTTAGTTTTTGTAATTTAATCTTGTTTCTGGCAAACTTGCTTAACTCCCTTACAAATTCTAATGGGTTTTTCCTGATTCTTATGGATTTTTATGTAATGGAGATTATGTTTTGTCATTTCCAATCCAATTTTTTGTTATTTGTTTTTATCATCTTGCAGCTTTTGCAAATATTTGAAATAGAGTTGCTATATTGGTAAGTTTTTGCCTTGTTACTGAAATGATTACAAAATTTCTTCATGAAGATAGTTTTCAATGGATTTTGGTAGAATAAAGTTTATCATATTATTTCTAGTGTTCTAATTTTTTTCACAAGTGAAAAAATACTCTTATATTTCTAGTTTTCTAAGAGATATTATTTTTCCCAGAAATTTTATTCTTTATAATCTGCTTTTTTTCTCTTCTCTTCTCTTCTCTTCTCTTCTCTTCTCTTCTCTTCTCTTCTCTTCTTTTCTTTTCTTTCGTGACCCTGCAGTCTTTTAGTCTATTTTTAAAGATTAATTATATTGCTAATCTTTCTCATATTGAATTCTTGAATCATCCTATATAATAAAAACCTAATATGCAAGTAGACTGAATTGCAGAACAACTGGTCACTGTGATTCGCACTGGCAACCAGGGGGCAGATGCTCAATGCAGGGCTGTCCCTATCCTACAGGCCCCAGACCAGCAAAGGCAGGTGCTAAGAGTGACCCCTGGTCACCTTGCCAGTCACCCTGCAGAAGGAAGCAACAGGTGGCAGTAGCGGGGAGCAGGGTTGGCAAGCAGGAGCCCTATGATCACTCCACTGGTTGCCCCACAGGTAGGCCCTGATCACCAACCAGGCCTAGGGACCCTACCTGTGCACAAATTTTATGTACCGGGCCTCTAGTTCAATATAAATAAGAAATACTTTCAGATTTTAAAATATAAATTCAGAAATTAAATTGACTTATTGTGTTATTATTATTTTTTGGTCTCGAACTCTTTTCATTTGAGTTAGCCTCATTAAATGAGCTTCCCAGACCTCCCTCATTTGCAACTTTCTAGGACAATATATATAAAATAGGAATTGTATATTCCTTACCTCACCTGTAAAATATTCTATGTCTGTCATTTATCTTCAGATTACCATATTTCTTGTTTCTTTGGATTTGTTCTATTGTTCTTTTTAGCATCTTTAGATGATCATTTAATTCATTTATTTTTCAATATTCTTTATTTTCAGAATGCTATAAATAATACTCTAGAAACTGTTAGCTACATCCAGCAAATGCTAACATGTACTACTTTCATTTTCATTAAGCTATAAAATTTTCCTTCTTATTTTCCATTTTACCCTAGGCCTACATGGTAGATGTATTATTTTATTTTATTTTAGTTTATGGACCAGGTTTTTATTTTCAACTAACTCAATTTTATTAACTTTAAATTTTATTACATTGAAGTTAGAGAACATTGGCTGATATTGAAACTTGTCTCTAATATATGATTTCTTTTTATTATTGACCTATTTATTCTAGGGAAAAAGTGTGTATTGTATGTCTGGGTGCAAATTTTTATATAAATTAGTATATATAACTTCTTAATTATTTTACTGATGTTTTCTACATTCTAGTTTATATTTATTGGACTTCATAGATCAGTTTCTGAAAACAATAATTTAAAATCTTTAATCGTTTTTTTGCATCAGTTGCTTCATTTATTTTTCTATTATTATTATTGCTTCTGGATTTATATCCTAATGTAACATCTCTTTTTATTCTCTATAATTTAAAAAAAAATCTTACACATATTAAATTTTCTTTTTATTCTTGTGTGGCACTTTTTTTCCTGTCCTTTATTTTCTTTAATTCTTTGCCCTTTTATGTGAAGTGAGTCTTTTTGAAACATTGGATATCTAGGTCTTACTATCTTTTTGTTTTTTGTTTTAATTCAGTTTGAGAGTCTGTCTTTTGATCACTATATTAAATTTACCTATTTATATTTATTGTATGTTAAATATTTTAAGACATGTTTGCCATTTAACATTATAATTTTCTATTTAAGATCATTTCCTATTTTTTATGAGACAGTTTCTTAAGTTATTATTTTTATTTTTTTACTTGTTAATTCTAAACTTTTTAGATTCATACTTATTTATTTTAAAGAATGCTTGATACTTATAAATATTTAGGTTTTCTCCCCTTACAAGTAATTTATCCCATGTCACTTATATTGGTCTCTCTCAGTGCCTATTTTATATCACTTCTGTAGAAAATACAATTGAAGAATTTTATTAATTTTGAAAATATAAGGTACAATGTTTTCCTTTCAATTCATCTAAGTCAGTGGTTCTCAACCTTCCTAATGCCGCAACCCTTTAATACAGTTCTTTATGTTGTGGTGATCCCCAACCATAAAATTATTTTTGTCCCTACTTCATAACTGTAATTTGCTACTGTTATGAATTTTAATGTAAATATATGTATTTTCTGATGGTCTTAGGAGACCCTGCTAGCTGTTCGCGACCCACAGGTTGAGAACTGCTGATCTAAGTCCACAGGAGAAAATATATTTTTTTACCTACCTTTTTGATTAATCACAAATTATATCTGGTGAATAAAATTTGTTATGAGAATAAATAAGAAAATTTATATGAATTCTCTATAGCTGCTTTTGGATTCCATTAAGTGTTCTCATAACTTATTAGTATCAAGCAATTTGTATGATATTTAAAAGCATATAATGACAGATTCAAAGGTCCTTTAGACAACAGGAAGTAGAGGTATTTCTAACCCCATTATTTTCACAGGTCCTACAAATTATATGTAAAACTGAATATATGCATATGTGTTATGCCTTTGGGTATACATGCACATGTTTAAAGAGTATGGCTTTCATAGTATTTTCTATGGGTTTCATAACCCAAAGAAATATTTTAGTTTACTCACTCATTCTCATTTTAAAAATCTCAAGCTGAGAACAATAAAAGAGAAAATGATTTGTCTCAGATGTCACAGTGAATTGAAAGAGTTTAGAAGTGTTCATTGCTAGATGTTTAGTTCAGGAACAGAGTCACTGTCTGGCCATTTCAAAGTTGAATCTAAATAATCTAGCATAGAGGTGGCACAAAGTAGACACTCAGTGCAACTGGTTAAAGGAAAGAATATTTGAGTAAAAGCATAGCAGCAGAGTCAGGATGTGGCTGAGCTACTTATATCCCAGCATACAATTTGCATATGAGCACTGGGCACTGAAAACTGCCCTTTTTATTTGGCATCAATAGTTGCCAATATGGAGATTACAAAGATGCTAACATTATTTGACAAATATTTTATAGCAGCTATGTTAAAATTTTTCAAATAGCAATTACAAACATTCTTGAAACACGTATTAAGAACAAAGTGTCAACACAGAAGTTCTCCCAGCATAGTGGCAATGCCAAGACAAGGGAAGGGAGCACAAACAAAAGAAATGGAGGAAAACAAACGACTGGATATAGGGTTCAAAACCACGCCTATAAGGTTTTTCAAGAATATCCTAGAAAAGATGGATAAATTTAGCGAGTCTCAAGAGGAGATGAAAAAGACCAACTAGAGATGATAAAGCAGCAAATAGAAATTAAATATACACTGACTGAAATAAAAAATATACAGAGACCTAACAGCAGACTAGCGGAAGGCAAGAATCAAGTCAAAAACTTGAAATATAAAGAATCAGAAAACACTCAACTGGAAAAGCAAGAAGAAAAAAGAATCCAAAAATGTGAAGATAATGTAAGGAGCCTCTGGGACAACCTCAAGTGTACCAACATCAGAATTGTAGGGGTGCCAGAAGAAGAGAGAGAGCAAGATACTGAAAACCTATTTAAAGAAATAATGACTGAAAACTTCCCACATCTTGTGAAAGAAATAGACTTACAAGTCCAGGAAGCACACAGAACCCCATATAAAAGGAATCCAAAGAGGACTACACCAAGACACATCATAATTAAAATACCAAGAGCAAAAGACAAAGAGAGAATATTAAAAGCAGCAAGAAAAAAACAATTGATTACCTACAAGGGAGCACCCATACGACTATCAGCTGATTTCTCAACAGAAACGATGCAGGCCAGACGGGAGTGGCAAAAAATATTCAACGTGATGAATAGCAAGAACCTACAACCTAGAATACTCTATCCAGCGAAGCTATCATTCAGAATTGAAGGGCAGATAAAGAGCTTCACAGATAAGAAAAAGCTAAAGGAGTTCATCAACTCCAAACCAGTATTATATGAAATGCTGAAAGGTACTCTTTTAGAAGAGGAAGAAGAAAAAGGTAAAATATAAAACATTATGAACAAATACATATCTATCAACAAGGGAATCTAAAAATTAAGTGAATTAAAAATTTGGTCAACAGAATAAACTGGTGAATATAATAGAATCAGGAGCACAGAAAGGGAGTGGACTGATAATTCTCAGGGGGAAAGGGGGAAGGAGTGTACAGGGAGTGCCTGGACAAAAATCATACACCTATGGACTCATCAATGGGGTGGAGGTAAGGGTAGAGGGAGGGGTGGGAGCTGGGTGGAGGGGAGCTATGGAGGGGAAAAAAGAGAGACAAATGTAATAACCTGAGTAATAAAGATTTAATTAAAAAAACAAGTAAAAAAAAAGAACAAAGTGTCAGAAAATAAAGATAAAGAAAAACTGAAATTTAAAACAAAAGACAAAAAAGCAAAAAACTCAACAATAAATGGGTGGACTCAATAGTGGAATAGAGGGAAAGAGGAAAGAATCAACAAACTTGAGGACCAAAGAATAGAAATATACAATCTGGGAAATAGAGAGAAAATAGACTTAATACAAATAAAGACTCTCAGGGACTTGTGGAACTATAATATAAGATCTAACATTTGTGACATAGAGTCCCAGATGGAGAAGAGAAGAGAGAGGACTAAAAAGTACTCAAAGAAATAACAAGTGATAACTTCTCCGATTTGACAGAAGACATAAGCCTACAGATTCAAAAAACTGAGAGAATACAAAACAGAATAAATGCAAAGAAATTCACAAGACACATTAAACTTATGAAAAGTAAGATAAAGAAGAAATTGTGAATGCAACAAGAAAGGAACAACACCTTACCTATAGGAGGAAGATGATTCATATGAAGTAAATTTCTCGTCAGAAACAATGGAGGCTATAAGGAAATGGCACATCATTATTCAAGTGCTAAAAGAAGAGAATTATCAACATGGAGTTCTATATCCAACAAAAATACTCTTCTAAGAATTAAAGGGAAATGGTGACATTTTTATATGAAGGACAGGCAAAATAATTTATCACCAGAAGTTCTACCATAAAGAATGATTGAAGGAAATTCACTAAATAAAAAGGAAATGATAAAAGAAGAATCTTAGAATAACAAGAAAGAAAAAACATACACTACACTACAGAATAAGTAAAAATGTGGATGAATACAATTTATTTTTTTCCTCCTCTTGGATTTATTAATAATGTTTGTCAGTAGAAACAAAAATTTTAATACTATCTAATGTGGTTCTAAATCTAAATATAAGAAATAATTATGAACACTGGAAGTAAAAAGTATTAAGGCTTCTACATTTCACTAGTAGTGGTAAAATGTTAGCATGCATGGATTGTGATAATACATACATACACACACACACACACACACACACACACACTAGTGATCCAGAGCATGGATTTGTGCACATTAAAAGGAAAATAATTAGAATTAATATTTTAATATTGCTGTTTGCCCTTTTTCTGTAATGGAAGTGTCAGAGCTGCCACTGGTTGCCATCAGCAGGGCGATCAGACCCCGGCTCGTGCCTACCTTGGCCTGGCCCTGCCCCCTTACCTGTTCCACCATCCCGCTGCGGTCATACTCTCATCGGGGCCCATCAGAGCCAGCAACGCCTCCACTGCCACCCACTGCCAAGTGCTGCATCACTGACACCCACCATGTTTCACACAGCCCTCTGGTGGTCAATGCATGAACTCCCAGTCAAGGGGACAATTTACATATTAGGCTTTTATCATATAGGATGTTTAAAATTTTTGAAAAGCCACTAAAATACTATACAAAAAATTTACTAAAAAACACTACAGATAAACCAAAATGAGATTCTAAAATAAAGATCAAGTAATCAACTAGCAGTCATACCTTCCTCAATAGAGATGAAATACAAGAAATAGAGAAGAAATACTAGTTTAACCAGAGAAATGAAAGACCAGTAAAATTAAGAAAAAGTGCAAAAAATAGTAATGATTCATTTAAAAACTGTGGCTTGGTGAAATATTGCTGTCTGAGACTCAGCATTAGAGTGGAGAATACTCAGGAACATTTATACAGAATAGCTGTGACTGCAAGAAGTGGACTACATAAAATATGCTGTGTCTTCCTTGGGTGCTTCACCTGCCTGTCACTTGAAGTTGGCCTTGTCATAGAGCCATGGACTTCTTGATAGTTTCAAACATTTTATTATAGCTCTGAGACTCATTTCATGCAAGGTTTTTATTGAAATTTTGCTCCTAGTTAACTGGCCATTTATGGGTCACTGGCATCCTTGAGTTTCCTGCCTTTACATATGTGATCATACACACAGCTACTCTGGCATGAGAACAAGTGGCTGTGAGATCTGGTGGGTAGATATTTCCTCAGCCACAGCACAACATTTTGGATATGTGCAAGTAAAAGTTAGCTTTGAAGTGCTATGAAAACCAGTATAAGAGTTTCCATTTTTCACATTATCCTAGCTAATAAAAGAGTAATATGTAATTTGACTGTCACTCCAACACACAAAATGGCTGTTCCCATGTCGACACAAAATGTCTGCCACAAGATGGCCAGCAAAGGAAGGCAGTTGGGAACAGCCAGGCCTGCATGGAAGGGCAGTTGTGGGATATTAGGTCAGCAGGGGAGGGCTTTTAGGTGGGACCAGGCCAGCAGAAGAGGGAAGTTGGGAACAACTGGACCTTCAGGAAAGGGCAGTTAGGAGGGACCCAGGCCTTCAGGGTAGAGTAGTTGGGAGTGATGCAGGCCTGCAGGGGAGGGCAGTTGGGGGTGACCACGCCTGCAGGGGAGGGCAGTTAGAGATGACCATGCTGGTGGAGAAGGGCAATAGGGGCAATTGGGCTGGCAGGGAAGCAGTTAGGCATCAATCAGGCTGGCAGGGGAGTGGTTAGGGGGTGATCAGGCTGGCAGGCAGAAGCGGTTAGGGACAATCAGGAAGGCAGGCAGATGAGCAGTGGGGAGCCAGAAGTCCTGTATTGTTAGAGGGATGTCCGAATGCCCATTTAGGCCAGATTTTACTGGGATCTGGCCTAAGCAGGTAATCAGACATCCCTCGAGGGGTCTCAGATTGGAGAGGGTGCAGTCGGACATTCCTTGAGGGGTCCCAGATTGGAGAGGGTGAAGGCTTGGCTGAGGAGCACTGCCCCCATCCCCCATGTATGAATTTCTTGCACTGGACCTCTAGTTATTTATAACTAACATTTTGTTCATATCAGTGAAATAGATTCTCCAAAGCACCTACCTTTGACCCTAGTCCATTAATAAATATTTCATTATTTATATTGACCTAAAGTGGGATATTTAATTAATATTTATCACATACTGATATATAATTTACATTATTATTGACTCAATATCTATATATTCTTATAAAGCCGAATTGAGGTAAAATATATGATGTACCTTGACCTTGTTATCAGCATAATTTGTCTTTATTGTTAGAAAACAGTATGTCACATGGCATATGTAAGAGAGGGAAGGAGAAAACAGGCTTGATTTATATGCTTTTGAACAAATTAAACCCACATCTTTTTTTGAAGGTCCCCTGACCTCTGCAAACCCATACATTATCTGTCACCTATCTTCCCAGCATGTGGTCAGTGGCTGTGGGCAGAGTCTACACTTGGGGTTGGTGTTGATTAATGAAGGGTTGACTGTGATTCCATATGTGACCTGGCTGAGACTGAGCCCTCAGGTCTGAAAGTGTGGAGATGCAGTGGGGATGTTGGTGGGTGTGGAGAGAAGTGGCCCTCAGTTCCAAGCATTTTTGTCTCTATGGTTGGGGCTGTTAATTCACATTTGACAGAAGGTGTTTCCTAGAGGTGGGGATTCATGGAGATGGGATTATTGCTGGATGCTGCTGATTTGGAATTTGCTGAATTGTTTTAGGAAATAAGAAATGAGTATGAGGCCCAGGTAGCTGGGAAGAGGCCGTTCTCCACACTGCCTCAGAACCCAGAACCACAGAGTACTTCAAGGAGTGATGGCAGAGGGAACATCAGGGACAATCTCTCAGGCTTGGAGCCTGGTGACCTAGTGATAAGGAGATACTTGACAATAAAGGAGAGGAAAACATGGTGGACATGTATATTAATTTTTAGTAACTATGATCTTTTCAGAACTTTGTCAGCAATAATGTAATCCTTACAAAAGCCTTACAGGACAGATATTCTCTCCATTTTAACTATAATACTGTTGAGGCTCAGAGTGTTTTAATGGTTTGCATGAGGACATTAACTGGTTAAATGGTAGGTCTTTCTGTTTTCTAAAGCTGGGCTGCATTTCTTAACAAGCTCCACCGCAGATATGATTTCAGGGCTTAATTCCTAGGAGCACAGAATCTTGCAAATTGGTGAACATGCCGCAGTGTGAATCCCAAATGAGAAGTTCACCTGAAGGCTGGCTCTTGAACCAGGTTGGCCAGTCTTGATACAGCATCCTATGTATCAAGTGGTCGGCAAACTCATTAGTCAACAGTGCCAAATATCAACAGTACAAAGATTGAAATTTCTTTTGAGAGCCTAATTTTTTAAACTTAAACTTATTCTAACGCCGCTTCTTCAAAACAGACTCACCCAGGCCATGGTATTTTGTGGAAGAGCCATACTCAAGGGGCCAAAGAGCTGCAAGTGGCTCGCGAGACACAGTTTGCCGACCACTGTTCTGGGGGGACAAAGCCACAGCTGGCTACTATAGTTTCCTTCCTGAGGAGTGATGACCTTTAAGTTGGAGAGGGGGTTCAGATGGGTGAGGGAGATTGCATCATGCCCAATCACAAGCTTCTGGGGGCTTGCCTTGCAAGTGATTCATTGCAATTATCTCCAGTTAGGCTCCTGAGGTGGAGGTCATCCACTCCTTGACAGGAACAGATAACAAACTTGTTTATCCTCAGCCCTCACACCTGGGACCAATCTCAACCGACCACTCCTTCCTTCCCTTGAGCTAGAAAACAGTCCTCATTGATGGATAACAGGATTGCCAATTCCAAGGACAGATTCTAATTTGCCTTGTCAGGTCGACTCAAATGGACTTCTTTGTAAAAGAGCTGCTCAGAAAATTAATTTCTTCAAACAATTATAGAACAAGCATTAGCCACTCCCTTCAAAAAGAGAAAAGAAGTTAGAGGACAGGGATCTATGTAATTTTTACTCCCCCTACTGCAGGCAGTAAGAGATAGAGATTAGGCTGGGGTGGCATGCAATGTGTATGGCCAACATAGACGTGGCAAAATTCATTTAGCTTGAAATAAACGGTTACCATTTATAATTAAACTTTCAAAGGGTTGTCCGCTGATTGAAAAACATTATCCCCTGCTCTTATTTCCAGCTGTATTTAGAGCTGATTGGCTAATTTAGGGGCAGTATGCCTTTGATATTTGAGTCTGTCGTTCACTATAACCTGAAACAGACATGCTGAGGAAGTTGGGCTGGTGATGTGCTAATTCGTGTTTGCGATTTACCCCTGAGGAACTATAAAGAACCTGCAACTTATTGTACCTTAAGAGCTGAAACTGGAGACAGCCACATCTGGTTTGTTGGATGGGCCCCTCCCTGTTTAAAAAATAAAGCAGCAACCAATAATGCTTAGGCTTGGTAGTTTGATTATAATGTTAGGGATGAAAGGTCAGGGGCCAAAATGACCCAGAGAGAGAAGCTGAGGAGATTTGCAAGAGAGGTTATAAGCATCAATAAGTAAAAGAAAATTAAATATATATATTATGGAATTTTTCAGAAAAATTATGTACTGAGATAAAGCTTTTAAATGCATTCATGTTTTGCATTTGAAAGGCCAAGTGATTCTGAGCTGCAGTTAGACATGTTCTTTGATACAATTTTGGTCTCTCATGGGGTCCCAAGGCCCTGAGGGAGAAGCAGGTGGTAGGTAGGAAATAATCAGCTTTATAAGGGGCTGTGCTACGATATTCATGGGCCCCTTTCTCCATCAAAATATGTTTAAAATTATGTTTTTTTACTATGTTGGTATAAAGATAAACATATTAGTACTAGAGGCCCATGCACAAAATTTGTGCACTGGTTGCGGGCGGGGGGGGGGGTCCCTCAGCCCAGCCTGCATCCTGTCCAATCTGGGACATCCCTCTCACAATCTGGGACTGCTGGCTCCTAACCACTCAACTGCCTGTCAGCCTTATCACCCCCTAACCACTCCCCTGCCAGCCTAATCGACACCTAACTGCTCCCTTGCCAATCCCATTACCAGTTGCCCTTTCCTGCTGTCCTGGTCCCCCCAAATGCCCTCCCCTGCAGACCTGGTCACCCTCAACTGCCCTCCCCTGCAGGCCATCCTGTGGCAGCAATCTTTGACCACATGGGGGTGGCCATCTTGTGCAAGGGCGTGAGGTTCAATTTGCATATTACCTCTTTGTTATATAGGATCATATATGAAAACATTTTAATAAACTCACTAATCAGATTGCATAATGTTTTAATGCAACATTTTTAAAGAATCAAGAGTAATGCAAAAATGCACGTTGAAAAAAAAATCAACATTTTAAACAAAGACAGGATCAGCTGTACATTCAAGCTTATGGAAGCCCCCAGCTGCATATGTGGGATTCTTGGCAAGAATGGTGAGACACAAAAGAGGCTGGTGATGCAGAAGGAGAAGTCTGGAGTGGGTGCCTGGAGATCTGGGTCCTGGTCCTGCCTCTTCCCCACTTAGAAGTGCTGGGTGTGGTCTGACCTTTACCTATGTCATTAATGGGGATAGATTTCTGAGTGGTGATGGAGGGAAATATTCTTACCCCTGGCAAAGTGTAAAACTTGGTTGTAGGTGGTCTGCAGATTAATATTTTTACTTTTTATTTTATTGTTTTTCATTTATTTTAATGTGTGTTTAGTTTCATGGATATTAGAAAAACTCAAACTAGCACATTAAAAATGTGGTTTCACAGATATTGTTGAGGGCAAATGTAAAAAAAGAAAACAAAGGGTGGATTAAAATAATTTGAAAACCAATATCTATTAACAAATCATTGTCAGGAATGCGAAGTGTTCTACTAATGACATCTGGGTAGGACTGCCTGAGATGGGGGCAGGAATTAAAACAGACCTAGTAGTCACACCCATGGCTTCTTCTCCCTACTTCCCTCTCAAACAGCATGGCCTGGTGCATGTTATTTAGCCTGAGTGAGCCTGAGTGTCCTCCTGTGTAAAAAAAAAAAAAAAAAAAAGTCCCAAATGATTGCCCTACTCCATGGAGCTATAAAGATAAAAGAAGTTAACTCCTCAAGGCATGTGGCCCAGACCTGGCACAAAGACCAAGTACAATCCATGTGAGCTCTGTTGTTATTATTTGGAAAACATGTATTATTTAATTTTGCTACAGGGAATATGCCTTGCTCTTATAGGGAGAAATAGTAATAAAGCTATTTTTAATCCCTTTGTCTACCACTAAAAATTGAAATACATAAATGATAAGCCAATGCCAGGGGATAAGTTAGAAAGAACCTGGGCTTTGGAACCAGAAATGGTTTGGTCTTGCTTTATCATTTGTCAGTGTGCGTCCTTAGACAAGACAGCTAACTTAGCTTCTGTGACCCATCTGGAAATTAAAGAGAGCACCAGTGCTTAAAGGAGGCCTGTGAATATTGCTGATAGAAATCAAGTTCACTTCATCTGGTTGGGCTTGGCAAATCCAGTTTCTGGCCATTCTCTGCCCTTCCCTCCCCACAAAACCCCTCAACCCTGCCCTTCTTACCTTCCCCTCTTCTCCTCTCCCATCTTCTTTCCTTTCCTTTTGTTGCTTTTGGTTTTGTCTTTCCATAGCATTCTACATAGTTTCTTATCCTAGCCACTTCAATGTCTTGCCTGCTGTTTGTTTCACTTGCTTTTGAGATGTTCCTTTGACTTTAATTAAAATCAAGGGCCTGGAAAATGTATTCAGTCCCATCTTTAAAAAAAAAATAGACAAGTATAATTTCCAGGCCCTTTTTTTTTCCCAGTTCCTACACTCCTTTTAAGCTCTCACTAACAGAACATACACTTCCTTTCTCCTATAGTCAACCAACTTGCCCTCAAGTCAATTAAGCATTAATTTTTTTTAATGCTAGAGATAGAGGCTGAGCAGAATGAAAAGGGTCCAGTGGCAATGAAGATAAATGCCCCACCATTTTAGCCCTTCTGAAAATGGTTTCTCATTTAAGAGATGCTTTTGACTCAGGTCCAGACAAAAACACAGCAAGGTCAACATTTTTTGAGGATCACAATGTAGTGAAGCTGGGATTTATTGGAAAATATTTCATGATGAGATTTCCAGTTTATATTTCCAGGTGTGGAAAGTGTTTCCCCAGAAGTTTAATGACAGAGCCAACAAGGGTAGTGTGCTTTCCTGATCCAAGCAGGTAAATAGATTTGTGGTCTCATCACATGTAGGTTTTTTGATTCTACTATTGTTAGTGATATGGGATTAAGAAGATGTTGAAATGAACTCGCCATGTTCAGGTCTTAGAAAGAAAAGCCATGACTCACATAGATGAGTCTTAATACATGAGCTTGGCAATAGGACTGTGTGTCTCCTGAGAACTCCAGAACTCGGAAAAGAAGCTATTCCTAAAGAGGCTATTCAAGTCCATTTATGAAAAACTCTAGCCATGATTTATCAGAATATGAGAAGATGGTGAGGAAATAATGAGAAGCCAATGGAGTTGCAAAGGAAAGAAGTTAACATCTTCTGAGTTTCTACTATGTGCTGGGCACATCGCAAACAGCATCTCATTTCATTGTCTCAGAAGAATGCCAAGAAAGCTATTTTCTCTGAGCAACACCTATCATGCCCACCACTCACTTCACTAATGAGGAAACTCAGATGAAGAGTCTCAACAACTTGCCCAAGCTATATACAATTGGTAGGTAACCAGGATTGGTTTGAGATCAGGGTCTGAAACTTAATGTGTGCCTTTCTACCATCTCTTGTTATAAATATTAAGGAGCGATATAAGGGAATATCTTCTTTGGTAAGTTGCCTTGAAGGACTTTGCTGTGACAGTAAAGCCTAGAAACTATTTTTTATTATTGGATATTTTTATGGCTATAAGAAATAAAAACAAGAAAAATAGGAACTTATAATTCTTTGAAATATTTTAGCTGTAATTTGGGTAGAAGTATGTCATAATAGTCAAAGAAGATGTTATACCCTAACACAGACCTTGATTCAATTCCTGGTTGTACTATTTGGGAGCTCTGTGACCCTAGATAGGACAGTTGACCCTCATGAATCTCAGTTTCCTTATATGTGAAAGGAGGTGCTAATAATACTAACTTCATAGGTGTTATTTGCAATACCTTTTGGTGGTCAAGAGTGTAGGCTTTGAGATAAGACAGGACTGGCTCTGAATTTCAGATTCCCACTTACTGTGTATTTCTGGGTGAGTCATTTAAATTCTCTAATCCTAAATTTCTATGGAAAGTAAAATGCAGATAATGCTATGCCTTTAGAACTGATGTAAAGATTAAATAAGTGTGTTAAATAATGAGCCTAGTTCCTGGCATATAATGAGTGCTCAATAAATGGATACTAATATTCTAATTTTAAATCAAAATCACTTATATATTATAAGATAATAAAATCTTATGACATAGCTATCATATACTTGGTATTTAGCTGAATTTTCTATGATTCTGGTGAAAAAGGCAAAGAGTACAGTAAAATTACATTTTCTGAGATATATTTTTGGCCTTGAACAAGATGTCCTTGTAACTCTTGAACTTACAGTCTTATGAGTAGGATCCACTTACATTAGATCTCCAAGAAAATAAATGTAATTACTTAAAAAGAAAATATTAGCATTTTGTTGGAAGTTCCAAGGCTCTTGTGAAAAACTGTGGAGGCAAATTGGGGGTGAAGGACAGGGGCAGGTGATGGCATGCCCATAGTGAGGAGCTGCTATTAGCAGTCTGTTCTGGTCACTGCATGTTGTCCCTCTGAGAGCCTTTCTAGGCTTTACTGTCACAGCAAAGTCCTTCAAGGCAACTTACCAAAGAAGACATTCCCTTATATCGCTCCTTAAATGAAAATAAACTAGGGAGAATTATTAAATACTAGAGGCCCAGTGCACGAAATTCATGCACGGGGCGGGGGGGAGGGGAGGGTGTCCCTCAGCCCAGCCTGCACTCTCTCCAATCTGGGACATCCCTCTCACAATTCAGGACTGCTGGCTCCCAACTGCTTGCCTGCCTGCTTTCCTGATTGCACCTAACTGCTTCTGCCTGTCAGCCTGATCACCCCCTAACTACTCCTTTGCCAGCCTGATTGATGACTAACTGCTCCCGTGCCAGCCTGTTTGCCCCTAACTGCCCTCCCCTGCAGGCCTGGGTTCCCCCACCAACCCCCTTTTCCTGCAGGCACGTCACCCCCAACTTCCCTCCTCTACCAGCCTAGTCACCCCTAACTGCCCTCCCCTGTAGGCTTGATCATCCCCAACTGCCATCACTTGTAGGCCTGTTCCCTCCCAGCTGCCCTCCCCTGCTGGCCATCTTGTGGTGGACATCTTGTGTCCACATGGGGACAGGATCTTTGATCACATGGGGGCAGCCATCTTGTGTGTTGGAGTGATGGTCAATCTGCATATCATTCTTTCATTAGATAGAATAGAGGGCTGGTGCATGGGTTGGGGCCAGCTGGTTTTCCCTGAAGGGTATCCCAGATAGGGTAGGGGTTCCCTTGGGGCTTGGAGTGGCCTGGGTGAGAGGCCTGTGGTGGTTTGCAGGCTGGCCACTCCCACTTCCCTCTTTTACCCCCCCACCTCCCACCTCCCTTGCGACCCAAGCAGAGGCCCTGATATCTGAGATTTATTTATTTTCTACAATTGAAACTTTGTAGCCTGGAGTGGGGCCAAGCCTCTTGCTTGCTCTGTGGAGGCAGGCATATCTGTTGGGATATACTTATAATCTATAATTGAAACTTTGTATCCTTAAGCAGAGGCCTAGGCCAGCCAGGTGCGGAAAGCTTGACTTCCTCCATTGCCAGGGGCAACCCTAGCCTCCTGTTCTCTCCAGCTCTGTGGCAGCTTCCATTTTTGTTGGGATTTATTTATCTTCTATAATTGAAATTTTGTAGCCTTGAGTGGAGGCCTGGGCCCGCCAAGGTGTGTGGAAAGCTTGGCTTCCTTCATTGCCAGAACCCAAGCCTCCCTCCTGCTTGCTCTGTGGTGGCAGCCATCTTTGCTGGGGTTAATTTGCATACTCACTCCTGATTGGCTGGTGGGTTTGGCTTGTGGGTGTAATAGAGTGATGATTAATTTGCATATTACTCTTTTATTAGATAGGCCTAGAGGCCTGGTACATGAAAATTCATGTAGTGGAGTGGATGGGTCTCTCAGCCTGGCCAGCCCTCTCTTACAGTCTGGGAGCCCGCAGGGGTGGGATGCGACCTGGCAATCTGGGGAAGGCGACACTCCCATCACATCTCTGCTGCTGCCACTGCCGGCAGCACAAGCCTTGGTCAGCCCTGGTTACCTGAGTCTCAGGCGGCTCTGAGGGACTGGACAGCCACCATTGGTGGCTTGCTTGCACCTCAGACCAGCCCTGTTCGGCTGGGCAGCCGCCATCTGAGGCTTACTTGCACTTTGGGCTGGCCCTGGGCTGCTAGGGGGCTGTAGAGACTGAGACAGGCGCAGAATGCTTGGCCCTGCCTGGGGGCAGGCCCTGCTGTGCTGAGTGCCTGTTGCCCCAGTGGGACTGAAGGAACTGGGCACCAAGATCTTGTGGCTGTTGGCACCATCATCTTTCAGGGTGTGGCAGTCAATTAGCATATTCCCTCCTTATTGTCTGTAAGGGTGTGAAGGTCAATTAGCATATTCCCTCTTTATTAAATAGGATTGTGATATCACATATGTTTTCTTTAGAATTCACCATAGACAAAAGTCACTGTTTTCAAAAATATTGCCAAGTACTTCCAATGAGATTCCCTTGTGCAAAAACATACACAATAGGCATGTTTTCTATTTGAATGTCAAACTTGAAGAGATTACCTTGTTAAAAATCCAAGTTTCCTTGTTTATATAAATGCTAGCTGTTTATAAACATCATAGTTCATAAATACCATTTCCCATCAGATCTTCTCTACTAGGCCTATGTCTGCAACATGGTACCAGGAAAATGTAAGAACTTGCATAAACACTTTGAATATGAGAATAAAGCATGGGGATCTCTATATACATATCAATGTATAAGCTCCTGAAGACAATGAAAAAAAGCCAACAAATGGACTTGGTTTTAGGAGCTTTCAGTGAGGAGAAAAGTCTTCCAGAGGAGCTCCCAATTGGGTAAAGAGTGGTTGAAAATGGAACCAAAATTTAATTGCTCTTCCAGGAGCCTAGTCAGGCCTGGACGATAAAAGAGATAGTCTTTGAATTGGAGCAGCTGTACCAAAGGATCCTCAAGATATGTGGACTAGTGCAGTTCCCCACCTCTGAATGTGTTTCCACTTCCTGTGTCTCCTATCCTCCCAACCTTCACTCTAATGCACTTGTGGGGTGGAAGAGGGAGACTCCATTTCAGAGGCAAGTTGTGGCTCCAGGAAGAAAATTGTATAAGAATATGGTCCTTCTGGACTTCTCTCATTAATAATCTACAAATGAAGCCTGATCCTGTCTGCCAGATAAAAAATATAAGGGGGTACCGGGAACACCATCCTAATTCAGTAGTTCTCAAAGTGTGGCTCCAGGACCAGCAGCAGGGGCAGCATCTGGGAATCTGTTAGTAATGCAAATTCACATGCCCTACCTCAGACATACTGAATCAGATATTTTCCGGTAGAGTCCCATAATCCGTGTTGCAACAAGTCTTCCAAGTAATGCTGATGCAGATGCATGCTGAAGTTTGAGAACCACTGGTTCACTGGATAACCACTGGTTCATAGGACTGTTGTTGACTGATCCTATGCTTCCTTTTATTGAGTGTCTATTGGCCTTTATGTATTGCATTTTGTTTCATTCTTCTTGTAACTTATGTGGTTGGTACTAGTCTTTTTCTCATTTTACAAATGAGGAACCTGGTATTCTCAGAGATTAAAGAGATGACTCAGGATCACTCAACTAGTAAATGGGAGGGCCTAGGTTTAAATCCACATTATCTCATAACACTACTTATATGCAATAGGATCCTCAACACTGAAACTGCTGTCCTATCAGGAATATCTGCCTTATAAATGAGCACTGAGAGAATAAAGTAAAGCCTAATACAGAATGACAGATTATAGACTTAGAAGACATGGATTCATCTTGAATTTGTGTATAAATTATCTCCAGCCAAGTTGGATAATTATCTCAAGTGCATTCATGGGTCAGTAGTTTCACAGAATATTCAACAGTTACACAGAAATAAAATTTCATGATCAGATAAGTTTGGGAAATGGTGGTTTTCATTCTGCTAAATAAGTTTCTTAGAAGCAGGACTTCTCAGTGCTATTAATAAGTATGAACAGATATAAGGTAACTCTCTGAAGGTCCAGTGTATACAGCATAACTTATTTAGTTAACTATAGAACTGCTTTCTCAAATAATATTTCTTGGATTTAAAAGGCCACAGAACAAGATTATGGAGGCCCTGATCTACAATGTGCTTTGAAAAGCAGCATCCAGACTATTGCCTCCTTGGAAGTTCTGTGTATTGAGTAGAAACAACCTCCTCAATAGCTTTCTGCAATTGTTAATTATTCTTTCCTTAGTAAGTCTGAGGGACCCTAGTCTCTTGTTCACATTCAAGCTATTTGAAGATCTGCAGACAAGACTGTATTTCTTACCTAGACTTGTTTCTCCAGGTTTCAATTTCCAGGTCTTCCAGCCATTCTTCACTGGCCTCATCCCCTTTAGGCTGGACTATTGCAGTAGCTTCAGAGCTGACCTTGCCTCTTCTGGTCTTCTGCCTCTTCTAATTCCCATAGCAGCCAATACCAAAAATACAAAGGAACTTACTCTGCCACTGCTTAGAGCCCTTCAATGGCTCCTCATTGGATTTGGATGGAAATACAATTCCTTAAAGTGGTCTAAATGCCCTGAGGCATCTTTCACTTCCCTATATGAAAATTAACAATCCCTTTCCTGAAAAAAGCTCCAACTACACTTGCCTCTCAGGTCTTCAAGTGGCTCTTCCCACCTTCAGGCCTTTGCTCTTGCTGTTCCCTCTGCCTGGAATGTTCTTCCATCATGTGTTGAGATACTGTCTCCCACTGGCCTCTTAGATCTTAGTTGAAATGTCACTTTTTCAGAGGCCTTCCCAGAGAACCTGGGTCCTGTTAAACTCTACCTCATCTTTTTGTCTTTTTTTCCTTCATTGGCACACCCCATGCTTATTAATACACTAGTGCATGGATTCGTGTACCTTGAAAGGAATTGTGGGCCACGAGGCTACAGTGGGCACAGGGACGGATCTTGGCCCATCTTTTGTGCCCCGACCTGGATCCTCCTGCCACAGCTCCCCCCACATCCCTGACTGCCAGCAGCCCCTCTCCCACTACCTCCACTCCCAAGCACTGATGGTATCAGCCTGGCTCTCACCTGCTGACAGCATGGAGCGATTGGGGGCGGGCACCAGCTGTGGGTGCAAGTGGGGCTGGCACAGTCAGTGGGTGCGAGCAGTGGCTGCCCCAATCGCTCCTCAGGAGCAGGGGGAGGTGGAGAAGCCCTCAGGGGGTGAAGGGGGTGCCAGGTGCTGGCAGCAGGAACAAAGAATTTTCAGTAACCACCAGAGAGCAGGTATGAGTGGGGTGGTTCGGGCAGCAAGTGTGAGCACAGGGCGGGGTCGTGGTGCATGGGAGCAAAGAATTTTCAGTGACCACCAGAGGCTCACCCCGGTGACAGTGACTGATACCCTGCCTTGGTCTGGTGCCCCCGTACACCTGCTCCACCATCCTGCCATGTCCAATGCCCGCCATGTTCTGTGCACACTCCCTGGTGGTCAGTGCACGTCATGGTGACCAGTTGTTCAGTTGTTCCGCCTTTGGTCTATTTGCATATTAGGGTTTTATATACTAGTATATAGTTGCTTATCTCATCATGAGTTTAATGTTGATATCTGCTGTTTAAAAGTAAAATCCCTTGTATATTCAATATAATCATTATTCGTTGCATATGGAAAGCTTTCAAGTTTTTTGAATGGGTGTGTATTTGTTGGTATCCAGACCTCTCACATCTCTACCTCTACCTGCTCAAATGGAACTGTCACCTCCCATTCCCTGCATATCATCCTCACTTCATGAAACTAAAGAACAAATTAGGTTTTCCAGGGGCCACCTCCCACCTTGGGCTCACATTAGACTTACATTAAGTCTTCAAACACACCCAGCTCTTTCCACATGTGCTCTCCTATAGTATGTCCTGCACATCCCCAGGCTAAATATGTGCTGCACATCCCCAGCCCTCAGACAGATCCTGCATCTCAACATCTGCCATCCACCTTTCTTTTGTTCAAGCATGAAGTCATGTCTCTTGCCTATCAGAGTCACTGATAACTTACACAGATCTAGGCTGTGAAGACCCTCTGGTGCCTCCCACCAGGTCAGCACCCTCATTTGCTGATGATTCCTCTTTCAGTTGAGGGTTAATGATGGTTTTTCCAATGTGCAACCCCTATTGAAAGGAGAGCTATTTGAGTAGGCCATCTACATGACGCTCATAATAATCCAGTCTGAACAGAGAAATGATATCCTTCCATTCTCACTGGTACTTTAATCCACCCATTTTGGGTCCTATATGAAGAGATACAGAAGATTTTTCTGCTTACCTTGGGGGCATATATGCTTATCTCCAGGTTCTGGACCTTTCTGAGCTAAGTGGGTATTCTTTTTCTCCCACATAGTCATTTTTTCAATTTAAAATGCTTTCTGCATTCCTCTTTAATATTTATCACTGGTACTGAATTAAGCAGAAGAAGGGGAATATAATTTGATGGTTAATGATTAATTATTAAAATAGTGTTTTTTTAATCCAGACAGAATTGGGTTAAAATTTAGGTTTCATCAATTATGAGATGTGACCTCAGGAGCTATTGAAACTTTTACCAATCTCGGCATCCTCACACACAAAATGGAAAGTTTAAATGCACCTTTTAGAAAAGGATCTCAATGGCATTGTTCTTGGCTGGATAAAGGGAGGCTGGGATTATTGTTGTTTCTTATTATTGTTGTTTGGTCTCTGTTTTGTCTTTCTTCTAAAGAGAGGAGTCAGCACACGTTTCTGTGGAGGTCCAAATAGTAAACATTTCATGGCTTATAGTCCATGCAGTCTCTGTTGCAGCTACTCAATTTTGCTATTATTACTGAAAGGCATCTGAAGACAACATATAAACAAATGTCTGTGTTTAAATAAAACTTTATTAACATAGGAAGATTTTTGCCTGCAGGTTGTACTTTGCCAACCTCTGTCATAGGACTTCACTTTTAGTTGCCTAGCTGATTGCTTTTGGAAACTCAACTCCAGGTTTTCATGCCACTTGACTTGTTTTAAAGGAGAGGCAGTAATCCTTGTCACTGTGATCAAGTAATTTTTAGTTTTATTTGATAAATCTCTGTGCTTTTTTTTCTTCTTCTCTTTTTGGTAAATTCTGCAGACAGAACAAAAAGAATGACCTCAGTCAGCCAAATATATATATATATATATTCCTTCCTAAAAAATATCACAGAGGTGACAAAATAAGTTTCTGGAAGGAGGATAGGAAACTTGCCCAATCAGTTGAAATGATAAAAATAGGTCCGGTAGCAAATGCCAAATTAAAAGAGGTTCTGACAGGTAACAGTTTGTGAAGAGGAAAGAATCCAATGCAGCTTGCTGGGTTTCTTGGCTGGCTCCACATTCGCTCCATTTACTAGATTGCATTTGGCTGCTTATAGCTGAAATCTGGCTATTGTGGCTGAATCAAATGGAGATTTAGCTGTTGATAACCTAATGGAAAATCTGGATGCAGCAGCCCAGGGGGTGTATAGCTGGTTAAATTGGCTCCTCTGGTTTCCTGCCCTGTGTGATCCTTAGAATGTGGCTCTTAACTTCACAGTCCCATGATGGCTGCTGTGCCTCCAGACATGAAATGCAAATTTCAGGCTAGATCCCAGGAGAAGAGGCAAGGAACAAAGGCCCTGACAGGGTTGTCTCTCCCAAAAGCCTTATGTATGTGGCTATCCTTAGCTGCAAGGGAGTCTGGAGAAGTGGGTGGGTTTTTTGTTTGTATGTTTGTTTGCTTTCAATATATATTTTTATTGATTTCAGAGAAGAAGGGAGAGGGAGAGAGATATGTAAACATCAATGATAAAAGAGAATCATGCATACCTCAAACTAGGAATCATGCCACAATCCAAGCATATGCCCTGACCAGAATCAAACAGTGAATTCCTGGTTCATAGATGGATGCTCAACAACTGAGTCATGCCATCTGGGCATGGAGAAGTGGGTGGATATGATACCTCAAACAAATCTGGGGTTCTCTTGGTGAGGGGAAAAGGAGACTAGATTGGAGAAGGCAATGATTATGTTGTCCACATTCTCCAAAATGGCAAGTCTGTGATAAATAGTGGCTAAGAGCAGAGCTCAAAAATGAGGTTTGCTCAGCCAAGTTTCCTCATTTCTAAAGGGGAGACACATTACCTCTCTCATATAGTTGTTCTTAGGATTAGATAAAATAATCCATGTAAAGTGCCAAACATTATCATTGTTATTATGAATGCTACTCCCTGCTCTCCCACTACCACCACCTTCTTAGAAATTGCATTTTTCCTTAAAGTAAACTGAGTTGATGACAACCCACCTGTGAAATTACCTAAGAAGGAGGCAGTACGGGCACCACCTAACCTTTTAGCTGCTATTACTTTCAATATAAAACAATAGGGAATGCTTGAAAGCACTGAATAATTGTATTACAAGAGTCCCAAGGGGGCACTTGAAGTAGGTTCTGAAAAATGAATAAAAATTCATCAGGCAGAAAAGAGGGAACCAGCAAGGGCATTCTAGAGAAAGGGAACAGCATATGCAAAAGCAATCACTTTCAACTTCAGAGTATCAGTGGCATTTTTTCAACGGTTCCAAAGGGTGACTAGAGAGAAAGTTGTGAGGCAATTTTCATGTTGCTACTATCAGAGATGACCACTTTGTTGAAGACTTATGTTTGTCAAATGATATCATCAGAAATTTGAGGTTATCTATCCCGAATCCTTTAGACTACATTTTATTCTGCACCTGCTCTTCCTGCCCTGCAGTCAGTTTTTACAGTTACCATCATGTTGTAGCATTCTAATAACTTTATGAAGTAATGCCCATTTCATGTGTGAGCAAACTGGAATGCAGGCAGGTTAAACCATTGTCCAAATTCACTCAAGCACAAGCATTTGAATCTATGCCAGTTCTCTTGACTGTGAATCTCTCATGTCTCCAGGCAAGCCACCTACCCATTCTGTCATATTTTTAGATCATCTTTATGTAGGAGACTAGAGGCCTGGTGCATGAAATTTGTGCATGGGGGGTGGGAGGCGTCCCTCAGCCCAGCCTGCAACCTCTCCAGTATGGGATCCCTCAAGGGATTGGGTTTAAACGGGCAGTCAGACATCTCTCTCACATTCCAGGACTGCTGACTCCCAACTGCTTGCCTACCTGCCTTCCTGATTTCCCCTAATTGCTTCTGCCTGCCAGCTTGATCACTCCCTAACCACTCCCCTGCCAGCTTGATCACTCCCTAACCACTCCCCTGCCAGCCTAACTGCTCCCCTGCCAGCCAGTTTACCCCTAACTGCCCTCCCTGTAGGCCTGGTCACCCCTAACTGCCCTCCCCTGCAGGCCCAGTCACCCCCAACTGCCCTCTCTTGCAGGCCTGGTACCTCTCAAATGCCCTCCCTTGCAGGCCATCTTGTGGTGGCCATCTTGTGTCCACATGGGGGCAGGATCTTTGACTACATGGGGGCAGCCATTTTGTGTGTGGGAATGATGGTCAATTTGCATATTACTCTTTTATTAGATAGGATAGAGGCCTGGTGCATGGGTGGAAGCTAGCTGGTTTGCCCTGAAGGGGGTCCCAGATCAGGTTGGGGATTTCCTTGAGGCATGGGGTGGCCTGGGCAAAGGGCTTGTGGTGGTTTGCAGGCTGGCCACACCCCCAAGTGATCCAAGCAGCAGCCCTGGTATCTGGGATTTATTTATCTTCTACAATTGAAACTTTGTAGCCTGGAGTGGAGCCAATCCTCCTGTTGCTCAGTGGCTGCATCCATTTCTGTTGGCATTTATTTAACTTCTAAAATTGAAACTTTGTAGCCATAAGTGGAGTCTAAGGCAGGCCAGAGCTGCAGAAAGCTTAGCCTAGCCTCCTGTTGTCTCCAGCTCCGTGGATGCCACCATTTTTGTTGAAATTTATTTATCTTCTATAATTGAAACTTTGTAGCACTGAGTGGAGGCCTGGGCCTGCCAGGGTGTGATGAAAACTTGGTTTCCTCCATCACCAGGGAAATCCAAGTCTCCCTCCTGCTTGCTCTGTGGTCAAAGCCATTTTGGTGGGGGTTAATTTGCATACTTGCTCCTGATTCGCTGGCGGGCATGGCTTGTGGGCATGGCTTGTAGTGTAGCAGAGGTACAATTTGCATATAACTCTTTTATTAGATAGGATCTTAGCAAGGTTTCTCAAGGCTTAACATTTTAGAGCTAGAGGAGTCTAGAGCTGTGCTATCCAATAGGTTGGCTAACCAGGCACATATGAGTATTGAGCACTTCAATGTGACTATCTGGCTAGTGCAACTGATGAGTTGGACATGAATTTTAATGTTAGTTAACTTTTATTTAACAATGAAAACTCCATTTAGATACTTACTCTTAAGTATGTTTGGAATACTTTTCATTCATAAATATTGTAAAATCTAACTATGAATCAACTATGAATGAAAATTTAGCATCTGAATTAAACTGTGCTATAAAGATAAGACATACCTGGGATTTTAAAGATATAGTACAAAATAAATGATGTGTAATTTTTCATGACTAAATTCCCATGTTGATTCCATGTTGGGGTAATATTTTGGATACATTGGGTTAAACAGAATATCATTAAAATTAATTTCATCAGTTTCTTTTTCCTTTTTAAAGCCCGACTACTAGAAAATTTAAAAGTATATATATGTCACTCTATTAAATAGTACTATTGTTGAGAACATATCTCAATTTCCAGGTGAGGGAAGCTGGCTTCTCTCTGTCTCAAAAAGAAGTTGACACTGGATAACAACAGATCCCATTCATGTCTTTGTCTCAAATGGCACAGCCTTGAGAAAGTCATTGTGCTTCCATAAACCCACTTCTAAAAACCTGGGTAGAACTTTTTCATACTCCAAGTGAATATGGTCCCATAAAAATTTTTAGAATTTCAAAAGTACTCATTCTCATAGGTCAATATCAGGAGGAAAATCTGAGATAAAGATGTAATGTAGAAAATGGTCTGGCAATAAGTTATGCTACTTTAATAGAGTTGACTGAAAATCTAAATTAGTAATTATCCTTATTGGATAAGATATAAAGTGTGTGTGTGTGTGTGTGTGTGTGTGTGTGTGTGTATGTGTGTGTGTGGTATATACATATATTACACTTAGATACATACATACACACATAATATAATATATATTACATATAAGTACAGTGGTCCTCCAGATACGAGTGCCCTAACGTACGAGATTTTTGAGATATGAGCCTTCGAGCAAGCGATTTTTTGCTTTGAAATAGTAGCAACATTTGAGATACCAGTAATCCTGCGGATCGGCCGGCTGCACACAACCCACCAGTTTACCGCGACTCGAGCATCTCATAGTTTCCCACGCCTCAGTCAGTGTGCTTGTTTACCTCCTCGAAGCATCTTTTGTGCATTTACATACTTTATCACATTTCTTTTTATAACCATGGGTCTGAAGAAAGCAAGTGGAAAGGTCAGTGCTCAGAAGAGGATGAATTAAAGTGTGAAATCATAGAAAAATATGAGCAAAGTGTGCCAGTGGCTGACTTGGCGAGGCAATACGGGCGTAGTACTTCAACAATATGCACTGTGCTTAAACAGAAGGAGTCGATAAAGGGTATAACGCCAGCTAAGGGCGTTACAATAATTTCTAGCTCTCTCCATGAAAAGATGGAGAATCTACTGATGGTGTGGGTGACGGAGAAGCAGCTTAAAGGAGGTACTTTAACACAGGGCATCATATGCGAGAAGGCGCGAGTGATTTCCGGTGATTTGCTGGAGCAGATCCTGCGCACTTCCATGGACAAAGCATCGAAAGACTCATTTAAAGCCAGTAGAGGCTGGTTTGATAACTTCAGGAAAAGGTCCGGCATTCACTCCATCGTCAGGCATAGTGAGGCAGCAAGTTCGGATGTGAAGGCAGCTGAGGATTACCTCAAAACTTTTTCCGAACTGATAGAAGCCAAAGGATATATCCCCCAGCAAGTCTTCAACTGTGATGAGACAGGGCTTTTCTGGAAGAAGATGCCGAATAGGACTTATATAACAGCAGAGGAGAAGGCGATGCCAGGCCACAAACCCATGAAGGATAGGCTAACTCTCGCACTCTGCACCAATGCGAGTGGTGACTGCAAGATCAAGCCTCTGCTCCTATACCATTTGGAAAACCCCAGAGTCTCTAAGTCACATAAGATTTTAAAAGATAAACTGCAAGTTATGTGGAGGGCAAACCCGAAGGCAGTTCTTTGAGAAGTGGGTAAGCCTGGTTTTCGGCCCTCTGTTAAGAAATATCTACAGGAAAACAACCTAACCATACAAGCCCTCCTCGTCCTTGACAATGCTCCTGTTTGCCCACCGAACCTCGAAGATGAACTCCTCGAAGAGTTCAAGTTTATAAAGGTTGTCTACCTACCTCCCAACACCACTCCTATCCTACAGCCCATGGCTCAGGAGGTGATTTCTAATTTTTAAAAGCTGTACATCAAGCACCTGTTCCAGCCCTGCTTTGAGGTGACGGAGAACACAAACCTCACCCTTCGAGAGTTCTGGAAAAACCACTTTAACATCGTGATATGCCTCAGAATTATTGATCAGGCCTGGCTGGGTGTTACAACAAGGACTTTGACCTCTGCATGGAAGAAGCTGTGGCCTGAGGCATAGCCTAAAGGACCTTTGAAGGATTGGAACCCTCCTGCCAGTGGAGGAGGAGATAATGTCTCTAGGAAAATCCATGGGCCTGGAGGTGGATGAGAGAGACGTGAATGAGCTCGTCGAGGAGCACTCTCTGGAACTCACCAGGGAGGAGTTACAAGAGTTGTAGTCTCAGCAACATTCGGAGGTTCTCCAAGAAATTGGTTTCGAGGAGGAGCCAGAGGTGGAGGAGATCTCTACAAGTGAGATAAAGGAGATCTTAGGAATGTGGGAGGGGGTGTCACACTTCGTGGAAAAGAAACACCCCGAAAAAGTTGCTATTGGTCGTGCATCGGAGCTGTTCAATGAAACTTGCCTCACCCATTTCAGAAACATTCTGAAAGGGAGGAAGAGGCAAACCTCGTTGGACACGTTTTATTTGAAATCGGCCAAAAATGCAAAGACCAGTAGCAATTAAGTTCAGTGAAGATTAGTTAAGTTACATTCAGTTTAGGGATAAAGTGTAGCATTCAGAGTGTAACGAGTAGGTAAATACACTTTATAAAACCAGTTTATTCCTTTACATTCTCTTTTATTATGTTTTTATACAATATTTGTCATTTATAAATACATTTTTCTTATTCAAAAACATGTAACAAGTACAACTGGGGTGGCATTTTGGGGGCTGGAACGGATTAAAGGCATTTCAATGGATTTCAATGGGGAAAGTTGCTTTGAGATAAGAGCAAGGTTATGGAAGGAATTAAACTTGTATCTCGAGGTACCACTGTACATACACATGGTACTATCCTTATTTCTGTATTTTAAATAGGAAAAGTGGTTAAGTAACTTACCCATAGTCATGTAGCTAGTAAGGGCTAGGACCAAACTCAGATTGTCTGTTTGACCCTAAGGTCTGCACTCCTACCCTCTACCCTGTACTATCAGTGCCCGTAGATCATACATAGCAAGTCCCTTCAAGATGCTCTTTCCTTTCATTAGTCAGCTCTGCACCCATGGACCTCAACTAGGTCTATGGTAAAATGTGGAAGAAGTCAGTCAGGATGCCTGAAAGCTGCACACAAGGTTCAGGGCACTTGGAGGTGGGAGGTTTGCATTAGCTTCCCAGAACAAAGGGAGTGCCGCCCATTTGTTAATTTGATTTTGTTTAGGTTACTGAGCCGTGATTCATCCTTAATTGCATTGTTTTGAATGACTAAATAGTCTAAGTATTAACCATCTGCTAAGTGGTTGCCCAGCCTCATTTTAACTAGGACACCTTAGGAATCATTAAAATCAAAATGCTTTTGGGTTTCCTCTGGGTATTGGATCATCCACTGACGAAGGTCCTGGTGCGTGGGGTGGCAGAGTTCCAGCCAATGTCGCTGTTGCATGGGTGGGAGTTGAGCCACCCCTTCGTTTGAGGTTGAAAATTCCCATGGATGGAATGCCAGAGAACAGACTAATCTGAATCAGCACACAGACCTTCCTTCTGACTACAGACCTTTGCAGAGTGCTTTGCCGGAAAGTGTTAAAAACATGATAAAGCACAGATCAAATTGTTCTTCTCAGAACATATTCTACTGAGCTTCAGATTCCTTACTTATCAAATGGGAATAAAGGTCAGCTCTCCCCTTTATTCAGCTAAATATTTGAGCAAAGAAAATGAGGTAATCTTTGAAAATGCTTTCCAAACACCTTATGGAAATAGACAAGATTATTAGTTGACAGTTTGTCTTTTCCAGCACATTTGTGGGTGTCATTAGTCTATGTTTAATTGCACATTACATTTCCAGCTGTATATTTAAAATTAAGAATTCCAAAATATCCCAGCAACTTGTGAAAGACAATCAGGAGCTGAGAAAGGGTGTGAACGTGGGCTCCATTTTTATGGTTGTTTCCAGGACACAAGAGTTGAGGTGAAAGAAGTTATTGTGGGAATAACAGTCCTAAGTCAAGTTGGTGTTACCCCTAGTTTGAGAGTGTGGCACAACTCCACATCATAGATTGATGCTTCTTGCACTCACTTCAGCAAACATAAAACCCACCTGCAGAATTTGTTAAAACACAGATTCCTGGACCCAAGGCCCAGAAGCGAGTTCAGTAGGTAGAGTTGGGGACAGTCCATTTCTTTCTTTCTTTCTTTCTTTCTTTCTTTCTTTCTTTCTTTCTTTCTTT
>JAAGEH010000020.1:17003269-17069590 GCA_011751065.1 Lasiurus cinereus
TTTCTTTCTTTCTTTCTTTCTTTCTTTCTTTCTTTCTTTCTTTCTTTTTTTTAAAAAATATATTTTATTGATTTTTTACAGAGAGGAAGGGAGAGGGATAGAAAGTCAGAAACATCGATGAGAGAGAGACATCAATCAGCCGCTTCCTGCATGCTCCACACTGGAGATGTGCCCACAAGCAAGGTACATGCCCCCAACCGGAATCAAACCTGGGACCTTTCAGTCCGCAGGCCGACGCTCTATCCACTGAGCCAAATCAGTCTTGGCTGGGGACAGTCCATTTCTAATGCAGCCATAGAGGATGCTGGCAGAGCCAGTCCACACACCATACTTGGGACAGGACTAACCAAAGTGATTCCTGCAGATGATGTAGCTATCAGGGCCATTCTAACCAGCTTAGACGAGTGGTTGGCAAACTCATTAGTCAACAGAGCCAAATATCAATAGTACACGATTGAAATTTCTTTTGAGAGCCAAATTTTTAAAACTTAAACCATATAGGTAGGTACATTGTTATTAACTTAATTAGGGTACTGCTAAGCTGGCCTTTGCTAAAAACATCCTCAATCGGATTGAGGTACCTTTGCTGAGGTCGATCCCTTCCAACTCTCCCATCCACACTCGTCTTGTATACTTGTTTCGTCTGTCTCCTTTCGTTCATCCTCTCTATATGTCCAAACCATCTCGACATACCTTTCTCAACCCTGCACACTGCATCATCTTTCACTTCACAGCGTTCCCTAAAATTAACTTAATAAACTTTACTTAAAGTTTTAAGTCTTAGTTAAACTCTATGTACGATGAACAAAACTTGATGTCATACTTAATAATGATATTATTTATTGATAAAATTAAATTCCTTACAATTTACCTTACAATATCTATAAAATTAAATCATGACAATGACTGACAAATACTAATGTGAACAGTGGCCTTGCATCTCCTTGTAAAGTTTGGGTAAGTCAGGTTTGTATGTTGCTGTTTTTAATTTTAGGCACGATTCCAGATTCTCATCAATAAGATGACTTCTCAATTTACTCTTGAAAAGGTTCATGCTTGAAAATGATTGTTTGCATAAATATGTAGACCCGAATAAGGAAAGAACAGCAAACGCTAGTTTTTTCACTTGATTATATGAGTCAGGAATACTATTCCAGGTGTTAAAAATCAACATATCTTCCTTCTCCAGGTCTTTCAAAGCAGACCACTTGTGCTGTGTACTAAGTCCACATTTGTTTTTCTCCAATATTTCTATATTAGCACAAAGACATTCAAATTTCGAGCTCCATAATTCTTTGTTTTTTAAATCCAACAATTGCATTTCAAAGTTGCCAATGTTAGTATTAAAGGGAGAGAAATTTTATTATGTTACAGTGGCATTAAGAGGTTTTTTAACAAAGGCTAACGTCACTTTGCTGTTTCTGAATTCCTGAAACCTAGTGAGAAAAGCTTCCCTCATATTTAAAAGTGTTTTGAAATAGCAAATATCAATATCAGAATGATTTTCTTGGTGATGTTTCAACAGGCTTGGAAAGTGAATCAAAGTTTCTCTTTCAAAATATTGAGCAAAAAGAGATAATTTATTTTTGAATTAAATAACTTCTTCTAACATTGAAAAAATTGTGTTTCCTTTCCCCTGTAGTCTAGATTAAGCTGATTTAGATGAGACGTAACGTCTACCATGAAATAAAATTTTTGGATCCACTGGTCATTAGTTAGTTCTGGATAGTGAACACCCTTCTCAAGGAGAAATGCTTTTAATTTCTGTTAATAAGAAGTGAAACGTGTCAAAACGTTTCTTCTTATTATGCAGCAGAAAATCTGCATACTCAACTCTCCATTTCAAATAAAAATTATTTAAATTGGCGATGATTAAGAGCTTTAGCTATAATGGAGTTGATAATGTTAATCACCAATTCCATAACTTTGCAAATTTCTTCTGGAAATGTCTGTGCACAATAATGATGCAATGGTAAGTAAGTATCTCATGATTAATTTTTTCTTTCAAAATAGCAACAAACCCGTTTTTTATGCTGGTCATACTTTTCGCCCCGTCTGTTGAAATTGAGACAATTTTATCGAGTGGAATATGATGTTTTCCAATGCACTCAATTACAGCATTTGCTATATCCTCTCCACGTGTTTGACCTTTGAGTGGCAGTAATTCTAAAAGTTTTTCTTTAGGACCTGTAGATGAAATAAATCGTACAAAAAGTGAAACTTGGTGCTGTATCATTTATGTCACAAGAATCGTCAACTGCTATTGATAAAGCTGAAACCAATTTAAGATTTTTGATTTGCTGGTTGGTTATATTCGAAGACATTTTGACTGTTCTATCTTTCACTGTTTTAGCAAACAATGGTAACTCTTTAATTTTTTTTTTAGAATATCTGCTTTGTTCTTAAAATCCTGAAATAGCTCTTTGGATGCATTTATAAAACATCTCTTTATGTATTCACTGTCTGTATATGGTTTTTCTCTCTTAGCAATCTCTTGACTAACCACAAAACTTATAATATTAACATTGTTGGAAGATTGCATCCAGTAATTAAATACAGAACTGATTTTTCTTGACTCTTCTGAAGTTCCTCAACTGCTTTCTTCCTTGCCTCACCGACAGGATATTTAGTACTAAATGACACGTGTTTAGTTGTAAAATGTCTCTCCAAATTTGATTTCTTGTTATGCACCAATTTTTTCTGACAAATAAGACAGGTCAGAAGACCCTTTAAGTTTTGAATAAATGCAAAAGTCTCAGTCCATTCAACTTTAGATTCAAGATTTTCACCTTTCGTTTTTCTTTGCTTCTTCTTTGTAGCCAAGTCAAACAGGGCACCTAAAAAAAAGTTTTCTTTTATAATAATAAAGCCACCAACACTAAATAATTACAATTCTTAAATTGATGACAAAAATACCTGTAGGATTTGCAGCTCGTTGGAAAAATACAGGTAACTTTATGCTTCTTATAGGTTCTTTTGTCACCTGCATGCAATTTGCTGACACAACTAGCACTAACCACTGCACAGTGAGGCTGTTGGCTGACTGGCACACTCAACTTGTGCATGAATTACGCACGCCTCCCCTGTGCTGCATCTCCCGTGGTCCGACAGACCAACACCCCCACTTCTTCTCACGCCACTTCTTCAAAATAGACTTGCCCAGGTCAAAAACCAACTTCTGCACATGGGCCACAAAGTTTTTTTATTTTTATTTTTTATTTTTTAAATATATTTTATTGATTTTTCACAGAGAGGAAGGGAGAGGGATAGAAAGTCAGAAACATTGATGAGAGAGAGACATCAATCAGCCGCCTCCTGCACACCCCACACTGGAGATGTGCCCGCAAGCAAGGTACATGCCCCTGACCGGAATCGAACCTGGGACCTTTCAGTCCGCAGGCCGACGCTCTATCCACTGAGCCAAACCGGTCTCGGCTGGCCACGAAGTTTTAATGGCACCATACATGTGTGCCCACACATGGAATTTTGTGGAAGAGCTACACTCAAGATGCCAAAGAGCCACATGTGGCTGGTGAGCCTCGGTTTGCTGACCACTGGCCTAGACCATTTATTCATGGAACAGCTGGCTACTGCCCCCAAGGAGCTCCCTTATTTCAGAAAGAGCCAAGCCCAGACTCTTCCTTCCTGTTCATCCTTTAGTAATCTCCCTGTCTCAGAATGCACTTACAACCACACAGAAATTTACTTAAAAATAAGCACAGGCGTGAACATGCAAGAATCCACTTAACATGAAGACTGACAGATTTTAGAATAATGTCCTTATCCTTACAAATACCCTCCCCCCAGGACGGATTGAGGAGGGCTTAGAAAGGAATGCCTGGATGGATATTTACAACCATGAGGGGAAAGGAGTAAGCCTCAATCACCCTACCCCACTCACAATCCTTTGCCTGCTTATTGTGACTGTGGGTTTGTGAAATGAGCCCTTTTGCCTCTTTCAATATGCTGAGCTGCTGAATCAGGCTGGTGTGCTGCAGACACAGGAACATTCTTTAAGGCATAACATGTGGACAGGGCAAGCTAGGGCTCAAGCTCATGTACTGTACTGGCAGTCTTCTCCACTGTCTCCTAGGCATGAAGATGTTCCCTCTGGAGCCTCGGAGTAATATGAGTTTGCTGCAAAATGTTTTATTTTGAATTTGAATATAATTCAAAGTTAAGTCAACAACATGAAAAACTGCCACCAAGGGACTATGCCAATTAAAGTGGATGAGGAGGACCTCGACTAGGAGGAGACATTTGCCATAAAAGACAATGAACATCAGGCTTATGGTTGGTGGAGTGTTTGGCTATGGGTGGCTTTAATCCAACTAAGTACTAATATGCATATCGAGTTCATTGGCTCTCTGGATTAGCACAGTATCGTATTAGCTTAATACAGCATTAGCCTAATTTAATACGGAAGTATTAATTCGGGATTCTTTTCATGACAAGCTATTATTTCTTTGGCAAATTAGTATTTTATTGGTCTGAGAGAGTGCTGTGCCAACTTGCTTCATGCCCAGAATACGCCCTAATAAACTTGGGCTTCTGTGGTTTCAGGGCAGCCATTGGGCAGACATAGGTTAACGTCTTGGTCCCCCACAGATCAAACATCTGTGTCCACGTCCCCTCACAGGCTCTTTGGTATGGGTTGACGGTCTATTTGCATACCTTTCTTTTTTGCCCAAGAGGAGTCAGATGGGATGGTTAAGGTCTTTCCCAAATTCCAGATTCCAGGATTGAGAACAGAGCTATAACATGTCTGCTGTATCATAAGACGGGAGATGATGTCATCCTTTCAGGCTTCCTGGAATCCCCACAGAACTGGGCTTGCATCTCACGTAAGTGGAAAAGTACAAGAATGACTGAAAGGAAAATGTCGCTCAGGGTCATGTCAATGTCAAGGTCCTAGAAAAACGCTGGAGGTTGGCGTAGTTTTCCCAGAGCAGAAGCTTGCTGACCCGTTCCCCAGAGCAAGACTCTTGCCTTCCTGCCTCTTCAAAGCACAGAGCAGGTTTGGGACTCTCATGCTGGCCTTGAACATGAGAGATGGCTGCCACTGAAGCTCCTGCATCCTGTGAGCTTCACCTCCCACAGGGACTTCTTCCTGCACATCTTCTCTTTCCAAACCCCTGACCTTGACCTTGGTCAAACCCTCCTTTACTCTGGCTTGGTCTTCTGAAGTAGGCTTCTAATTGGATGGCTTTGCCTTCAGTTTTTCTTCCATTCCAGACGCACAATCACCATTTGATAATATAGTTGAATAAGATACTCTTCTGCTCCAAAGCCTTCATGGCTCCTCATTGCCTACAAAAGAAAATCCAAATCCTCATGATTTTTTAAGGCCCTGGCTTCATAGTCTACCTCCTCCCTCCTTTTTCATCCTCCCTCCAACACTTACATATTTTCTTCTGCTTGAGCAAGTGCAGAAATGTCCAATGACATTCCCTATCTCTGGGCTGTTGCTCATCTTGGTTACTGCTGCTAGGATATTATCCTTTGTGCCTTTGGACCAATATTCCAACTGCAAAGCCAAATTCAGATTCCTTCTTCTCCAGAATAGTTTCTCCATGCCACCAATTTAGAATTAGTAAATTTTGGGCAATTACATTTGACCTCCTAATCTGTGTATTTGTGTGTCTGTCTGGCCTCTCCAATAGACTCTGCAAATAGAAAAAACAAACAAAACAAAACCCTGTCTGGATTATTCCTCTATGAATATGGTACATAAAATGCTCACAGTAAATCTATGGGAACATAAAGCTCTATACCTGCTCCATAGAAATTACCCATATATGCCTGTTCATTCTCTGCCTGCACAGATTTCAGTCACTTCCCATGTTCTTCCCAACATCATCATGTTGAATATTGGGGTCATTCATGCAGTCCCTGATGGCTGTTTCTAGGTGTTCAACCATCATTAGGCAGAATCTCTGAGAAAATGAGAGGAAATTTTCTCTAAGGTGTAGAGGGTACCTCTGGATAACTATTGTTCAGCATGAGAAAGGCTTTGTGGCTATACTGTATTATAATTATTTACTAGATACCTGATGCATGAAGATTTGGCAAGAATGGACCTTCCTTCCCCTGGCTGCCAGCACTGCCTTCGCTCTGGCCCGGAGCTGCCTTATATCTTCCCATGCTGCCCTTAGGCCCAGAATGGCTGGAGCGGTGTGGAATGCTTACGTCGTTGCCATGAGGACAACACAAGTATCCTGCCCTGGTGGCTCAGCGCCTGCGTATGCAAATTAACCTGCCATCTTTGTTGTTTTAATTTGCATACTCCTCATTGGCTGGCGGGCCTCACAAAGGTACAGTCAATTTGCATCTTTCTCTTTTATTAGTGTAGATTATTACAGTGCTGACATTTGACCCTATATGAGCTAGGAGGGCAGTGTAATATTGTGGTGAATACTGAAAGCCTGTTTTATACCCAATGAGACCACATCAGTTTGAATCACAGCTCTGCCAGTACTTTCTCACTGCGTGACCTTAGTCTGTTTACCTTACCTCCATGAACCTGTTTCATTTTAAAAATGGAACTGCAATAGTACCTACTTTCAGGACTTTTTAAAGTGATAAATAACAGAGTATACATAAAATGCAGAGAGATGAGGGTATCTGTGTGGAGTTATGGCAATGATATGCCCTGGAGAAATCCCTATCCACAGAGAGCCTCCATCTACTTCATGAATGAATGTGCAAGTAACATTCACATTCAGGATTTCTGGAAGAGGACAAAGAAATATTCCTATAACACCACTGCAATATTACTTCCCATTGAGTTGAATATCAGACTTCCTTTTTCACAGGCCAAGCTTGGCCCTCCCTTCCTCCTTCCCCTTGCTCAATTCTAAGAGTCACTGCACTTCTCATCATCTCCAAGTCACCTCTTCTGTTACCTCCTGCCTCCCAAACCTGATGAGTGCATTTTCTCCATCTCAATACTCCCCTAGTACCTCCCCTTGCAGAACTCCCTTGCTGCTGTCACTCCATCACGAATACATTGCTGGAACATTGTAATTGCTCAATGAGTGCTTATTGGATAAATGATTGCAATGAAGCTATTTAGACTAAACTTAATTTTTTTTGGAGCAGGGGGGAGGGAATTATGGCTGAGCTATGGATCATCGAACTATCACTCAATTCCATCTCCCTACAAAAAAAAAAAAAGATGAAGAGGGCCATTCAGAAAAATCCCAGCAACACAGAAATTCTTTGGAACTTTATAATATAAATTTTATTTTATTACTCTTGGTCAGAATTATTCTTTAATCTTATGCAATTGGTCCAGTCTTCTGCACCAGGTTACGCATTCCTCAAAGTCAGAGACTATATAGGGTGGGGAAAGGTGGATTTATAGTTGTTCGTATAGTAATACAATTATTAATAAATAATATACAAGAATAAACTCTTTCACAAACTCACAATTGTAAACCTACTTTTGTCCCACCTTGTATCTTTAATTTCATCCACAGCACCCTGTGAAGTTGAATAACCATGGTCTTCCTGCAATAGAGTTCTTGCCTATCTCTTTCTCTTTGCATGAGGATCTCAGTTCAAAAGCAAATAAAATGTGAACATTCAGTCCTTTGGCTGGATCCCTTGTGGTCATGGTGCCAGGCAAATGGCTGGTAGTTTCTCACTTTGGTTTTGTCTTTCTTTCTGAATTTAGCATCCTGTAAACTTTACAGTGTAAAGACAAAGCATAGCCTAAAGGTGCATTTAAAATACCCTTTGGTTCCCGAGCTTCCTTAGACAGGCAATAGAAAATGGCACCCTGCGTAATTAATGCCCTTAAAGAAACGCAGTACAGGCTAGCAACTGCAAACCATAAGTTATTCGTCAAGAAACACGCTTGCAAAATGAGCATGGAAATTCCCAGGCATCTTCAGAGGGCAGGAGAGGGGAGATGCAAGATTCTCAGGGTAATTTTATTATCATATTCGCTTGATCTTTTTATACATGAGCCGACTGTTCATCATTATCTTCCCTACCTCTTCTGCGAGGTTGAATTCCTCTTAATTCATTTATAAAACAAAATTAGAGTGTTAACTGCAACCTTTAAAATAAGTCCACATCTTTATTTAATTATACATTCTATATAAGCTATTTTAAGATGACTGAAGTTATATAAAAAAATAAAGAGAAGATGATTTTTCTGTTAAAATGCCAATTAAAAACAAACATTTTTTAAAAATGTATACTTTTATCATGGAAGAGACTGGGTTAAAAATGCCCCGAAAACAAAATGTTTTAAGAATGATGCCAGTACACTGCTAATAGAAAAAGACAAAATTGGTTGAACATCAGATGTAAGTGGTTGAAATGGTGGTTTAATTTTTTTCCTTCGAACTCTTTTTCCTCCTTTTGGAAACTGATAAAAGATTCTGTATTATTTTTTTAAGGAGTTGACCTCAGTTTTAGTTTACTTTCTAAACGTAGAGATGTCTTTACATGTGTTTGAAAGTATGTCTGTCAAGTCTTTGGGGGACTTTTTAGACGGAAGGAACCTACAATGAATATTTTACCAAATTGTTTGGGGATTTTCCGCTTTTATGTATTTGGGCATTCTTCCCTCTTAAACATCAAAACCTAATAATCGTGGCAGAAGGTTAAATATTTTCCATATTTTTGTTTCTGAAATTTGTTCCATACAAAGAACCTATGAGGGAAGGAAATTTACACACCCAATTTATTACAGAGGGTTACCTCTGGGGTTAAAGAGTGGGATCTGGGGTGGGACACAGTGAAGGTGGCTCTCATTTCTTCTTTCATTTTATTTACAATAAAAACGCACTAATGTGCCACTTATATAATTTTTACAGTTAGTGAATAAACAAGAAAACATAATATTTAGAGAAAACATATCTATTTGGATCATTTAAAAAGTTATATGGCATCCCTGGTTTGAATGCTGTATGTGGGATTTCCATAGGGAAAGGGAGGGACAAGTTACCATCTGCTCACGGATAGCATCCACCCTTTGGAGCATGTCTGAGCAGAAAGATTGAAAAACAGAACCGGGGTCTGGCAGAATGAAGAATCTGATATCCAGAAGGGAGGGTTTCCATTGGAGAAAGTTTTGGGCATTAATACTTTGACAAGCTATATCAAGATCACATTGAATTCAGGTTCCCTAATGCCAATTTGCTTTAACTCAATATCCTTAAAAAAAAACAAACCAAAACAAAACAAAACCCCTGTGCTTTCATGACATCATCAGTCCACTTCTTGGGGCTTTAAAATAGAAACTTACAGTTTACTACATGCAACAATTAAATCTAAGGGAGCACCTAAAACACACATCATTGCGTGTGAAAGCCTTTCTCCTTTCCTTTTTTTTCCATCAACATGTGGTGAGCTTAAAAGCTGATTGGAGGAGCCAGGTTCAGTTGCATTGTAGACCTTGGTCTCCCAACATCCAGTATCGTGGGACCTGTCATGATCATGGCACACCCATTATCTTATTTTATAAACATGGGTGGGGGGTTTGAATGGAGGTGGATTTAAAACTGTGTACATAAAGTAAGCAGCTAGCACACGTCCTTTGTCAGTGTGTGTGTGTATATGTGTGTGTTTGTGTGTTTTGGAGAAAGAGTTGGATCAAATAAGTGGTTTCCTGTTCAAAGCAGGACATAAGTTTCATTCCATGAAAGGAAATATAATTGATTCCACTTCCATCAGTACACCAAGAGGATGGCGGGTAATTCACCTCCTCCCCACCCAGACTGGGGGTGACATGGCCCAGAGGAATGCCACTGGGATGGGCCCTGGCTGCTGGAAGAAAGCACATACCCAAATAGCCCCTTGCTTCTCTTGGTCCCCATGGACTCTGTAAGTGTTTGAATTCCATCCTTTTTCCACTCTTGGGAGGACACATGATGTCCCTCCAGGTCCTGCAGTCTGGGTTTGATTAAATAATTATAAACTCCCAGCAGCAGATCTATCATTTATGTTCCAAAACATGCCAGTATGTGTCTTTTGTGGCCATGCCAGCCCATCGTCAAGCCACTCTCGTTATTGTCACTGAGAACACAGTGGTTCAATGTTTGTGCTAGTTCCTGGATTCTGGCGATCGAATGTAGCCCTGCCGTGTGCTGCTGGTGCCAACGTCATTACAGAACTTCATAATAAATCCTTTCTATATTTATTCAGTCCACCACGCTGACATTGAAATTGCCTTATATGAGCTTATGATTGGAGGCTCCCATTTTCCACTTCTAACTCTGGGTGATTACATATTCTTAGGGCAAGGACATCAAGGCCTATTGTCTGTCTGTTCATGCAGTGTGGTGCAGGGTGCTGGCTGCTTGGGGGAGGCCAGGTTATGGGACTGGGTCTGACCGTTCGTTCACACAAAGCAAGCACAGAGAAGCCACCTCGCTAATCCGTTTAGTTAACATGTTTAAAATTTTCCACTTCCTCCCCAGCTAAAGCCCAAAATAAAGTTGTTCAAGGCAAGCAGTGTTTCATAGCAATATGTTATCTCCTCCTAAAGTCCAGAAGGAGGTGGAGGACACCACCTCACTGAGTTCAAGGAACATTGTTTTTGGTTCTTGCCTTAATTGAATCACAAATGATGGCTAAAATTTCTCCCATTTAAAGTGCATAATATACAGAGAGAAAGAGAGAGAGAGAGAGAGAGAGAGAGAGAGAGAGAGAGAGAGAGAGAGAATGAGAGAGAGAATGAGAATATTCATGGACACAGACAACAGTGTGATGAATGCCCGGTTGGGGTGTGTATGTGGAAATGGAAGAGAGTATAGGGAGATAAATAGGGATGGGGAAAAAATGAAATAAGATTTAAAAATATTAGTATATTATTTATTTAAAAAATCCTACTTACCATTGCAAAAATAAATAAAATGTATAATTAATACCCTCCATAACTTGGAAAATAACAAACACTTGAATGGAAAATCTCCCCTTTTTGTGTATATGAATAATCTTTCTCACGATAATATACATGGCCAGAATTAGCTTCCCTTTCAACTAATGATAACATCAGAAGAAGCTGCTAGAAACCATGATGTATAAAAATTTAGCAACGAAACAAGCTTTGTTTTGGAAAGAGGGAAACGTGCCTTCTTTTATTTTGCACAACTCTGTACAAAAGACAGAAAAATAGCAGGATAAATGGCTGACGTGTGTTTCCATTTTTGAAAAATGATCAAAGTCACTCATCTTTTGAAAAGAGTACAATGAAATGAGATAATAGAGATTAGTGAAAAGCAACTCTATAAACGGATGGAAGAGTACCAGACTCACAAACTAAAATTCATCCGTCACTTAGTTTTCATCACTGTCTTGTATTTGCATTTACATGGACTGAAATACCACGGACTTGGATTAGTGTGGGCTGAAATTCGAATCTTAAAAGAAGATTTACTTCATACAAAGGTAGAGTTGACTGAGTTGTGTGTTTTGTTTTTATTGCTTCCTTTGGAAGGATGATTAAAAAGTTTCCATTGAATGCAGAAACAGTAATATTCCATCATCACAGGAAAGGCTTCAGATAATGCATTTTATTTTTAAGAGAATGAGTCTTAGAATAAAAAAAATACTAATGAAAGATACTTAAATATGTACAATTTAACATTATTTTTCAAAATGAATTATATATATATATTATATATATAATATATATATATTAAGAGAAAAAGAGAATTATGAGAGTTATCATTTTGTTTTTAAGATTTGAGATATAACTTCTGTCATTGACATAATTCTTGGTGATACCACATTCAAATAATATTTTAGTTTCAGTATTTTTAAAAAAAATGAAGTCAGTTATTCTTCTAAATAAACTTAGACTTCAAAAACAAATCATTTTCAAATATATCAACTTAAAACTAGGCTATATTATTCTGCTGAGGCATATTCAGAAAATTGATAAAAAATTTGATGTGAAATATGTAGTAATAGATAATTACAAGTTCTTTGGGTGAATGTTTCGGGGGGGGGGGAGCACATGGCTAGGAAAAAGCAAAACCTTTGAATAGAAATGCAGTTTTGTTCTCCCTTAGCTTTACATAGGAGATCTTGTATTTGCAAGATAAAGTCTTCCTAAAAGAGAATACATGTTTCAATGTAGAATTTTAGCCACCTGTGAGAAAAGCTGGGTTTTAAAATGCTCTCACTATCCTGCTGAAATAGGAATGCAGCCCAGTGCAGAACTGGTTTCAGTTAAGCATTTTGGATGTGACTATCAAGCAGAGAAGTAATCGGTAACTGGCCACTAGGGGGCTTTCCCATTGGTCCTTTTTATAAAACGGGGAAAGTAATTAATAATAAACTATGAAGATGTACCCCAACATTTTCTATAATGCATAGAAATGGTTAGGAAGTAGTTAAAAATGCCATCATCATCTTATTTAGATAATAAAACTATTGATTGAATTTTCCCCTTTACTGAACAAACTTTTTTAAAAATATCAATTGTTGCAAATTTTTTATTTGGTTTTTCTTTTTTTGCTCAAATAATGGTTGCTGTATCTGCTTTTTATCTAATCTTATGTTGTTGATTTGCCCCAAAGTTTGAAGTTAGAAATTTAATCTAATCCAACCAGTGCATTGATTCAGTTTAGAGGAAGAACCTGTGTCTCTTTACTCAAATTAACCCAAGCAGATGTGTACATTCCTCTCTCTGCACATCTCTCCACACTGGGCTTGCTCCAGCCAGGGCGGTCGCGGTGGAATGGGCACTCAGCAAGCCTTTAGTGAGCACTTATTATGTACTGGGTTCTGTGCTTGGTGCTAGGCTACAGCTGGAAACTGACATGGTGTGGCTGACCTCGAAAAGTCAGCAAAAAACACATAAGCCTTTAAAAACAGGAAATACTGAGAGGCTGAAAAGTGTGCTTTGAGAAACAATACAAGAAGATAGGAGGCGAGAAGTACTGCTTATGCAGGGTGCTGGGCACTTCTCAGGAGACTGCATTGGAGCCCGAAGGAGGTGTGGAGATTGGGGCCGGGGATTTCCATCAGGAAGCTGGCCTGGGCGGCGGTGGCCGGGCTCACACTTCCCTGTTTCAACTGTAAGCCTGGAGGTTAGCAGGGCTGGCTTTCATCCCTCACCAGATTTTGGGAGACTCAGATGAGGTGACTTATTTGAGAATCTTTATAAAGGGATGAAGTTATTATGTGATTGCTCCTCGAAACAATCAATGGTTTTTATTGAGTACATTCTTGATGAGAGCACTTTAATGGACAGGAGGCATGTAAACTGTAATTGAAAAAGAAAATATTTAATGATTTATTGGCATGGAGACTGTCCCAATTCATTAAGTTTAAAAGGTCTTTGCAAGAAGTATTTTTTTTTGGTAATATTGATACACATATGCATATATACATTATATCAGCAAACATATAATCCAAAGTTAATATTGCTGGTAAAATTATGAGTGTTTTAATATTTTTTTCTTTTATGCTTTCTGTATATTCTAATTGTCTGCAGTGACCCTAAAATATTTTCCAATAAAATATTATGTTAATCAAAATAATACAGTAAAAGGGATAATATTAACTTAATTGAAAAACATTCTATTTTATTCAGATGAAAATTATCCTTATAAATATTTTATTAAATATTCAAATGAGGAGGCTTTCATCAAATATTGAGATAATTTTCAAATCTCCACAAAAACCATTATTATAAAAATATTTTAATATTTAAAAACTAAAATTTTCTTTTATGACCTAAATATCTCTTTTACCTGTTTTCATCACCAAAGGAAAATGTATAAAAATAATGAATATTATTTTCTGTATATTGACTTCCATGTTAAAACCTGTTTTTTAAGATTTGTTTGTAAAATGGGTAGCTCTTCCTAACAGCTCTGTCTCCCCATTTGGTGCACAGGAGGGTGACTTCTGCTCATTTGTGTCACTTTTTCAGGACACATTTGAATGGCGTGCAGAGTTTAAAAAGTGCCCCGACATTGCCCTTTCCACATCACTCTGATTTAGTTTTAAGAGGCATTTTGTGTGTTTCCACCTTGCTTTTATAAGCTGTGCAACTTTATTTTTTCTGTCTGAATCCCCTTGGCAAATTGAAATTTGTTTGGTCTTCTGATGTTTTGCTTCTTTTCAAAGAACACAAGTACTGAATTAATCAAGTTTGGTTGTTACAAATACAAACATGTCAAATAGTATCAAATCCCTTCTTTCCATTTTACCCTCCTCCTGGAGGTCACCGCTGTTGTCCCTGTGTTGTAGAGCCTTTTTGTTGTTTCTGTTGTTTTTGTATGCATTTGTATTCACAGATACATACATGCCTAAGGAAGTGAATAGTTTTAACGGTTGCTTTCTCTTTTAAACACTGAAGTGGTATCATATTGTTCAAGTATTTCTTCACACTCCACCCTGCCCCCAAATTATATTTTATAGATCTATGTCAGGATATATAGATCAACATCATTTTAAAACATTTTGCTGTTTTTAAAGACCAAATCTTTAGTCCTCTTTGGGTATCACATGTTTGTAAAGATCTTAACTATCAAGTGATCAAACATGGAATTTCAAATCAGTTCAGAGTATGTTGGATGCCTGCTTTGTATGGATCCTCCTGGAGGAATGGGGTACTTCTTAAAGGGGGAAAGGAAATGATAAACCCCAGGGCCATGAACTCGTCTGCCACATCATACATTTAATAAAGAAATGAGCAAATCCACCCAAGAACAAGATAATTTAAACTCCAGGCTCCAAGCCCCAGAAGCTGAAAGGAACATCAGAGGGCACCTGCGTGTGTGCTCTATACTTTAAGACACTTCACTAGGGATGGAAAAATAACCCTGGGGGTGGGGTGGAAGGGTGGACACCCAGTTGAAACTGTACACACTCAAAAAGAGACTAATATATTGCCACAGACTCACTTATTCTGTTGTTACCATTTCTTTTTTCTGCACTTGTTTGCTATCTTAAATTTTCTCCATAGCTTATGTAAGGAAGGGTCTTATGTTTTCAAATAAAAGGCTGGGTCAGTTTGCCCACTCATAGCCTGGAGGTGGGCCACAGCTTTGTAGAAATACTAGTAGCTGTTAAGAAGTGAATGTTTGCACAATCCTGAGACTTGCCTCACTGGTGGTGGAAAGAGATGCTGCCACAGCTTCAGGGATCTTCACCGGGAGCTCCCGCTGGCCCCTGCCTTGAGGCTTCCCTTAGCTCAGGTGCTCATATTTTTCGTAAGACTGGGCTTGGGTTTCTAAGAAATGACAAAGTGAGAAAACCTTGTGGTTGCGTTCAATATTCTTCTAAATGGATTGGGTAAAATAGGAAATGTTAGGCTCCAGATGAGGCAGAAAATTAAGAGTGGAACTAAACTTCGCCAAGGCAGCTGTGGTCAGTGTGTAAGGAGCAGATGCCTCCCCCCCCCCCCCGGGCTCTGTTCCGGCTCTGGTGCCCCCAGAGCCCGGCAGACAGACAGACAGACCAAGTGCCTGGGCCATGGGAACCAATCAGGTGGAGTTCTTAAAAATTCTGATCCTTTCTCCAACAAACATTGAGTTTTAACAAAATGATTATTGGAATTAAGGAGGAAGTTTTCCCCCGGAAACATTGAAAGTAACGTTTTTATAGATTATACTATCAAAAATGTAAAAAGAGCCGAGACCAGTTTGGCTCAGTGGACAGAGCGTTGGCCTGCGGACTGAAAGGTCCCAGGTTCGATTCCAGGCAGGGGCATGTACCTTGGTTGGGGATGCATCCCCAGTGGGGGGCCTGCAGGAGACGGCTCATCGATGTTTCTGACTTTCTATCCCTCTCCCTTCCTCTCTGTAAAAAACAATAAAACATATTTAAAAAATTGTTAAAAGAAAAAAGTATTTCATAATAATGGATCCAAAAATGCCTGAAGTACACAGCTTAAGAAGGACTTCTAGTTTTAAGAAATTAAGTTTATATTAGGTTCAGGAAGATTAGTTTTTGAAAAACAACAACAGATATATCAGGAACTAATTATTGACATCACAGGAAGATTTTTCTGTGGCTTGTTTTAAAATACAATACCCCACTGATGCCCTTATATTTTTATTTAGCTTTTTACAAGTCTGCACTTTTGTGTTTTTTTTTTGAGTGTTCTTTTTTTTTAAGAAAAAAAAAAAGAACGTATTTAGGATTCTTGAATCAAAAAAAATATTAGAGGCTCATATTCATGTAGCTGTATCCTTGAAAGTTATGCCTAGGGACATACCAGGACATCTTAAGAGAGCTGGGAATTTAAGATAACTTTGTTAAAACACCATGACAATGAATAAAAATGGGATTGACTCCATCTCCGGTTGAGAAAATTATGTGTTAGTTTATTTTTCTTTTAATTTGGACTTTTCTTAAAGTAAGTGATATTTTTAAGGCAATACAATACAATTTGTGTGCATCGTTACATTTCCCTCCTACAACTGAGACAGCCAGTCCTAATAAAAACCATGCTCAGGCACTCACTGGGCTCTCTTGTTTCAGATGGCCCTTACTTCTGAGTGCAGATGTTACGTAGATCTACTGCAGCTCAAAGACTATTCACTATAACATGTCTTAGCAAAATTAGTTACTCTATTTACTAGCAATAATATTTTTCATTGTAGTTTACAAGAACATGATATTTATCAATTAGTTACATGAAAATAGGATATCACTAAAATTTTACTCAAGAGGAAGACAATTCTCTGAACTATAAAGCTTTTTACCAACATCATGTCTTCTAAAGTTGTTGAAAAATATGGTTATTCTTTTAATATCAACACCCAAAAGTAAAAAAAAAAAGATGCCACTTTCATTTTTAGCACCTTTTGCTTTCCATACAACTAAGAATTTATCATTTAGAAAAATATTTCTTGAAGCAATTTAGAGCTTAATTTGAAATACTTGTGAGTTTAATCTGTATCACATTTAGAGGTAGGAAGGCAAGAGTTAGATGAATTTACAACCCCAAAACGCAAAACAGGTCTTCCTTTCATTTGGACTCAGCTTATGCCCCTTGATAGTGATCTGAGTTTGGGGGACATAGCTTTGCTCACATGAGCCACCCATTCATGAACTACACACACCCCTCAGAGCCTTAGTGTTCCACCCTTGAGTTTTAGCTGTTTGGGGATTCATATGTTACAGAGAATGCCCGAGGGACCCTGTCCAGCAAAGGTGGGCTGGAGAACAGATGTGTTGAACCATAGCCCATGTCCTTAAGGGAGATGGGTTAATGCAGGACTTTGAGGGCTGGGAGAATAAAGAGTCTGGAAAACGCTTTGGAAAATAGAAAATCAGTCCACAAAAATTTCCATTTTATGTGTCTTTGGGAAAGGCCAAATATCAGACAGGATGTAATCTGACATTTAGATCTAATTCTGTTGATAATCTGCAGATTTGGGAACACACATCCTAGAGTGTCCAATGTCACAGTGGAGCTGGCTTTACACAAAAGAGAGACTCGCTTAAAAGAAATGAGCTGTCGAGGCAATTTGCGGTATTTTCACACTCTGGATTTCAATGTAATGGCAAGGGTTGCTAGATAAAAGGATTTAAAGAATGAAGGCAGGCCAGCCTAGGTTTCCTACCACCTTATATCTTCCACTGATGAGTTCTGTCACTTGGGTAGGTGAGCTAACCTCTCTGGTTCTGTTTTCTTGCCTGCAACACGGTGCAAATGTTAATAATAATAGTTCTATTCATGAGAGTTTTAATATGTTCCAGGCTTGCTCCAGAAAGTATATTATTAACTCAGTCCTCACAGAAAGTTTTAAGTTTAAAATCATTACTATCTTCTTTGTCCAATTCAGGAAGCTGAGGTTTGGATGGAGCAAATGACTCCAGCTCATGCAGGTAGAAAGTGCTGGGTCAACATTAAGGTCAAGCTGTGCAGATCCACAGGCTGCGCGATGACTCACAATGCCAGGAGAGGCAGGTGAGCTTCAACCAAGGATAGGACTGGGTCCCCACAGGCCTCCATCACTTACAGGCTCTGCCACATTGCCAAGGGATGGAGCCTCCCTGGATCTTACATTTTCCACATGTAAACAGAGGATAATAATGGGATCTGCCTAATGGCATTGTCGTCAAAATTAAATGAGTTAAAGTTTGTTAAAAACTCAGAACAGTGTTTGTTAAGGGATGGATAAGTACTTAAGTGCTGTTATTATAATATTAGAACTCATTCAATAACGTGGATTGGAGCAAATTATATATATATATATATATATATATATATATATATATATATATATATATAAATTACCTGCCTGGACATAATAATTACCAAGAAATAATTCTTTCTGGGATATTTTGATTCAAGTGTGACACTTGATATAGGAGTGCTTGAGAGATGCAGATCACAGGGCACAGGCCACCTGCCACAGAGCTCACAGTCTATGCGGGTGATGGGGAACAGTTTTCTCACCTGAAGGGTGTTGGAAAGATCTGTCTTTAAGCAGCCGGCTGTACATGATTTCTCACCTGCGTGTAATAATAGTTCATGTAATGTGACACATGGAGTGAGGAGTGTTCGTAGACCCATCTTCTGCCCCTGCCAAGAGAGAGAATCCTATGGACCCTTTGTTTTTGTCTTTACCTCCTGTCCCCACACCCCCGCAGCACCTCTCTAAGAATGTAAGAAGACAGATAGACTTAGAGTAGTGCTTCTCAACCTTTTTAATGCCATAACCCTTCAATACAGTTCCTCATGTTGAGGTGACCTCCAACCATAAAATTATTTTTGTTGCTACTTTATAACTGTAATTTTGCTACTGTTAATGAATAGTATTGTAAATATCTGTGTTTTCCGATGGTCTTAGGCTCTACAGCAGTAGTTCTCAACCTGTAGGTCTCGACCCACAGGTTGAGAACTGCTAACAGGGTCGCCTAAGACCATCAAAAAACACAGATATTTACATTATGATTCATTAACAGTAGCAAAATTATAGTTATGAAGTAGCAACAAAAATAATTTTATGGTTGGGGGTCACCTCAACATGAGGAACTGTATTGAAAGGTCACAGCATTAAAAACGTTGAGAACCGCTGGTTAGAGGCTGAGTTAGTCTCGATAATGAAACACTCAGTGAGGGGAGGAAGAGGGAGGAAGGAAGATGCCATTCTCAGAACACAACAGGGGTTTGTGCACATGTGCATGCTGAATATATATGTTGTATCCCCCTGGATGTGTGTGTTTTATGAGCATGTGGTTTTGTGTGTGTGTGTCGGGCGGGGGGCGGTGGGGAGCTGGTGTGGTTGAAAGGTCTGGGGAAGGTAGATGCTAAGAAATGGATTGCAATAAGTATTGTAAGGACCAACATCTTCTTTCTTGTTTTGAAAGATAGGGGTAAAGAAATCCATTCCTTTTTATTATTTTTGACTAAAAAATGTGATCATGCAAACCATGCTTCTGGAGACCAAACAAGCATGTGACTTGAAAGGGTCTGGAGCACCTCTTTGCCAGAAGCAGCACTAGGCCTATTGGTTCAATAGGGGCTGTCAATTCCTGCCTGTCCTTGGACAACTCCTTTCAGTAGATGATGTCAGGGCTGATCTGGACTCAGGGGCCACAGTCAGCAGCCAGGACTCGCCAGAGATGGAAGGGCAAAGCCAGGGAGATGAGAGCTCAGAAGCCAAAAGAGCTTCCTTGGAAGTCAGGCATGCTCCCCCCACCTCGCCACCATCCTACCAGATCACATTGGACTCACTCCTGGGTCAAGGAGAATTGGGGCTGCTTCTGTCAGCCCTTTCCAATGAGGTATTGCTTGGTGTTGAAGCATACTGGCTACATGTGAGCAATTGGGCTTCTTAAGGATTGCATTTTAGAGAGGAAGATTAGCTAGGAAGAATAAGAGATTAAAACAAAGACAGAAGCCAGCCCTGCTGGACTGCCCAGTCCAGAAGAAACACGGACAAACTGGGGAGGATGAGTGAGGGTTTTGCCCAGATGGTGTGGCTCAGTGGTTGAGCATCCACCTTTGAACAGGAGGACACGAATCAATTCCTGGTCAGGCATATGCCTGGGTTGTGGGCTCAATTCTTTCTCATCACTGATGTTTCTATTCTGCTGTCCCTCTCCCTTCTTCTCTCTGAAATCAGTAAACACAAACAACACCCAATACCAACAAAAAGAGCAAGGGGCTTTACGGGGCTTTGGCTGATCTCTCCCACACTATGAAGGTTCAGGTACACTCTGTTTGGGGCACCATTTTGCTGCATGTTTTCAATTTCCCAAAGAGTTTTGATGATAGACCAGCTCCTTGAGGGCTCCGCGGTGTATGGGTGGGAGTAGGGAGGGTTAGAGCAGATCCCCAGCCTTGCCCATTTGGGAAATGCATCAACAGATCATTTGCAGCAGGGGTTCTATGAGCCTCCCATGTAGTACTCGGCGAGGGGGTCTTAGATGGGCATTATTTTCCAGTCTTGGGCCACAGTGGTCTCTCTAATATATAGTCAGAACTATTGACATCACATGGTACAAACTCCAGAAATACCAAGCTACTGAAGTTTCCCAAACTACCCTGAGGGTACCAGTCACAGAGGGCTGTTGAAAGCACTGATTCCTGGTTCAGCCTAGAGCTGCTGAACTAGGAGTTTCAGGGGAAAGGCCTGGAAATTTGAATTTTGGAGCAAACATCACAGGCAGTTTTGATCAGTAAAGTCTGGGACAATCATGTGGATATGCACAGTGTTACAGTCCTTCCTTACCCTGTGTCAGGAAACCATCTGTCTTCCCTGGTCAGTGCACTAGCCACCTGTGGTTGCTTAAGTGGGGGTGAGAGGTGAAGGCTCCTTCCCTGAAGCAGGTAGGTACCACATCTAAAACCACCACTCCCAACTTATAGCAGTATCAAAAACCAGGAACTTGGAGACCACAGATGGTTCAGGCAAAGGAAGCTACACTGTGGACACAGCCCAGAACAGAACCCTTCAGGAAGCCCCACACCCTCCTCCCAGCCTTCTCACAGTCCTTCTGGGCTGCCTACTTACTGCCTCTGGGCTCCCTGCTGTCTTGAACTCCTGAGGTTGGCATCTTAAATATGATGTCCAAAGCTTCCAGGTGGCCTCATCAATCGATCTCCTGAGTGCAAGTTCCCTAACAGAACACACAGCATAGCATCTGGAAGGGGCTGGGGATAAGCTAAGTCTTCTGATGGTTGCTCATCAGAGAGCACCCTCAGTTCCTTGGCACATAGAATCTCCCAATATGACCACCAAGAGCAATTAAAGGACAGACTACAGCAAGATGGATGCTACAGTGTTATATTACCTACTGGTATACCTTTAATCACATATATCCTGTCACCTTTGTCATATTCCATTGGTTAAAAGCACATCCCTGACCCTGGCTACACTCAAGGTTATGAACACCAGGTGATAGGATCATGGGGGTCACTTAACCTCTCTGCCATTGTAGTGGTCAGTTATAATGTCTGCTCAACCTGAAAACACTTTTTCTCTAAGAACTGGTCAACCCTGGTAGTCATGTGTGTGTCTGGCCCAAAGTGAAACAATCAGATTTGTCCTTTCAGGATTTCAGCATTGGGATTTACAGATACCTGGTTAGTCTGGCCTATTTCCTTTCAAGAGAAAGAGACAACTAGTTGTTGGGCAACCTTTTCCAATACGTGTGGAAGACGGAGAGAATGAAACTGGAGCAGAGAAAAGAATGAAGTTGATCCACAGGAAAAAGAAATGGAGATTAGATAGGGGGAATAAATTGTGCCTGGGTTTTCAGAAGCTATCCAGTTGTCAGTCCTTGTTTCTCCTGTAATGCAATGATTTTTGAGTTTCAGAACTCTTCTAATATCCTGTTAGTAAATTCTCTATTTTGTTTAAGCTTGCTCAAGTTGGTTCCTATTACTTGTCAAGGTAAAGAACCATGACTAAGTTGAGATGTCAGGGTGGGCCTTATTTATTCTTCACTTATCACCTCTCTATCATCTATCCAACTGCCATCTACTAAGAAATATTTTTCTACTCCTTATCATGCACTGTCATCCAGGCACTGTCCTGGATGCTGAGTTATAAGAGCAAACAAGACTCACCAGTGCATAATCCATGGAAGCAGAATCACAGATGGGAGGTGATGAGGAGCATCCAAAGGGAGCATCTACCTGAACCTGGGGAAGAGGGCTTCCAGGAATGCTTCCTGAAGGAGGTGACTAAGCTGAGATTTGGGAGGTGAAGAGAAACCAACCAATTGCAGGGGAGTAGAGGGAAGATTGTTCTAGAAATTGAGAACAGCATGCTCAGAAGGAATACGAACATGACAAATCTTAGAATCAGAATGTCGAGTATAGGTGCAGAGACCTTTTAGGGAAAAGGTGGGGAAACGAATCTTGCTGTGGTTCACCAGCAGATCTGGGCTCTGTGCTGAAAGTTTGTAAGAGCAGAGAAGCAGCATTATCTCTGGGTCATGTCTGCCCCTTGGCCTTTTGCTGTAGGGCTAATGACACACATCACACAGAACCAATAAAATGCACCTTCTCAGGAGCTGTTAGGACAGCTGGCTTCCAGATCCTCTGATTATTAGATCTTTCTCTAGAAGAATCATTAATTATTTTTAATCATCTCTTGATTTTACCAAGAATGCCATTATTTCTATAGCCAGTTCGCTGATAAAGTCGGGGAGTGTTTTCATGTTGGTTTTTTTTCCCTGTGGTGTGGTGTAACATTCTTTGTCATCAATACATACGTCAAGTCAGGCTAACCAGAGTATTTCTCCAGCCACAGCATATGGTTGGGTCATGCAAACAACCATCGTAAATCCTCCTTGACAGTGGCCCAAAATGATATCGTGACCTGGTCCCCTTGGAATCCAGATTTATGAAGATCTGGATGTGAGAACTGAGTGTTGGGAGCATGGATTCTTAAAAATGTGCCACGTGAATACATCTGTCTCTTCATGTGGCTACTTGCCGCCACATGTGGCAAGTGCATGAAAAATATGTGCGGAGGTATTTGAAAAATTCTTGAGGTGCCTCAATAAGCTTGCCGAGAGCCCAGTGCAGAATAAACACCCAATAAATATTCATTGAGTGAATGGGCAAATGGATGGATAAATGAAGTGGAACTTGAGTGAGTTATAAAGTCATCTCATTTTTTCTAGAAAGCAGCTCATACTAGGAAGACATATTTGGTTGCCTTTCCAATACCTTTCTTCCTTTTCTGCTTGTGAATGCACATCCAATTTTGTTCAGGAAGGCTCTCTAATTCCAGGGGCAGAATCTTACTCTAAGCCAATCTGAGCGTGGTATTTTTCATAGAAATTGTGTTTGGTCAGAGAACGGTCATGTGGCCCTTTTAGCACAGTCAGGCGGAAGGGGATGAGGTTAAGTTTATGGCCTGGGGAGAAGTTTTCCATTTTTTCTGTTGGAGATGAGCAAGGAAGCATACTACTACATTTGCTGCTCTAGAGTTTTCCCTGCCGTGCCAACCGGATCCTGAGTGTGCTGTCCTGCTTACCTTATGGCTTTGAGGAGAACCAGCTACACAAAACAGACTGGGAAAAATCGCATCCTTGATGACATGGTTGAGCTCCTGGACTTTGCTGCAGAACACCCAGATTCTGGACCACCTGTTATTTGAGAGGATAATTTCCTTCTGGCATAAGTCACTTTGAGTTTGGATTGCTGCTGCTTTTCTCTGAAAACAAAACACTAAAATAAAAGTTTGAAGTTGAGAAGAGACTGGGAAAGAGGAATGTGATTGGTTATTTAGTGTTGTTTCAATCAGTAATAACACCAACCTCTTTGTGTAGAGCACACATGAAGCTGGCTTAGATCATGCCTTTCATTGAAAGTATCCTGGGGTGGGGGGTAAGTACCCTTATGCTGGTTTTACTCACTCTGGAAGGTAAGACTTGCACATCTGAAAAAGAAGTCCCAGGTGGGGGTCTGCAGGGCTCCTTTGCAACACAGAGAAAAATACTTCTATCATCACATACTTCACAACCCTTTTATGTTTCAGCTATTCATACCATTGTCTCTCTCACTAGTATGTGAAATTTAGAAAACACCTTAGCAAATATTCCTTTTGCAGTTACCACAAGCAGGATACCATAAATATAAATGATTCTTGCCGACCAAGATTTTATCTTCTGATTGGGATGACAGGACACAGCCTTTTAGACAGTGATGGGAGACTTAAATGAATAGAAATACAGACCCATGTTAACCATAAAAAACCTAGTGTATTATTGATTTTTGGATGAGAGAAAAATAGGAAAAGCTTATGAATCCAGATGTGTTTTGGTCTCTTTCCACACCACTATCTTTCACCTGGATGGCTGCAGTGGTTTCCAGATGTATATATTTCTATCCTGTGTACCATCTGATTAATTATCCATGCTGAAGCCAGAGAAATCTTGTGGAGAGCAAAAGAGACCATGTCATCCCTCTGTTCCTCCTCCCCTACAAGACCCTGCCCCTCTGACCTCTATAGCCTAATCTCATACCCATACCATACACCATTCCCTTTTTTTCTGTTTCCTTCTGGGGGCTTTTAAGTCCCAGCAAAGACCTTTGCATATGCTATTCCCCAGTCCTGGAACACCCTTCCCTCTCCTCTTCAACTAGTCCACACCTACTTGTCCTTCCAATCGCAGTTTAAGCACCTTATCCTCAGAAAAGTCTTTTCTGACCTCCCTGAGTAGGACAAAATCTACCACAGGCTCTCATAGCACCAGGAATCTATCCTTTGGACTTGTCTCCATTGAAGTTCTGCAGTTTTTGTCATCATTTGACACATCACTTCTACCCCCCACACACCTCTAGGTGGGCAGGAATTTTATTTGTGTTTCTTCACCATTGGCTCTCCAGAGCTTGACAAAGTGTCTGGCTTATGATAGATGCTCAGTAAATATTTGTTGAAGAAAGAATGAGTATATAAACATGCAATCCACACGCACTTTGAGCTGGGCATTATACTATGAACCTAACACATTGTCATTTACTTCTTAAAACCACCCTGTGAGAGAAGTGCTATTGTTGTTCCATTGTATAGTGGAGAACCTGAGGGATAAAATAACATGCTCATGGTAGAATTTAGGAGACAGAGTAGAAATTCTAACTTGGCACATGACTTCAGAAACTGAACTTTAACCACGGCCTCCACCACATCTCAAATATAAAAGTTTTGGAAGTCCAGAGGAGCAAGAAGCTTTATGAATGGACAGGAGTTTGGGCTGGTCTTATAAGGCAAGATGGCTTTGGCCAGAGAGGTAATTAGGAGGGTAGGTACAGAGGAACATTGCTAACATAAAGGCACCTTTCACTGAGGCCCCCTAATGAATAGGTGATTAGAAAAACAACAGCTCATCATCTGGCAGATGCAGCCCCAAACCAGGACACGCAGGTTGATGAGCCAAGTACTGACTCAATTTCAGGTCCCGTTTTCTTCCCCACCTGGGCACATTTTGTCATGCACAAACAACACAGCCATATCCAGCACCCTGCAGGAATGAGGGTTTAAACTTCAAGCAGGGGTGGCGAACATCTGGTCAAGGGCAATGTCTGGCCCACGAAGTCATTTGGTCTGGCTCTGCCATGGCATTAGGGGTGGGTTAATGAAATATTTGACCAAATAGAGCAGGCTAACTTTTAAATGGATAATTTTGTATGTCCCACCAATGATATTAAAAATATCCAAATGGCCCTTCGCAGAAGAAAGGTTCCCCATCCTTGCTTTAAAGGCATGAAAGCAAGAAGTGAAAAGATCCATTTGGCTAGAGTGGATGCCTTTTGAGGGACATGCAGAACTCTAACACTTGCTTTGTCTAATATAAAAGCCAGTAGACACATGTGACTATTTAAATTAAAATGAATTAAAATTAAATAAAATTTAAAATTCGTTTTCTTAGTCACAATACCACTTTTCAAGTGTTCAAAGGCTACCTGAAACCAGTGGCTGCCATACTGGGCAGCTCAGACAGAGACGATTCCCCGATTGCAGAGAGTTCTCCTGCACAGAACTGGTCTACAAGCAAGCTGGAGCCCTGGGTTGTAAAAAGAAGCTCGGCCTTTATACCAGAGGCATGGGGGCCATGAAAGGGCTGTATGTGGGGCAGTGATGGGACTAGGAAAAATAATAACTACTTATTGAAGGATACTGATGTGTCAGATAGTATGTCTCAAACATGCTCTTATTTAATCTTTATAAGAACCCTCTAAGGCCCATATTATTATTATCCTCATTTAATAGGTGATAAAATTGAGGCCCAGTGAGGTAAATAACTCTTAGAGCTCCAGGTCTCTCTGACTCCACAAGGCTCCACTTTATATCATGGTCCTGGTCTATATCCAGATTAGCCTGATGTCGGGAGTAGATAATTCAGCAAAGCAGAGATTGAGGTCAGGAGGCTCAATTAGCAACCCCATAGAAATATTCTAGGCATGAGCTGGTAATGACTTCAATGGGTGGTCACAAGCTCCTTTGTAGAAAATGTCAGATGTTTCTTGTTCTGTTTCCAGCCTATAGTTTGCTGAGGTCTTCCTCTCTTCCTCCCTAATCATCCATCATAATGGGCATATGCTCATTGGAATCATCTTTGCTTATCCTTTTGCTCCTGGTGTTGGTGTTTCCAGAAAAAGCTGTGTTTTCATTAGGTTTTAACCCAATAAATTTTTATCTCTGGGAGGATGTCTCTTGCCTCCTGCTGTTTGGCCTCCCCCCTAGGGATCTCAGGACACAGCTGGAGAGCTTGTGTGGGCCCCATCAACAAGCCAAGCCAAGATCCCATCTGCCAATGTATGTGGCAGAAGGCTTCCCTTTTCCCTGGTAAATGGAAACGCACCAATGGATTCTACTTCCTGCTGGAATGTGGGGTCTTTTTGGCTCTTTGGCCTGCTGGCGTTAAAGGTAAGCTTTCCCAAGGAGAAATGCAGTTCTCTCTGCATTGTAGCTCCAGCAGTCTTGTGAAGGGTTTGCTTTAGATGAGACCTGTTGAGCAGTGGAAATGGATTGGCCTCCCTCGGTCTTATAAAGAGAACTCGTTTCCAGTATTTGGTTTCACGAATTATGGCAAGCCCACTTTGGAAATCTGTAAGAGAAACCGTTAAATACTGACCTATGTGTGACAGCTGGGGAAACAGAGGTACCGGAGGATAGGGAATTTTTCACGTGTGTCAGAATTAAAGAGCTAGAAAGAAAGCCATGACATCCAGGTTGCCTGGTTTTGCTTTAACCACAACCCACACTTGCCTATTTAGTTACAACAAACACAAAAGAGATAAACATAGATGTAAGTTAGTCTAAACACCAAATTTCAGAAGTTTTTCCTCTGATGTCTACTCAGCCATCCTGACCTTTATTGGAGGATAAACCAACTAACAACAGCTGTGAACAATTATTTACTGTAAGTCAGAGACTGAAGAGCTGGGGTAATGAAGCGAATTCAGCATCAGGAGGAGAGCCATGTGCTTGGTGCCAGAAAGTTACCTTTTAAATCCATTTTTTAATTCCAAAGAATGAGGTAGCAAATTCATGACCAAAGAGGTGCTAGCAAAGGCCAGGATGTGTGGGGCAGTGGGCTTTGCTCCTAAGTGAGGGGTGTTTTTATAACACCTAGTCACACCTGGACCTTCCTCAGCTGGAGTCATCTAGGAAGATGCTCCAGGCAGATGTGACTGAGAAGACATGTCCCTCCCTCGCTGTCCATAAAAGCGATCTACAGTTGGTTGGGTGGAGTTACCAGGCCACTGTGACTATGCAATAAAAAACAGATTTGGATTCCCTCACTCTGGCTGTCAGATTTTACAGCTGCCCAATGGTCTCAGGCAGTGTGGCCACTCAGTAAGAAGCTGCTGAAGGGGCCCCAGAAACATTTGGCAGTAAAAAGAGGGACAAAAGCTTTGCATAATTCAGGGAAGAGTTCAAAGCCAATCACATTCACACTCCATGCCAAGAAAGCATTGTAAAGCCAGTGAGGTGTCTCTAAGCCAATAAGATGTTATTACCTTTCATCATATCCTTTTTGCCCTTTGATAATAAGCACTGTTTAAAGTATTTGAAATTTCCATCCACAATTTAAAACAGGATATGTCACCTCTGCACTTTGAACTTGCAAGAGAAAAGGAAGCCTTGCTTTAAGTTGATGCCCATCATTACAGGCAGATGATCACACACACACACACACACACACACACACACACACACACTCACACTCACACTTATACACACATGCACATACACTCACCCTCACCAATGCTGTAAAGTAGTGGGATCTGGCCACCCTGACTGTGGCAAAAGGAGTGACGAGGCTAATGAATTTCCTCTCCAGAGCCTCCTGCCTAGAGGCCAGCCCACAGTTCAGGAAAAAATTTGCTGTAAACACTCCCATCTTTTGAGTTGGGTTTAGCCCCATGATGCCATTCATAGCCAGCACTTGGCCAGAAGGAAGAGAAGCTCAGGACTTCATGTTCTAGACTTTTAATTAAACAGACCACAAAACCCAGTTGCTCCCAGATTGAATTCTAAGTCTGAATTTGAAAACAATTGAAGTCCTTAAATTACAAATGACAACAGACAGAAAATGTCTTCATTGTCCTGGGCAAAGTAATTGAATATAATAGTAGAGAGAAAGAGAGTATAAGGTAAATCAAAATAAGCAAACAACAAAACAAACAACCAAAAAACAACTAAGAGCAGAGTTTAGATCTAAATGACTTAGATTCAAATGCTGGCTTTGCAATTTGCTAACTGTGAACTTGGGTCTATTTATTAATTAAGGTGGTTGGTAAACCCTTGTAACTTAGAATCATGATTCAGAACTAGGAAGTAACTTAGAGGTCATCTTGTTTAACCATTATCCCATTAGGCTTACCCATAATGCTTTAAGAAGGAGACTCCAGTTTCCTAGTTCTAAGCCCTTTGTTACTTCTATCAGAGAAGATCATGATAGGAGGGCTTTTGAATCTTTTGCTAAACACGTTAGCCTAAACTGGAAAATATCTGAGAGTCTCTGGTATTGTGAGGGTGGACAACAAAGCTTAAAGTTTTGGACCTTAGGAAGCTAATTGACAACTAAGAAACTGCTTCTTATCCTTCTTCCTCCTTCCAGATTCAGTCTCCTTGTTTCAGGATCATGCTACACTCCATTGTTCACTGTATAAAGCATGATATTTATTACAATGACCTTTTCCAAATGTCCCATCCTATTTGTCCAGTCATAAATTTCACCACACATACGTTCTCTGTCTGATCACGCTAACCATCTTTTGGCACCTAATATGTCACATACATTCATGACTCCATGGTATCTCCCCTATTTGAAATATTCTGTCCCCTTTTCAACCTGGCAAATTCCTGCTCATTATTCAAGATCAAAGCCAATGTTAACTATTCTGTAAGATTTTTCCAAACATTATCACTAATTCTAATAATAGAAAGGTTCAATACCTACTAAGTATTGAGCACTGTGTTGATGCTTTTCATAATCATTTCATTCACAAATCTTCGCTACAAGTCTATGAAGTATTATGATCCCCATTTTTGAGACAAGGAAAACAACTCTTAGCGGAGTTAAATAACGTGCCAAGGTCACAGAGCTAGTTAGTGGTAGAGTTAGTCTCAAATTCAGATCTGTCTGACTCTGTGAGTTGTTCCCCATCTGTTCATACAGACTCTCCCAATGAACTTTATTCATGCTTTGGTTACATCATCTTCCCGGTTTAACTTTACATCTTGTCTTTCCTTCTAGATCAAAAGTCAGGTTATGTGTTATTCTGTTTTATATCTCTAATACTTAGCTCACTCCTTGGCCCACAATAGATGCTTAACATAAATATGTATAAATATGTTGAATGAAGAAATGAATAGGTGGTTGGATGAATAGATGGAAGGAAGGAAGGAATCAAGGAAAAAATATTAGGCTTCCTCAAGGTGCATATTCTAAACAAGCTAATAACTTCTATGTACACCAGAAAATTATGCTCCATAAAGGAGAATGCTAATGCCTAGAACATATTCTGTGCCTTTTTATATTGACGCTGAGCCTTATTAATGGCATGAAATTTTTAATGAAAGTCAAGTATACATTGTGTACATCTATGGCCACAGAACAGGAGATTAAAAATGTTGGACAGCCCAGCCAGCATGGCTCAGTGGTAGAGCGTAGACCTATGAACCAGCAGGTCACAATTCTATTTCTGGTCAGGGCACATGCTCAGGTTGTGCTGGTTCCCCAGTAGGGGATGTGCAGGAGACAGCTAATCAGTGATTATCTCTCATCATTGGTATTCTCTCTCTCACTTTCTCTCTCTCTCTTTCTCCCTCTCCCCTTCTTTTCCTCCTTCTCTCCCTCCCTCCCTCCTTGAAATCAATAAAAATATATTTTAAAAAATGTTGGACAAAGTAGAAAACATCTGGACCAGGTCATAATCTTGAAGAATAAAGATACATATTCTCTGAGCTTAGTCTTTTTGCTTAAAAATATTTTATGTACTTTTCATGACTTGAGTACCTTGCCTTTTAATATGTCCTCCAAGGAAGAATTTTCATCCACAGATGTCAAATAGGTAAGCTTTACAGCTGCTACAAATTCAAATGTTTAGACTACACCAACGTGCTTTTATTACAGATGCATAAAACGATCTAGAGAAAATGATAACAGATTTTAGCCTTGGGCATAAATATATAAGGCACCAAGCAGACATATTAGCGGAGATTTAGAAATAAGTCCTCGCGACTCAGTGTTCAAATTAGCCAGGCCAGAATGCAAGCCTCTCCTCAAAGCATCTGAGCCAGTGTGGTTATCATTCAGTGTTTTCCAAGCTACAAGAAAGACAAATCAGTGAATTTCCAGGTAGAGATAGAGGTAGAATCAAAATTCTGAGCAACATATTAAAATACAGTCTCGTGTTCTGAAAGACTTACTGTGTGAAGTAGCATCTATTTGGAATCTCTGTGGGATGGTCATGTCAGGTATGAAGTCACTGCAGGTCGGTCTGTGATGGGACCATGCCTTGGTATGCTCTTAATATGGGGAGGCTGAATGGTCATGTGACTGGAGGCAGATGGGAGGTTTGGAAGCTGAATTAAGTAGAAGATTTCTGCCATCTGTCTTTGACCCCAAAGGGATAAGGTCAGACAACGTCTTACAAAGATGCAAGTATTTAAGTATTGGTAACCCTCATAGATACTAGTATCTCAGCAAAGACTTTGCTTTAGCATAAGCCATATGCCCTTGCTTTGGGTAGATGCCTGAAGCTGCTTTCTACCTTGATTTTGACCAGTTTCATTTTAAAAAAAGAGGCTTTATAAATTAGTCTAATGTCCTGTGCATGCTTCCACATCCTAAATATGATAAGTAATAATTGCTTCTAGTTTGGGGGTAGTAGTTAAGTGTGAGACACTCTGCAAATTGCTTGATAGATTATTGTCTCATTTAATCCTCACAAGCAACCCTGTGCGAGAGGTGCACATTTCGCTATTTTATGGATGAAGATAGTGGGATCTGTCAAATAATTCCGCAGCAGATACAGCCTCACATGTATGCTTGCTTCAGCACCAATTCCACACTTGATTTACCATAATGTAATACTACCCAACTTTTCACATATTGATTCACATCTCCCCCAGGTTCTTGATGACTTGGGCTGTCTTTCTCCCTCTTGAGAGCATCATACAGCACAGCATATAAAGATAATTCGGACAGCTAAATAAGTTGATGGAATATGTTTTTAATGAAGAAGACAGAAATTGAATTTTTTCAGAAGATGAATGTGACCTCTTTATTGAATCCAACAGTAATGAACTAAGAGAGAAATTATGTCAGCATGAGAGTGGAGGATTCCTGGTTGGGGCTGAGATCGAAGGCACCAGCTTGTATCGAGATACAGTGAACCTGGAGAACAAACAAAGGGTATTTGTTGCCGGTGTGTAAATGTTCTGTTCACTCAGGAATCAAGAGCACTTCAAAGACCAGGCGCTGGCTTGGTGAGAAGCTGCTACCACGATGAAGAGTCCCTGTGTCCCAACTGCCCATAAACCTGTCTTCAAACAGCAGGAAGGAGCAGCCAGCGCAGGAGGGAGTGGAGGCTCAGGAAGTGGATGTGTCTCCCTGAGTAGCGCCGACTGAGCCAGCAAGGTTTCCACGTGCCGGCTGGCCAAGACAAACACACCCCAACGCTGATGGGGAGGCAGCCATTAGGGAACAGCTGAACCACTACACTCATGCAGCCTCTCTAAAGATTGTCACCGCAAGAGCAAAAGCAGGGCCTGTGGTTTCCTGTCATCCTCTCTGGTACATAGCTCTGGCTCCCAGTGACTCATGGCCAATGGTGTGCCAAGATTTCACGTCCCATCTCCCATGGAGCCCAACCTGCACTGAGCCAGAGTCATTCCCCCTGCTCCCTCCTCCCAAGGCACTTGAGGAGGGGATTAATGATGACCAGGATGTGAGTGGACATCTTCACAGGAGCAGCCCGGCTGGCTGTAAACTGGCCATGCACAGGCACGCAAGGACAAAGCGGGGGTTCAAGGCTGCTGTGACTGAGCTCTGCTGGCTATGTGGGGAGGAGGAAAAGAAACTAACATTTATTAAGTCAGGCCTCTAGAGAGGTGGTGTGGTTCCGTGGTTAAGCGTGTGGGCGTCAGATTGCATCTGGCTTGCAACTTACTAGCTGAGTGATCCTGGGAAGTTGCTTAGCCCTCTGAACCTCAATAGTCTCTTCCAGCAAAAAGGAATCATAGTAGTATCTACTCCATCCGATGGTTCTGAAAACCAAATGGAGATTTCAACTGTGAAGTTTGATAAATAATAGCTTTTGTCGCCATTATTACTGCCACTGATAACCGTATTTGGTTGGGGGTGGAGCTGAAGAACAGAGGGAATTAATATACATTATTGAATAAAATGCTTTATGGACATTAACACTAAATTCCAGTTATAGGTCAGAAAATAGGCTTGACCTACCAGTTCAGGTTATGTTCTATGGACAGTTTGGAGACCCTTTGGGATCTGTGTGTACCTTAGAATTAGATGGGCTAGAGTTATCATCTCACTCACCTAGTACCATCATTACTAATCCAAATCCCAAACACATACAGGCCTGCTATTCAATTCTACCCAAACATATTGAAGGCTTGTCATATACCTGCACTGCACTAGGCACTGTTTGGGGGCTTGGGAATATATCAGAGAGGAGTGTAACATTACTGTTTTTGAAACACCAATGGAAGAGATGGACAACATGTTCTGTACACTCAACTAACACTAAGCAGGAAAATCATTGCTCCATTGATGAGACTAACTACATGCAGGATGCATGGGGGAGATTGATTTTGAGTGGAGATACCTGTGAAATCTTGAAAGGTAGATACTTTGGGAGTGGTCTCAAAGGTTGATACGAAAGGGAGAAAAGTTGTGAAAATAAAGGGATCACCTTTTGCAAAGCAGTAGCCTAGAGTAGAAGAAAAGGATAGCATTTTATCAAGTTTTTAACTATCAGGTCGAATGACTTTGGTTCTTTTGTTAATGCTAGAAAGCAATATGCTTTGGGAATAAAAGCTCAGGTATTGATGCTGAAATAAAGTTGAATCATGAGCAAGATGTGACCATGGGAGAATACTTCCCCTCTGTACTTCAGTCTACCCACTATAAAGCAGGAATCACAGCAGTGGCTAGCTCACAGAGTTGAGGATGTCCAGAGGACGCTCAGCCCAGTGCCTCAACATAGTAAACTCCTATTTAAAAAGGAACTGTTGACTATCACTGTTAGCAATCAAGAAGCTATTACAACACTATTTATTGAAGAACCTATCTTTACCTTGCTGTATATTCTTGCCTCTTTTGTCACAGATTAATTGACTATATAGGAATAGGTTTATTCATGAGCTCTCTATTCTATTCTATTCTATTCTATTCTATTGACCTATTTGTCTTTTTTTTTATGCCAGTACTATGCTGTTCTGATTACTATAGCTGGATAGTATAGTTCTGTTATCAGAGAATTGCATGGATTGCCTTTTCTCCATTACTAGTGGAAGTGGGGTTCTTAGGGCACCATTGGAATAAGAATTTCTGAAGGTACCCTCGGGAGGATAAGATATGATAGGAAGCTTTATTTGAGTGAAATTATACCCCTCAGGTTATAAAGTTCCAACTCCCTTAAGTCAATCCTGAAAGAGGTTCAGCTGGGGATTCAGCAGAACTAAAAGCAAAGCCAGTGTCAAGAGTTTCCATTCCATGATAGAACTGAGTCTGCTAAAGCATCAGGCTAATTGTAATTTATTAGTCCATTATGTGTGAGAGCACACTCCCTGCAATAGAAGTCCCAAGAGAGCAAGAGAAGGAATTCCCTTGTTCTGGAGCTCCATGTATTTCAGATATCATGCACATGCAGAGGCCACATCCATTTGGCCAATGACCTGCTTCCAGGTGTAATCTTTCTTATGTTATTCATAATTTACTGGCCATGTCTGTAATATCCATCCTTTCTTTTGTTCCTTTCCAGTTAATTAATGACTGGGTGAAAAACAATGATATCAGCTTGATATCTGATAATTTGATGCCTCCAACTTTGTTCTTTCTCAAGATTGCTTTGGCTACTGAGGACTCAAGGTCTTTTGTGGTTTCATATACATTTTAAGATTATTTGTTCTAGTTCTGTGAAGAATGCCATTGGTATTTTGATAGAAATTCCATTGAATCTATAGATTGGTTTGAAACTACTATAGTATTAAATGTCAACTATAATTTAAACATCAAACAAAGATGTATAAAAGGAAGGAATGTATGCACCTTTCAGAGGCAGAATGGAAAAGTTAACAGCTTGAGTGTGAGAAGTGAGCAAGGAGGAGTTAATGTCTCAAGGATGCAAGCCCAAGAGACAAGGAGTTTGAAGTGATGTTACCAAGGTGGGGTCATGGACAATAATCTCAGTTTTAGGTGTAATGAATCAAAAGTGCCTGCTAAGGCCTGGACAGTGGGCTCAGTGGTTGAGTGTCAACCCATAAACCAGGAAGTCATGGTTCCATTCCAGTCAGGGCACATGTCCAGATTGTAGGCTCAATTTCCAGGGGGCAGGCAACTCATTATTCTCTCTCATCATTGATGTTTCTCTCTCTCTCTCTCTCCCTTCCTCTCTTTAAAATCATTAAAAAAAAAATTTAAAAAAAAAAAGTGGCTGACAAATCTTTTTGTGTGTCTTTTCTGTAAGAATTTCAAATGCACAAGGTGTAGTGGTCATCTCTACAGATGGAGATGAGGTCACACATACTTTCCATGAGCATCTAAAGAGAATATAGGGGGAAATCTAGTCTACATGTGTGATTAAATTGTAAATAAGTTTAGGAATTAAAGAAATGTGAGAGGCAGGAGTGAATTTTGGATGGTAGCTACTTGAAGAGATTTTAGGTAGAGGGAACACCCACTAGAGAAAACTTGAGGATGCACAAGAAGAAAGAGATCATTGATGATCAAAGGTAAGGTAGAAAAGCATGGATGCAGGACTCAGGAGAGATGTTAATTTTGGAGCAAACCAGGACCATATCTTTTATGGATTCCAGAGCAAGGCAAAATGACTATTTTTATTGTTGTTTTTTAATAAAATTTTAATTGATTTTTTTTTGAGAGAGAGAGAAAGGAAGAGGAAGAGAAAGAAACATTGAAGGTGAAGTATTGATCAGGTGTCTCCCATATGCCCCCCATCAGGAATTGAGCAGGCGGCCTATCATGTGACTTGACTCTGAATTGAACAGGTGACCTTTAGGCGCACAGGATGATGCCCATCCAACTGAGCCAAGCTGACCAGCCATGCTCACCCACACCTACCAACCACCTATTAAGGCAAAAAAAGTTTTTGTTTTTATTTGGGTAGTTGTCTGATATCAGTTTGGTATACCTTTATCTTCTAGTAAACTGTCGATTTTCCATTAATAATTTGACCATCTTCCATAGGTTATTAAAAAAAAAAATGAGAAGGGGGATTTTGTCCTCTTAATTCTCTTGAGAGGCAGAGTGCAGGATCAGGAATCAATAAGAATTAATTTGAAAGTCAAAAGTCTAGACTAGTCATAACCTGTCATACCTTGTAATCTAGTCTACTAAAGGAGAAAGCCCACCCAGAAGACAGACTGGGATTCTAATAGGGTAATATACATGTCTGACTTTGTAAATGTCATCTGCACTTAACTAGAGTTGGTTATTTTTCTTTATCATATTTGTCACATTTTGTTCCTGAAGCTGTTTGGGAAACTTTGTCCATTACTTGTAGAGAAAACGAAAACTGGGACATAAGCAAAATGGAAAGTTTGCCCAGTGCTTTATTCATAGTGTGTGATGCAGAAGAAAACAAAGCAGCATCCCTGTCAGGGACTATGAAAAATGTGCCACTAACATTAGGGAGACTTCATAGACTTTCCACTAAGGAAGGCCACTCTCCCCCAACTTATTTTCCAGCGATGTCTCCAACGCGGTTCTGAGTGACTCAAGCTTTGGGACTTCTACCACTTCCTTGTTATGCACATTTGCCATTTCCCAGATTTCATCATTAGGGCATTTCCTGAAATTCAGCCGATGTCTTCCCTTTTTTTTTTTCTGATTTCAAAAAGGATTCTGTTTCCAATGTCAGCTGTCAAATGGGGACCCCAGCTGTGCACAGTAGCAAATTTGACTGTGACATCAGAGTTTCCAATGGGAACCCGACTTTCCACCCTGATATCCAATTCCCCCCCCCCCCCTTGACTCAGAATTTAAGAATAACGCGCAGGCTTCCAGACCTCACCGAGGTGCCACTGTGGCAGCCAAGAGCAGCAAGACCCCAAGTTGCCTTTGCAGTTGGCAGTCTGCAAGGACTGTCTGCCAAGAACCCCTTGGAACCTCTCACCTTTCCAAGACCCTGTTTTAAGCAGATTAAAGTACTTTCCTCATGCTGGTGGAAACCAGAGGTCCAGGTCAAGGTGAATGAGTGTGGCATTCTGAAGGAAGCTGGCAGAACATCAAAGGATTGGGTGGGACCTGAGTCCTTTCTCTGAAAACTCTTTTCTATTGTTCCCCAGGATTTTCAGCCTGACAAACCATTGAACTTGCATCTCTGTTCCCACCCTGGTCTCTGCAACCCCTATTCAGCTGTTCATTACTTCACTCAACTGATTCTTAGATGCCTTAGGTTTCTGCATGTTCCAAAAGCCAATGAGCATACCTATGTACTGATCTGTACATGTGAATAAATGCCCATCCACACCTACTAACCACCTTTTCTTAAGCCCTGAACACAAGATTAAATGTTCTTTCTCTTTATTCTGAAATTACTTTGCTTTTTTCCCGTAACATTTAATACACAGTTCTGGGCCTCCTCCACCAGCCTACGCACACCCTGAGAACAGCAACTGTGCCCTTTTAGTCACCTATATGTCCTTCCCTCAGGCCTAGCACAAAACTGGCTACAGTTCAAACATGTGTTCAATGGTTAGCGATCACTGCAGGCAGTCTAAACCTTCCTTCTAATTTAAACAAGTGTCCTTCTGTACCACAACAAGAACTTCTGGGGCATTGTGTTCTCACTCTTGAAGGGCAGGAAAAAATATATCTGAGTCATCACTTTGTAACTTAGATCAATACAAAAATAATCAGGTGCAATGGATACAATAAATATAAAAAAATTATAGCCATTATGGGTAACATTCATCAAACATGTACTATGTCACACATGTGTAATGTGTGACCTCATTTGGCTCTTAACATTGGACTGTTCTAGACTCAGCCCTTGGTCTTCACCTCATCTCTGTTTTTACTCCCCTTGGTGATCCCACATATCAGCTGTCTGCTACCAACTCCCAACTTCTCCAGATCTGACTTTTCTCCTAACTCCAAAGCCAGGGTCTCTTCTTGGATGTCTAATAGACTTCACAAATTCCATATGTCCAAAACTCACTCCTCTTCTCTGCAGAAACTGCTCTACCTTCTACCTTCCTTAGTAGATGGTAACTGCTACCTTCTAGCTGTTCAGGTCCAAATCCTTGGAACCATTTAAATGCTACCTACTTGTCTGTTGTATCCCACATCCAATGCTCTGGAAAGGAAATCCTGTTATCTCTATCTTCAAGATACATCAAGAATTCAGCCATTTCCTATCACCTTCCTTCTGCTGCAGACCATGCCATGACCACCTCGTTTTCATTTAGAGCTATAGTCTCCCACACTTTGCCTTATCATATGGCACCAACAAAACTACCAAATTATACATTTTCTCAGATCTTGAACATCCAATGTTTCCAAGTTTGACTCAGAGAAAAAGCCAGAGTCTTCCCAAGGTCTGTGATGATTTGGGGTCCATTTGCTCTTTAATCTCATGTCCTAACACATGCACCCTCATTGTTCTCCTGGGTACTGCTACATTGTGCTCCTGCTCTCTTCCACTAGTGGGCCAAGCAGGCCCCTGCCTCTGCGTCTTTGCTCCAGCACTCCCTCCGTCTGCAGAGGGCTCCCTGCAGGTACCGCTGGGCTAATTCTCCACCTTTTCAAGTCTCAGTGAGGTTTGCCCAAACCACTCTCTGAAGGCTATCACTTGCTCACCGCCCACGCTTCCTCAACACTCCCAATTCCCCTCACCTTGCTCAACTTTTTCTTCTTTTCCCTAGTGTTTCTCATCCTTTAACACACCATCTAAAGTTGTGTGTATATTATGTTATTTGGTTATCTTTCTTTCCCTTGTATAATGCAAGATATGTGATGGTACAGTTTTAGTCTCTTTTGTTTGCCAAACATCTGAATCATTACAGTAGATACTCAGTGTTGAATGAATGGGTGAGAAATAATGGATGTCCTTGAAATCAAAATACTTAGGCTCCCAGCTTCACATGTCCAAGTGGCTTTAATGCCCCAAGTACAACACATTCTTTCACCCCTTCATGCTTAATCTCAGACTCGAGAGCCCTCTTCTACCACCGCCAGGTCTCTAATTCCCCTTTCTACAGCCAGAATCTCCGCCTTGAAAACCACTTCTGTCTGCGGAAAGTGACAAGGCATCATTTCATTTGCTTGAAACCAAATCCAATTAAGGATGGGAGACTTTTTTTGTCACAAATAGCTGTTTGGTGAGTGGAAGTTAATAAAATTTGAATAGCATGGGCAGCTCTCCTGGCAAACTAATTTTTGAAGAGAGAATTACAGCCTGTCACAGTTTCTGGCTTGTGATTATCCTCTTCTGCTTCTGAAGACTACTGAGGAGAATGCTGGGAGTGTGCTTTCAAACATCCAAGGTCAGTAATGGGAACAGGGCACTTATTGGGGGAAAACAAAAAAGTGTCCTTTCCATTTGAGGGGGGTACTATCTCCTCTTTTAGTGACTATGTATTGGTTATAGTCTTTTATAGGGATCTAGATTAAGTAGTAGCAACTCAACTCTCAACTTAAAAATTAAATTCATTCAAGATGAGAGTCTTCTTATAAGCTCCCCCTTAGCATCACAGACACTCAGCAGTCAAGTGTCAAAATGTGGAAGTGCCAAGCCTCAGATGGAAAACTTCCATGTCATCTTTTTCTTCTTCTGCTTCTCCTCCTCCACCTCCTCTCCACCTCCCCTTTTTTAAATATACCTGAGCATTGGGTGTTATCATACCAATATCTTTTCTGAGTTTTGACCAAAGAGAATTGCTTAGGCTCAGTTTAGCATTCATAGGGAGAACTAAGATAGAATCTCCAATTTATAACATTTCTATCAGAGACCCCAAAGAAAAATTAAAAGTGAATTTATGGAGCAACAGGACCCTAAGCTGAGCCCCATCTCCCATATAAATACACCCAATATCCATATTCACTTCATGTTCACTAATTATATGCTCTACCCAGCAGGCCCGCTTTATAAAACATAGACCAAGCATTGCTTCAATTAAATTATTTCTACCAACAATTGTTCATTGCAATCCTGTTTTTATTTTGTATGTCCCCCTTATGCACCATGCATACAGTGCCAGCAGTAGGTTCAGGTCTATTTTGTAAAGAATTTTGTCTCTTCCCTGACTTTCTTCTCTTTATTATCAAATCATTTTTATTATTTTTGGAGGATGGGAAGTGTTTGCGAGAGGGACAGCTTTCTCGCTGTCTTTATGGAACCCCTGAATTTCAGGTGTTTGCAATCTGCACACATCCCTTACATCTGTTCTCCACACAATAACCAGAGTGATATTTTAAAAGCTCAGATATGCTCATGTAACTGTCAGTGATAAAACCTTTTAGAGATCCTCTACTACTTTGACCTTCAAGATCTCCATCTCTGAAGAGGCCTCTGGGATACTAGGCATTCTGGTCTCATCTTAGATTTCTTTGACACATAGTTTCACTACTCTACCCACCTTTGTGTTTCAATTCATAAATTACCCAGTCTCTGTGCCCCCAAAAAGTTTTTACCAGGCTATCTCCCTGGCTAGGAAGTCCTCTCTCTCCACCCTTCATGCTTGCCTCATTTCCTAGTTAACTCATCTTAAGATTTCAACTGGAGCATTATTTTCTCAGGGAACTCTACCCACTCAAATTCTCTCTTCCCAGCCCTGGCCATGTAAGTACCCTGCTTTGGTACTGTCATGCCACCAGGTGCCACTCCTTATCATAACATTGTTTTCCTTGTCTATGTCTATTGTCTACTTTTCACAGTAGACACTGAGCTCCAACAAAAGTGCTTTTCCCAGTATTGTATCCTCCACACCCACCATGTTCCCAAGAATAGAGTGTGCCTAGCAAATAACTATTGAGTAAAGGAATTAGTAAATGAATACTTGAATAAAATAAATCTCATTCTCACCTCTTAGTACATAATTGAGGTTAAAATTGATTCCATGATGACCTTGCAAATGAGAAAATAATTTACTGATATGTTATTAATCAGGGTAGGTTATGCTACAATAACAAATAACCCCAAAATTCCATGGCTCAAAACAATAAATGTTTTGTTGGGGATATTAAATAGTATTGCAAGGCCATTTCTTATAACACTGAATAGGTGCTTATTATGTGACACAGTAACTTTACTCTTGAGCATTTATCCAGAGAAATGAAAACTTATTCACACAAAAACGTATGCACAAATGTTTCACCTTTAATCCTAATAACGAACATCAGAAACCACTCTAATATCTGTCAGTGGGTGAATGAGTGAACAAAGAGTTGTGCATCCATTTCATGAAATAAAAATGAATGAACTGTTGATATACACAACAGCTTGAATAGAACCTCAGGAGATCATGACAAAGGGGGGAAAAAGCCAGTCTCAAAAGGTTATGTAGTTGGTTGCATGACATTGTAAATGTAATTACTGCCACTGATTTGTAGACTTAAAATGGTTAACGTGTCAAATTTTAGGTTATATATATTTTAGCACAATAAAAAGCTTTAAAGGTCATGTATTGTATGATTGCATTTACATGGTCTTGAAATGTCAAGTTTGTAGATAAGGAGAACAGATCAGTGGTTGCCAGGGCTTAGGAAGAGGGGAGAAGGGAGGGAGGTGCTGTGGCTATAAAAGGGCAGCACCAGGGAGCCTTGGGCTGGGAGCCGTCCTGTATCTTACTTGAGTGATGGTCCTACAAACCACACACATGATAAAGTTTCACAGAACTAAATACAGACAAGCATACACTCATGAGTGAGTGTAAATTTGATAGAATTTTAATAACCAGTGGGTTTTATCAACATCTATTTTCTGGCTGTGGTCCTGCATTATAGTTATGCAAGATTTACCACTGAAGGCAACTGAATGGAAAGTATTTGGGATCTCTTTCTATTGTCTCTTACAATTTCATGTGCATATACAATTATTTCACAATTAAAAGTAAAACAACAACAAAGGGTTATTTCTCACTCATGCCACATGCCTTACTTGGCATGGCTGGGGATTCTAGTCCATGTGGGTGGCAAGGCTATTAGTAGCTCCACCATCTGGAACATCACTAGTCACCTCATCAAGGGAAGGAAACAGAGCAAGTTACTCCCTGGGTCTTAAAGGCTTCCACCTGGAAGTGACACACTCAAGTTTCATTGGCCGAAGCAAGTTCCTTTGGTTCTCCTAACTTCCAGGAAACAGGGACATTCAGTCTTGCCATATGTTTGGCAAGAAGAGAAAGCATTGGTGACAATGCTAATGATCACAGCTGTTGTTTCAGATTATATAAATGGCTAAAATATTCATAAAGCATTTGGCATTTACCTCATCATCAGGTGGCCATGGAATAAGTGACTTACACTTAATGATAACTCAGATATAGGGAAACACAAATATGAATATTACACTGGTCACTGAGGACCAAACTTTGCATTGGGTCCAAGTTTTACCTTTAAGGAAAAGTGAAAACTTTTGGAAAAAGAGAATGAAAATGCTAAAATAGAATGATAAATGCACTCATATAACCAACAGTATTTCCCCTTGTCTTCTGCTCTTACTGCCAAATATATGTGGAAAAAAAAAACTGACCACTAAATGTTCATGAAATTGGTGGCTTACAAATGACCTTCAGCTTTTCAATCTGAAGGCACATAGGGCCAATTTAAAATATAATTCAGGTGTATGTGAAACTTTCTACATGTTCAGGGAGACTATGTGGAGGACATCGGAGAGGGGGGTGCATCAGGGAAGGTGGGCATGGGCCTACTGATATATTGCAAGAGCCACATGAAGGACAAATAACAATAAGGCTGGGAATTTGCTAAGAAAAGAAACATAATATCATTAACTGATAAATATCCAGATTGCTCTGGAAATGATTGACTAAATGTTGTGGTTATTAAAAATTAAAATATGTTGCTACTTGGAAATATATATAAGATATGGTCTTTAACTTGTACTTTGTCAAAAGACAATTATATTGGTCAGCATTGCTCAGGAGTAGGAACAAAGGGAAAGCTGCCTTTTTGTAAAACATGCGTTACATGTTGGTCATTGCCTATGCCAGCCATGTTTAACTTTTACTATGCTCTTTCACCATCATTACCACCCTATTCTACAAATGCATGAAGAGTGAGAAAAGGGAAGTCATGGGTGCAGAGCTGCCTTTGTACCCAGGACTGCCTGACTGCAGAAGCTTGTACTTTCTGGGGGACTATACTGTACCCCTCATTAATCTCCAGTCCCCTGGGGGCAAGACTATGAACAATAGCCTCACAACTGTACTGAGGCTCCTTTTTTAGATTCTGTTCAACTGCTTCTTTCCTGATCCCTCAGCTCCAGCCAGAGGATACCTACCTCCCCTCCCCAAACCCAGCCTTCAAAGTCCAACCATTGTGCCTTTACTAATACTATCCTCTGCCCTTTCTTCCTTCTGTACCCCATATCTTACCTGTGCTACAGGTCCTAGCTCATGCATTATATCCTTCAAGTTTTCCTACATCATTGTCATAAGATCTTTCAGATAGAAGACAGGAAAAGAATAAATGAGTGAATGAATGGACAAATGGTACTTTCCCCTAACAGAAATGCTTCATCCCTTCTTTCTTTCCATTGCATTTGTTGTTAGAGTCTGTCGGAGCTTAGTAGCTATTTCAGTCCACTTCAGAAAACATTAATTGGCTTCTTCCTATTACAAAGCTCAGTGCTGAGTAGGGTGGGGAATACAACAGTAAGACCCAGCCCAGACCCTGCCCTTTAGGTGTTCAGACACACAAGTAACAGGAAACTTTTGTGAAATGAACTTGGATGCACTTGATTGCTCCTGCTTGACCTCATCTCCTTGAAGGAGGAAGTACATGTTCAGAGTGGGAGACACAGTCATGCCTTTTCTAAGAGAAGTCTGACTCACATCAACATCCTTCATCGAGAACAAAGCCCAGTGCAGAATGACCCCATTCCCAGCCAAGTCAAGACTGGCCAGGCCCCATGATAGATGGCCTCATCGCCCAGGACTGCAAATAGCCCCTTGTGGCTGCAGCTGGTCTGAAATGATAAGGTTAGAAAACCAAGCAATATCATCCCAAGTGTTCATAAAAATAAGCAGAATTTAGAGAAGCCTTAGCATGCTTAAGAGTTATCATTTATTATTATAACTTTGCTCATTTCAAGAATAAGCCCAGAACCTTTTTTAAAAATTATAATAAAGATGGCAGCATAATACACAGTTTAATACCAGTAAACTTCAGATTATTCCATTTAACTTCATGTAGGGGAGACTTTGAAATTAGGTTAAATGACTCCAGCCTTTTTATTTATAGAAACAACTTGGATATTGGTCTGAGAAGTGAGATATCTAAGTTTTCAAATAAACTCAAGTCACAGAGAATTGTAAATAATGAAGGACCATGTAGATGAAAATAATTATTTTAAATACCTGATCTAATTGATAGGAAAAGCATTTCATATTAGATAAAATCCAATAAAATTAGTTAAATAATTAAATATAAAGTATGTATATACAAAATTGCAAAACCTGCAATAGCATTCTGTATCCTGAGGGAACCATGAAAAGAAGCAGAGGGCCCAGCATGGCTTAGAGCCCAGCTAGCAAGTAGCAATCCTTTGTTTGAATTAGCAAAAGGCGCCCCCTCTGGGTGGATACAATACTTTGAACACAAAGCTTGGCATCCAAAGAGCCTTTTTTTTTCTTTCATTTTTATTGAGATGTAATGATATACAGCCCCTTATAAGTTTAAGGTATATATCATAATGATTTGACTTACATTTCTTGTGAAATGATTACCACAATTAGTTAATATCCAACATCTCATACAAATACCCGCCCCCCCCGAAAAAAAGAGATTTTTTTCGCTTGTATAAGAACTTTTTTTAAAAAAATATTTATTATTTCCCCCCTTATTGCCCTCCCCAACCCTCCATACATGCCCTCAACAAAGAGCCTTTATGCTAATAAAAGGTGCCTTGGCCTCCCAGGGAAGACAATCTCACTGAGGGACTGGACCTCAGCCTTTGGCCCCCTCAATTTCATCATCGACCCTACCTGCCGGACAGCAGAGCAGCATTCTCCGAAAAAGGTCTGAAGAAGGGACATTGGGTTGTAGTCCCCATTCTAGTTTAGGGACTAATCTTTAGGGTTCTGCACTTAGTGTCTTCTGCTAGTGAGAAGGCAATTCTCATTCAGACATACTGTGTGGTGATCAGGTAAGCTTACTTCTGGGAAAAGGCAGGGTTAGTTGCCAGTCATCACGCTGGAACCATGTGCCATTTCCCTCTCAGGGAATGTCTCCTTTACCTCCTACTGCATTGTTAATGTATTCTCACCACACATTGAAAATGTATTCATTTTTATATTTGCCTTCATATATGCTTGTTGCTTCAAGTAAAAATCCTATATAATAAAAGCCTAATATGCTAAGTGTCTGGTCATCTGTTCAACCAATCAAAGCATAATATGTTAATGATATGCTAAGGTCGTCCAATGCTTGCTATGACGTGCACGGACCACCAAGGGGCAGATGCTCAACACAGGAGCCAGAAGGCAGGCTCACAGTTGGCCCAGTGCAGGGGAGGTGGTAGAAGACTCACCCATCTCTGCTGCAGCACTAAGGATGTCCAGCCTTCAGTTGAAGCTGGAATGTTGGCCCAAACCTTCAGTCGGACATCCCCCGAGGGCTCCTGGACTGTGAGAGGGCACAGGCCAGGCTAAGTAACCACCCCCTTCGAGTGTACAGGTTTCGTGCACTGGGCCTCTAGTTAATAATAGTAGTAAACCAAAACATGATAATGATTATCATCCATTGACCATTTCCCATGTGCCTGGCATTGTTCCAAGCACTCCCTATATCTTTATGATCTCATCTAATTCTGACAGCATGCAGGTGCCATTTTCTTCCTTGTACAGATGCAAAAACAGACCCACAGGTATATAACAAAAATAAGCACAGCCAGTGTTTAAGTCCCCATCTTTGCCAGCCAGTGCTTCAGCTGCAGATATGTTTATTGTTGATCATCTGAAAAGAGAGAAACAAGGAAATAGTAATGACCCTTACTATCACCTCACTACTAACGCTGCATGCTGTTCATCCTCGAGGTGTTGCTCTTATGTTGGAAGATGATCTTTTCAATTACAAGCAGTAGAACAGACGGGATTTTTTAAACAGGTAAGGATGCAGCTATCAATAGCTAGTCTCCACCATCAGTTTAAGAAGAAGGGAGAAAGACTAACATTTTCTGTATTGTAATTGTCTTTTTTAAGCCTTTGCAAGTGCCATCATTATAATGCCTAACATCATTCCTAGAGTCATTTATTCTTGTTAATAATTGCAGCAATAACCATTTGCAGCTTTGGCAGAGGCAGTCAAGGAAATACACATTGTATTTAATTAAGTCTCTATTGAAAGTAAGTGGAAGGTGCTTAATCATATTCATGAGCCTGTAACTACTCTCTCTTATCAGAGACCCCACTTGGGAGGCCCTGCAGCTTCTTAGTTCTGACAGGCTGCAGATCATGCCTGGCACTGCACAGCGGCGGCTGCCTCAGAGAAATAGTACCAGCAGCATATGCACACCAGGCCTCCACATGCTGAACTCTGTTCACAGAACCCATCAGGTAAGTTCTTCCTGATTTCAGAAAATCATCTCAGTGTCAGACCCTGAGCACCCACCTAGGGTTTAGAACAATGCAAAGAGTTGCTCCTTCAAAAGCCTATTTGCCTTTCCAATGTTTTGGTCTGGTAATGACCAAGAGAATTTTTGAGAATTTACTATGTGGAAGGTAATGGATTGAGCAGTTAGGAGTTATCACTTTTAATGCTGAGAAAATTCTGTGAGGTAGTTAATGCCTTAATTTTATAAATAGAAAATCAATCTTAGAGTGATTAAATATTTTTATAAGGTTCTATTTGTTCTAATCACTCAGGCATTCTAGTTGGCTTGACTCTGGCAATTTTTTTTAACTACTAAATATACCACTTCCCAAGATAAGAATCAGCCTCAAAGGGAATAGGATGGTCCCTCTATCAAGTTCCTCTCTCTGGTGAGCCCTCTGGCTCCAAGAATTAAGCAGCACTTTCCAATAGCATTTAAAAAAAAAAAAATCCTGAAATTTGCATGGGGCAAAAAAAGAACTTGGAAAGCCAAAGCAGTCTGGAGGGAAAAAAAAAATAAGCTATCTCACTTCCTGGTTTGAAACTATACTATAAAACTATAGTAATGAAAACAGCATGGCATTGACATATAAACAGACACATAGGTCAAAGGAACAGAATGAAAAGTCAAAAAATATACGCAGTCCTTGGATTACGTCAAACTAAACTTAAGTCATTTTGTGGTTATGTTGCCATCTCCCATTTATTTATAAAAAAATGAAAGTCCCATCATCTTGACATGTACATATGTGCTTTATGTTTTTTATTATTTATTTACCACAAGTAAAGATCAGGAATTGTTCTTTCTTTTAAATTTTTTTACCATTTCACTTTATTACTGCTGTGTATATGCTCCATGTGAGAGATGTGGGTGCTTATGTAGGTGAATTCCAACTTACAGTGAAAATTGCATTAAGTAGCACCATAGCACTGTAGGAACGGATCTCTGATGTAACTTGAGGACTGTTTGTAAACCCATACATATATGGTCAAATAATTTGCAACAGAGGAGCCAAGAATATGTAATGGGGGAAGGATAGTCTCATTAATAAATGGTTCTGGCAAAAGTGGAGAGCCACATGCAAAAGAATGAAACTGGACTGCTATCTTAAACAATATACAGAAGTCAATTAAAAAGGTATTAGATTTTAATGTAAGGCAAGAAATCACAAAACTCCTAGAAGAAAACAAGGTGTAAGCTTCTTGACATTTGTGTTGGCAATGATTTTTTTTTGGATTTGACACCAAAAGCAAAAATAAACAAGTAAAACTGCATCAAACTTAAAAGCCTCTGTTACAGCAAAGGAAATCATTAACAAAATGAAAAGACAACCCACAAAATGGAAAAAATATTTGAAAACTAGAGGCCCGTTGCACAACATTCATGCACTGGGGGAGAGTGTGTGTGGGAGGTCCATTAGCCCAGCCTGCACCCTCTTGCAGTCTGGGACCCCTGGTGAGATGTCTACCTGCTGCCACCACCGCTGAGTTCACCAGCTATGAGCTCTGCTTCTGCCTGAGTGGTGCCCCCCCTGTGGGAGTGCATTGACCACCAGGGGGAAGCTCCTGTGCTGAGTGTCTGCCCCCTTGTGGTCAGTGTGCATCATAGTGACTGGTCATTTTGTTTTCAGTCAATTTGTATATTAGGCTTTTATTATATAGGATTATATCTGATTGATAAGGGATTAATATCCAAAATATAGAACTTATACAACCTAATAGTAAAAAAAAATTTTTGATTAAAAAATGGGCAGAGGAGCTTAATAGACATTTTTCTAAAGAAGACATACAAATGACCACATCACAGATACTCAGCATCACCAATCTTTGGGGAATTGCAAACCAGAACCACAATAAGATATCACTTCACACCTGTTAAAATGACTGTTTTAAAAAAGACAAGGAGCCAAAACCGGTTTGGCTCAATAGATAGAGTGTCGGTCCAAGGACTGAAAGGTCACGGGTTCAATTCTAGTCAAGGGCATGTACCTTGGCAGTGGGCACATCCCCAATAGGGGACGTGCAAGAGGCAGCTGATCGATGTCTCTCATCGATGTTTCTAACTTTCTATTCCTCTGTCTTCCTCTCTGTAAAAAATAAATAAATAAAATATATTTTTTAAAAAAAGACAAGGAATAACAGATATGAGTAGGATGTGGAGAAAAGGGAACCCTTGTGCACTCTTGGTAGGAATATAAATTAGTGTAGCCACTATGGAAAACAGGTTTCCCCCGCAAAAAAAAATAAAAAATAGAATTACCATATGACTCAGCAATTCCACTTCTGTGTATTTATTCAAAGGAACAGGAATCAGTAACTCAAGAAGATATCTGCACTCTCATGTTTATTGTATCATTATTTATAATAGCCAAGACATGGAAACAACATAGGTGTCCATGGATAGATTAATTAATAAATGTTATTTCTGCTCTAACCAGCTTGATTTGTAGAGTGTTAGCCCACAGACTGAAGGATCCTGGGTTCTATTTTAGTCAAGGGCACATACCTTTGGCTGCAGGCTTGATACCAGCCCTGGATAGGGTGCATGTGGGAGGCAACAAATCAATGTGTCTCTCTCACATTGATATTTCTCTCTGTGCCTCTTCCTTCTACTGTCTAAAAATCAATGGAAAAATGTCCTCAGGTGAGAATTAACAACAACAACAACAAAAAAGAAAAATGGTTTCTATACAATGGCATATTATTCATCCATAAAATAGAAGGAAATTCTGTCATTTGTGATAACATGGATAAAATTTGGTGGCATTATGCTAGGTGAAATAAGGCACACAGAGAAAGACAAATTATATATAATATCACATACGTGGAATCTAAAACAAAACCAACAAAAATAACATAGATACAGAGAACGGATTGGTGATTCCCAAAGGCTGAGTATGGGGGTTGGGCAAAATGGATGAATGTGGTCAGAATATACAAACTTCCAGTTACATAAGACAAATAAATACTGGTGATATAATGTACACTCTGTGGTGAGTATAGTATATTTAAAAGTTGCTGAGAGAGTGGGTCTCAAAAGTTCTCATCAGACACAAATTATTTTTTTTCTTGATAGATGTTAACAAAACATTTTGGTAATCATTTTGCAATGTACATATATATATATATAAAATCATTATATCATGGACCAAAAACTAATACAATATATATGTCAAGTATATCTCAATGAAAAAAATCTCTCTCTTTAGTAGAACCAGAATTAATCTAGTGGTTGAGTTCATTTTCTTGATATTTCACCATTTCAGATCTGACTCATAATGACTCCTCTGCTATGCTCTGGGGGAATTTCGGGAAATAAGAGAGGATTCACAGAGCAATTACAATAAACCCAACAAGGCTGGCTGAACAATTGAAGGACGTGGAAATTATAGTTGATTTGCTTCCCCTTTTCTACAGTTATGTACTATTCAGGAACAACACCAGAGATGGGGTATGACTGAGAAGGGAAAGTGGATCCCACACCATTTTCACTCACACATCAGGGTAAGTTTCTTTGCATCCTAACTTGAGCTAATCTCAAAGGGGGCAATTGGGAAGGGGCTGGGGTTGATCATGCATGCCTAGTGTCACAGCTCTCACAGAGACAAGCAACACGTGGGTCCTTGTGGGAAATTCTAGTGCTTGCAATTCCAGCTGTGCAATGGATGTCATTCTCACTTTGTCTTTCACTGGTGTGGGATAGCTGAGAAAATGCTACACTTGTCATCCTAACTTTCAAGGGGGAAAAAATGTCTCTATTACAAGGCACTCCATAGTTTTTCAATGTTTTTTCAAGGAAGGAAAAAGAGGACGTGTTGAAAGACATGGCTGCCCGTGGACATTGCTGAGTAAATTTTGGCCAGCTTAGCATTGTCATAAAGCTCCAAAAATACATTTTTCCCTGGTTCAAGGGAGAAGGAAACAGTTCTACCACTCTCCTAAAGATATGCTGGACTTGACAGACAAATAAGAAACCTACTCTTGCTGCTTTGCTTTAAAGTGTTTCCATAAGACTAAACTTCTGGATGGTTATAAGGAAGTTGCTTCAATTTAATTTCTTTCATTCAAATTTATGAAAATGATGCCTGCCATAGGCAATGGAAAATAATTAAGTCACTAGCCTCACATTGGATGGTCAGACAGCTTACATGTCATGTTGAGTTGCAGTATTATTGAACTAATAGGAGCAATAGAAATTCTAAGCATGAGATGACCAAATGAGCTCCTGTCATATTCCACTCTTTAAGCCCTTCGCCTTTCTGCTCTGTTCTTCAGCTTTTCCAGTACTCTGCCTCTATCTCTTGAATGAATTGATTTTGCCAACTTAGAGGATCCTCCTTAGTAATCTGTTCAATATGTGCATTCCCTTTGGAAGAAATACAGTAGTCTTGTATGCATTTCCTATCTGCTCCTAATTTCCTATTCTGTGAATTATGTCATCTAGTTTTTGTGCGGTTGCCAGTGGGAAAAGGCTGTCTAGATCTATTTGGTCAGATTGCCCCATCCCCTCAGAAATACCAATTAGATCACCACAAAGTTGACTCACACCCAGAAAGACCAACTCCAATTTCCTGCGCTGTTTCTTGTTGCTTAAACATTTAGCCTTAGGATGGCTCTTGGATAAGTCATTTGACCCACAATGCTTTGCGGGATCTAATACCATGGTTAGTCAGATTTGTACATATTTTGCAAACACAACAGAAATGTGCTGAGACACTAAATCTAGGAAGAGATCTATTCTGGTTATGGAGGGTGGGTTTTGATCCAGGAGGTAAAGAAGTTTTGGTTGCCAAACTTAGGAATTTCATCAGAGCAGCTCCAGATGATGTAGGAAACTCTTGTGATATACAGACTTATTAGGTTAGAAAGTAAGGGGTCATATAATGCCCACATCCTCACAACCAATGAGAAGTAAAACAAAAAACCTTCATGTCAAATTACCTGGATAAATGTCTCTAATATTCCATTTTATGTCCATAATTTGAAGAATTGGAAAAAGTATTTTCATTCAACCTTGTCCTCTTGGCAGAATTCAAGTGAGAGGACAGAAGATTAATTTCTCAAGCTCCCTCTGAACCTAAGATCTTAGGAAGTCATACCTGTAATCTGGACATACCTTCCTGAATGCACATATCAGTGACATTAAATGTTCAAACACACTTTGTAGATGATGGCATTTTCTCCTCTTTATCTACCCTATTCAGTATTAGTCATTTGATTAATGGATACAGATCCAATAAAAATCAGACTTATATTTAGAATTTATTGAAGGGGATGGAGGAGACATTTCTTTGGCTGTCCAGCAGGACTGCTTGGGAGATTGATTGGGCCTATCACCCCAGCCTAGGAAGGGGAGGCAGGAACATGGCCTCTGTGTAGAATATGATTTCCAGCATTCCTTATGCCTCTGGCTCCCAGTACCTCAAGATTGAAAACCTGTAATTGCTGTGCCTGGATACTCATCACAGAAGCTCTTGTCAGTGTTCTGGCTTCTGAAACCAAATCTAACTAGTGATGAGCAAGGATGGCCTGATTAATTCAAGGATAGAATCTGTTTTCATCTGGACCAATCAGAGAGAATTTTATTTTATTTTTTATTTTATTTTTTATTTTTTTAAAATATATTTTATTGATTTTTTACATAGAGGAAGGGAGAGAGATAGAAAGTCAGAAACATCTATGAGAGAGACATGGATCAGCCGCCTCCTGCACACCCCACAGTGGAGATGTGCCCGCAAGCAAGGTACATGCCCCCAACCAGAATCAAACCAGGGACCTTTCAGTCCACAAGCTGACGCTCTATCCATTTAGCCAAACCGGTCTCGGCTATTTTATATTTTTTCAATTAAATCTTTATTATTTAGATTATTACATTTGTTTCTCTTTTTTCCCCTCCATAGCTCCCCTCCACCCAGCTCCCACCCTTCCCTCTACCTTTACTTCCCTCCCGTTGACCTCATTCATAGGTGTATGATTTTTGTCCAGTCTCTCCCTGTATACCCCTCACTCCTTTCCTTCTGAAAATTATCAGTCCACTCCTTTTCTGTGCTCCTGATTCTATTAGATTCACCAGTTTATTCTGTTCATCAAATTTTTAGATTCCCTTGTTGATATGTATTTGTTGTTCATAATTTTTTGTCTTTTACCTTTTTCTTCTTCTTCTTCTAAAAGAGTACCTTACAGCATTTCATATAATACTGGTTTGGAGTTGATGAACTCCTTTAGCTTTTTCTTATCTGTGAAGCTCTTTATCTGCCCTTCAATTCTAAATGATAGCTTTGCTGGATAGATTGTTGGTTGTAGGTTCTTGCTATTCATCATGTTGAATATTTCTTGCCACTCCCGTCTGGCCTGCATAGTTTCTGTTGAGAAATCAGCTGAGAGTCGTATAGGTGCTCCCTTGTAGGCAATTAACTGTTTTTCTCTTGCTGCTTTTAATATTCTCTCTTTGTCTTTTGCTCTTGGTATTTTAATTATGATGTGTCTTGGTGTAGTCCTCTTTGGATTCCTTTTATATGGGGTTCTGTGTGCTTCCTGGACTTGTAAGTCTATTTCTTTCACCAGATGTGGGAAGTTTTCAGTCATTATTTCTTCAAATAGGTTTTCAGTATCTTGCTCTCTCTCTTCCACTGGCACCCCCACAATTCAATTCTGATGTTGGTACTCTTGAAGCTGTCCCAGAGGCTCCTTACATTATCTTCACATTTTTGGATTCTTTTCTCTTCTTGCTTTTCCAGTTGAATGTTTTCTGCTTCTTTATATTTCTAATTTTTGACTTGATTCTTGCCTTCCTCTAGTCTGCTGTTAGGTCTCTGTATAATATTTTTTATTTCAGTCAATGTATGTTTAATTTCAAGTTGGACCTTTTCCATCTCTAGTTGGTCCTTTTTCATCTCCTCTTGGGTCTCACTAACTTTATCCAATTTTCTAGGATATTCTTGAAAAACCTTATAAGTATGGTTTTGAACTCTATATTCAGTCGTTTATTTTCCTCCATTTCTTTTGTTTGTGCTCCCTTCCCTTGTCTTGGCATTTTCACTATGCCAGGAGAACTTCTTTGTTGGATTCAGCCTTATGATACCAGACTTGCAAAACTGCAAAAGCCTCTCTGTTGAGCTTGGGATGGGTGGAGTCTCAGGGCTTAAGGGACGGCCTTGCCTTCCAGTGGGCCCCGCCCTCCATGGCCCCCAAGTCTCACGTGACTGGGTAATCACTGGAGCGGTCCCTGTGTGTGTGCGTGCGCATGGGCTCTCTCACAGTGCCTCTAGACTGCTGCCCCTCCGGCTCCCCTGCGCTCCGGGACCATATGAGTCTGGGTCCCCAGGGTTTTGCCTGAAACTGGATTTTAGTGGGGTTAGAAGTGGCACAGTTAGGAGGGTCTGTCTACCACCCACTCGTGAAAGCCAGAGGCACAATCAGCAGTCAGTCCTCTGCCCGCAGTGCCATGAGCGCCACCAGACTTCTGATTTTTTGCGACTCCCCTAAATTTCCATGCACTTCTCCCTTTTCACAGTCCAAACTCCCCCCATATGAGTTTTGGCTGGACCTGGGGTTTAGTATCCTAGGATAAGGGGTTCATTGCCTTTGAGAGTCTCCTCTCCCTCCTGCCAGAGAAAGCCAGCAAGGTTCTCCAGCACCCGCTCTCCACTCGTGCATCTCCGTACCTCAGCATTTTGCAGCTCCTCTGGATCTCTGGGAGCCCCTCTCTTTCCTTCTAGTTGTAGAATTTCCACTCAGCCAGCTTTCCTGTGGTTCTGGATGATGTCCGTTCTGTCTTTTAGTTGTAGTTTTCTAATTGTTGTAGGAGGCAGCAGTGTAGGTGTTTACCTATGCCACCATCTTGGATTCTACCCAATCAGAGAGAATTTTAGTTGCACCTGTGAGAAGAGAGGAATTTGCTCCTAGACTATGTTCTTGGGCTATAGTGAATGAGGCCAGAGGGTGTTGTCATTTTACCTGATTGTCCCAAATACTTAACTCTATACATCCCTGCTCTGGCTTTCATAGTCCCTTGCTACCATCAGAACTGAAGATACTCCCTGGTTAACATAGAATTAATTCCAGACCAATTAGAGATAGCTATCTTTATACTCCCAATGTCCCAGTGCTCCTGGTTGGGAGGTGCCCTCATTCAGACATGCCATTCTCACAGTTGTTTGTCCAGTTTACATAATTGAGCAGATTATTTTTTCAATTCTCTCCACCAAACTCAATATCCACATGGAAACATTTTTACAGATCAGAGAATAAATAATTGTCTAGAAGCCCCTAAGTTGGTATAACATTCTTTTTAGAGCAGGACATGATATGATATTACTTCACTATAATGATACTACATGAATATGTTACTTTTTTAAGCGATATAGGCATATAAAAATATATTAGAAAAATGTATTGTTCCTCATATATACAAACATGAGTCCCCCCTAGGCCCCATCCCCACCCTTCTCACGAAGTGATGGCTATATATCACTTTTGGATATATCCTTCCAGAATGTTTAAAGCTATACTAAATATTTGTTTTTATTTTTGATGTTTTGTATAGTTTTAACTTGGATATGTCAGGTTAACTTTTTTTAAAAAAATTAGTAAGTCTTGGAGCCTTTCCCCCATCAGCACATAGACATTTTACCTCCTTCATTTTAATCAAAAAAATCTGTCTTCCTCTCTCCCAATATCAGGGGAAATGTTTCCAGTTTCTCACTATTTACTATGATGCTTACAATAAGCTTTTTTAAGATTTTATAATCTAATTAAGAAAGTTTCTTCTAATATTGACTTGCAAAAAGTTTTTAGCATGATAGTTGTTAAACTTTATCAAAATTTTTTGTTATGCTTCTACTGAAATGATTTAATTAGTTCTTTGTTTTCAGTTTATGTGTGGAATCACATTGATTTAATTTTCAAATGTAAAAACACTCATATATGTGGAAAAATTCTTCTTGGATATATGATGCTATTCTTTATCCTTTTAATGCACTAGTGGATTTTTAAAAATAGTTTACTATTTCGTTTTTTGGTTTTTTTTTTTTTTTAGAGAGAGAGAGGAAGGAAAAGGGAGATAGAAACACCTATGTAAGAGCACAACATTGATTAGCTGGCTACTGCATGGCCCCTACCAGAGATCAAGCCTGAAACCAGGCATGTGCCCTTGACAGGGAATGGAACCAACAACCTCCTGGTGCATGGGACGACACCCAACCGACTAAGCCATAGGGGCCAGGGTCCAAATAATGGATATTATTTGCTAACATTTTGTAACATTTTTTTAAATGAGTTTGTTTTGTAATTATTGTTTTAAATACTTAGATTCTGGGATCAGTTTATGCTGACCTAATAAACAGAATTTAAACAGGATTTTTTTTTCTATTTTCTAGAAGCATCTGGATAAGATTGATTTATCTTTTCCCGAAATTTTTGGAAACATTCCCCAGTGAAATCATCTGTGCCTGAAGTATTGTTAGTGGGAAATTTTTAATAATGAATTCAATTTCTTTAATAAATATCAAGCCATTCAGATTTCTCTCCCTTCTTTCATCACCTTCCATGATTTGTATACTTTCTAGCATTTGTTCATTTTATCTAAGTTTCCAAAGCTATTGGTCTAAAAAGCAGTTTGCTTTATTATACTCTTTAATTTTCAATGTCTGTAGAATTTATTGTGATACTTCCTCTTATCAATTTCTCTTTTCTTCTTTCCTTTATTTAAAAAAAGACCACTATTCTTAGTACAGGTTTATCAACTTTACTAATTTTCTCTGGGAATTATTGTAAGGTTTACTTATTTCTTATATTATACTTATATTTTGTATTTTGTGGATTTATCATATAGTTTGTAAGATAAAATTTTTATCAATTTTTTAAAGACAAAGATAAGATAAAATTTAAATAATTTAATAAAATAATATATAAAGTCTCCATACTATGCAGTCTTCCCCAAGCAGTACAGAAAGATGCAGACCGAAAGGCGAGAGCCTCTTTCCGAACCCTACCCAAATGCTTCTCCCCAAATGCAACCATATTTTTTCAGTTTCTTGCAATTACACTTAGAAATATAACAATGTTCAGCATATATCTGTTTAACCTCATATGGATAAGTGTTGTATATATTTTTAATTAATAGGATTGTACTAAACACAACATTTTTACTTTTTTATTCTCTAACAGATATTTTATAAGAGAATATATATATTTATTAATTTTTCAATTTTTTATTAATGTATTACATGTATACATATCTTCCCATTGCCCCCACCACCCCAAGATACCCTAACCTCCAGGGTCTTATGTTCATTGGTTATACTTAGATGCATGCATACAAGTCCTTTGGTTGATCTCTTATCAACACCACCTCTCCCTAACCTTCCTGCTGTAATTTAAGAGTTTCTTTGATGCTTTACTGCCTCTGTATCTATCTTTTTGTTCCTCAGTTTATAATGTTCTTTATTATCCACAAATGAGTGAGATCATGTGATGCTTCTCCTTCATTGACTGGCATATTTCACTTAGCATAATAGCCTCCAGTTCCATCCAGGTTGCTGCAAATGGTAAGAATTCTTTCTTTTTTATTGCAGCATAGAATTCCATCGTGTAGATGTACCATAGTTTTCTGATACACTCATCTGCTGACGGGCACCTAGACTGTTTCCAAATTATAGCTATTATACATTGTGCTGCTATGAACATAGGGGTGCATAAATCCTTTCTGATTGGTGTTTTTAGTTTCTTAGGATATATTCCTAAGAGTGGGATTATTGGATCAAATGGGAGTTCCATTTTTCGTTTTCTGAGGAAACTCCATACTGTTCTCCACAGGGCTGCACCAGTCTGCATTCCCACCAGCAGTGCACAAGGTTCCTTTTTCTCCACATCCTCACCAACACTTGTCGTTTGTTGATTTGTTGATGATTGCCTTTCTGACAGGTGTGAGATGGTATCGCATTGTCGTTTCGATTTGCATCTCTCTGATAATTAGCTACTTTGAGCATGTTTTCATGTGTCTCTTGGCCTTCCTTCTGGCGTCTTTCGAAAAGGTTCTATTTAAGTCTGTTGCCCATTTTTTTATTGGATCATTTATCTTGCTTTTATTAAGTTGTATAAGGCTGTAGATGTTGGAGATTAAATCTTTATCAGTGCTAACATTTGCAAATATGTTCTCCCATACAGTGGGCTTTCTTGTTGTTTTGTTGATGGTTTCTTTTGCTGTGCAAAAGCTTTTTATTTTAATGTAGTACCATTTGTTTATTTTCTCTTTAGCTTCCCTTGCCCTTGGAGCAGTATTAGTGAAGAAGTTCTTTTGGCATATGTCTGAGATTGTGCTGCCTGTGGATTCCTCTAGTATTTTTATGGTTTCCCATCTTATGTTTAAGTCCTGTATCCATTTGGAGTTTATTTTTGTGGATGGTGTAAGTTGGTGGTCTAGTTCCATTTTTTTGCATGTATCTGTCCAATTTTCCCACCACCATTTATTGAAGAGACTGTCTTGACTCCATTTATGTTTATGCCTCCTTTGTCAAATATTAGTTGAGCATAGTGGTTTGGGTGGGTTCTCTATTCTATTCCATTGGTTATATCTCTGTTCTCATGCCAGTACCAGGCTGTTTTGAGAATAGTGGCTTTGTAATACAGCTTGAAATCTGGTATTGAGATACCACCTACTTTATTCTTCTTTCTCAAGATTGCTGTGGCAATTCGGTTTGTTTGTTTGTTTGTTTGTTTGTTTGTTCCAGATGCATCTTTGAAGAGTTCTTTCTAGGTCTGTGAAATAGGTCCTTGGTATTTTAATGTGTAGTGCATTAAATATTTAGATTGCTTTAGGTAGTATGGACATTTTAATGATGTTGATTCTCCCAATCCATGAGCATGGTATGCTCTTCCATCTGTTTACATCTTCCTCTATCTCTTTGTTCAGTGTCTTTTAGTTTTCTGTGTATAGGTCTTTTACCTCCTTAGTTAGGTTTATTCCTAGATATCTTCATTTTGTTTGGTGCGATGGTAAATGGGATTGCTTTTTTAGTCTCTCTTTCTGTAATTTCACTATTAGTATATAGAAATGCCATAGATTTCTTGGCATTAATTTTGTATCCTGCTACATTGCTGAATTCATTTATTAAGTCAATTAGTTTTGGGATGGAGTCCTTCGGGTTTTTTATGTACAGTATCATGTCATCTGCACATAAGGACAGCTTTACTTGTTTTCCAATTTGGATGCCTTTTGTTTCTTCTTCTTGTCTAATTGCAAAGGCTAATACTTCCAGTACTATGTCGAACAGGAGAGGTGAGAGTGGGCATCCCTGTCTTGTTCCTGATCTTAGGGGAAATGGTTTTAATTTTTCTCATTGAGTATGATGTTAGCTGTGGGTTTATCACATATGGCTTTTATAATGTTGAGGTCTGATCCTTCTATTCCCACCTTGCTGAGAGTTTTTATCAAAAAAGGGTGTTGGATTTTGTCAAATGCTTTTTCTGCATCAATTGATATGACTATGTGATTTGTTTATGTGATGTATCACGTTTATTGATTTGCGGATATTGTACCATCCCTGCATTCCTGGGATGAATCCTGCTTGGTCATGGTGTATGATCTTTCTGATGTACTGCTGGATCTGATTTGCTAGAATTTTGTTGAGGATTGGCATCTATGTTCATGAGAGATATTGGCCTGTAATTCTCTTTCATTGTGTTTGTCTTTATCTGATTTTGGTATTAGGGTGATGCTGGCTTCATAGAAGGTGTTTGGAAGGATTCCTTCTTCTTAAATATTTTTGAATAGTCTGAGAAGGATAGGTTTTAATTCTTCCTTGAATGTTTGGTAAAACTCTCCTGTGTAGCCATCTGGTCCCGGGCTTTTGTTTGCTGGAAGCTTTTTGATGACTGCTTCAATTTAACTATAGTGTGCCTTGTTGTTGGTCTTTTGGGATTCATATTGCTTGTGATTTCTGTGAGCTTCTTGGATTTGTGTGCGTATTTTTCCCCCCTATATCAGAGAAGTTTTCTGTCATTATTTCTTCAAACAGATTTTCTGTTCCTTGCTCAGTTTCCACTCTTTCTGGAACCCCTATTATATGGATGTTGTTTTGTTTCATGTTATCCTAAAGTTCCCTTAGCCTCTCCTCCTGCTTTTTAATTTTTTTTTGAAGCTGCTGTACTTGGGTATTTTTTCCTACCTTATCTTCTAGCTCACTGATGCAGTCCTCTGCTTCTTCTAGTCTACTTTTGATGCTTTCTACTGAGTCCTTTACAGCAGCATTGTTATTTTCCATTTATTCTTGATTCTTCATAATTTTCTCTTAGTTCTTACTCATATTGTTGAATTTGCCTTCCATTCTTTTCAGCCACCTTATGACCATTTCTCTTAACTCTTTCTCTGGCAGGTGTTTGCTTCTATTTAGTTTATTTCCTTTTCTCTCTTTTTTTTTTTTTTTTTTATTAATTTTTTATACATATCTTCCCATTGCCCCCCTCCCTCCCAGGCATACCCCAACCCCCCAGTGTCTATGTTCATTGGTTATGATTATATGCATAGATACAAGTCCTTTGATTGATCTCTTATTTACCTCACCTAACTTTAATCATCCTGCTGTAATTTCACAGTCTGTTTGAAGCTTTACTGTCTCTGTATCTATCCTTTTGTTCATCAGTTTGTAATGTTCTTTATTATCCTCCAATGAGTGCGATCATGTGATGCTTCTCCTTCATTGACTGGCTTATTTCACTAAGCATAAGGCTCTCCAGTTCCAACCAGGTTGCTGCAAATGGTAAGAATTCCTTCTTTTTAATGGCAGCATAGAATTCCATTGTGTAGATGTACCACAGTTTTCTGATCCACTCATCTGCTGACGGGCACCTAGGCTGTTTCCAAATTGTGGCTATTGTAAATTGTGCGGCTATGAACATAGGGGTGCATAAATCCTTTCTGATTGGTGTTTGTAATTTCTTAGGATAAATTCCTAAGAGTGGGATTACAGGGTCAAATGGGAGATCCATTTTTAGTTTTTTGAGGAAACTCCATACTGTTCTCCACAGTGGCTGCACCAGTCTGCATTCCCACCAACAGTGCACAAGGGTTCCTTTTTCTCCGCATCCTCGCCAACACTTGTCGTTTGTTGATTTGTTGATGATTGCCATTCTGACAGGTGTAAGATGGTATCGCATTGTCGTTTTGATTTGCATCTCTCGGATGATTAATGACTTTGAACATGTTTTCATGTGTCTCTTGGCTTTCCTTCTGTCGTCTTTTGAAAAGGTTCTATTTAGGTCCATTGCCCATTTTTTTATTGGATCCTTCATCTTCCTTTTATTAAGTTGTATAAGTTGGTTGTAGATTTTGGAGATTAAACCTTTATCAGTGATAGCATTTGCAAATATGTTCTCCCATGCATTGATCTTTCTTGTTGTTTTGTTGATGGTTTCTTTTGCTGTGCAAAAGCTTTTTATTTTGATGTAGTCCCATTTGTTTATTTTTTCTTTAGCTTCCATTGCCTTTGGAGCAGTATCAGTGAAGAAGTTCTTTCGGCATATATCTGAGATTGTGCTGCCTGTGGATTCCTCTAGTATTTTTATGGTTTCCCTTCTAATGTTTAAGTCCTGTATCCATTTTGAGTTTATTTTTGTATTTGGTGTAAGATGGTGGTCCAGTTTCAATTTTTTGCATGTATCTGTCCAATTTTCCCAACACCATTTATTAAAGAGGCTATCTTGGTTCCATTGAATGTTCATGCCTCCTTTGTCAAATATTAATTGAGCATAGTGGTTTGGGTGGATATCTGGGTTCTCTATTCTATTCCATTGATCTATATGTCTGTTCTTGTGCCAGTACCAGGCTGTTTTGAGAACAGTTGCTTTGTAGTATAGCTTGAAGTCTGGTATTGAGATCCCACCTACTTTATTCTTTTTTCTCAAAATTGCTGTAGCTATCCGTGGTCTTTTTTTGTTCCAGATGAATCTATGAAGAATTCTTTGTAGGTCTGTGAAATATGTCGTTGGTATTTTAATGGGTAGTGCGTTGAATCTGTAGATTGCTTTGGGTAGTATGGACATTTTAATGACGTTGATTCTCCCAATCCATGAGCATGGTATGCTCTTCCATCTGTTAACATCTTCCTCTATCTCTTTTTTCAGTGTCCTGTAGTTTTCTGCATAAAGGTCTTTTACCTCTTTAGTTAGGTTTATTCCTAGGTATCTTAATTTTTTTGGTGCGATGGTAAATGGGATTGCTTTTTTAGTTTCTCTTTCTATAATTTCATTGTTAGTATATAGAAATGCCACAGACTTCTTAGCATTAATTTTGTATCCTGCTACATTGCCAAATTCATTAATTAAGTCAATTAGTTTTGGAATGGAGTCCTTTGGGTTTTTTATGTACAATATCATGTCATCTGCAAATAAGGACAGCTTTACTTCTTCTTTTCCAATTTGGATGCCTTTTATTTCTTCTTGTTGTCTAATTGCAATGGCTAATACTTCCAGTACTATGTCGAACAGGAGAGGTGAGAGTGGGCATCCCTGTCTTGTTCCTGTTCTTAGGGGAAATGGTTTTAGTTTTTGCCCATTGAGTATGATGTTAGCTGTGGGTTTATCATATATGGCTTTTATGATGTTGAGGTATGATCCTTCTATTCCCACTTTGCTGAGAGTTTTTATCAAGAAAGGATGTTGGATTTTGTCAAATGCTTTTTCTGCATCAATTGATATGACTATGTGATTTTTATCTCTCAATTTGTTTATGTGATGTATCACATTTATTGATTTGCGGATATTGAACCATCCCTGCATTCCTGGGATGAATCCTGCTTGGTCATGGTGTATGATCTTTCTGATGTACTGCTGGATCCGGTTTGCTAGAATTTTGTTGAGGATTTTGGCATCTATGTTCATGAGAGATATTGGCCTATAATTCTCTTTCATTGTGTTGTCTTTATCTGGTTTTGGTATTAGGGTGATGCTGGCTTCATAGAAGGTATTTGGTAGTATTCCTTCTTCTTGAATGTTTTTGAATAGTCTGAGGAGGATAGGTTTTAATTCTTCCTTGAATGTTTGGTAAAACTCTCCTGTGTAGCCATCTGGACCCGGGCTTTTATTTGCTGGAAGCTTTTTGATTACTGCTTCAATTTCTTCCATAGTTATTGGACTATTGAGATGTTTGGCTTCCTCCTCATTGAGTTTTGGGAGGTTATATTTTTCTAGGAAAATGTCCATTTCTTGCAGGTTGTCCAATTTGTTGGAATAGAGTTGTTCATAGTATTTTTTAACAATCCTTTGTATTTCCACAGGGTCTGTTGTTATTTCTCCTCTTTCATTTCTGATTTTGTTTATTTGGGTCTTCTCTCTTTGCTTCTTGGTGAGCCTGGCAAGGGGTCCATCAATCTTGTTTATCCTTTCAAAGAACCAGCTCTTTGTTTTGTTGATCTTTTGAATTGTTTCTTTGGTCTCCAAGTTGTTTATCTCTGCTCTGATCTTCACTATTTCCTTCCTTCTGAGTACACTAGGCTTTTCTTGTTGCTCACGTTCTAGCTCTTTGAGTTGTAGGTTTAGGTGATTTATTACCATTATTTCCTGTTTTTTGCAGTAGGCTTGTAGGGCTATGAACTTCCCTCTCAAGACTGCTTTCACTGTGTCCCATAAATTTTGTATTGTTGTGTTGTCATTGTCATTTGTTGCCATGGTGTTTTTTATTTCTTCCTTGATCTCTCTGGCTACCCAGTCATTGTTTAATAGCATGCTGTTTAGTCTCCATGTGTTTGATTTCTTTCTATTGTTTTTATTATAGTTGATTTCCAGTTTTATGCCACTGTGGTCTGAGAAAATGTTTGATATGATTTCTATCTTCTTGAATTTGAAGAGACTTTTCTTATGACCCAACATATGATCTATCTTTGAAAATGACCCATGTGCACTGGAGAAGAATGTATATTCTGTGGCTTTGGGGTGAAATGTTCTGAAGATGTCAATTAATTCCATCTGGTCTAGTGAGTCATTTAGGATTGATGTTTCTTTGCTAATTTTTTGTTTAGAGGATTTGTCCAATGGTGACAGTGGGGTATTAAAGTCTCCTACTATGATTGTATTGCTGTCAATCTCTCCCTTAATGTCCTCCAAGAGTTTTTTTATGTATTTAGGTGCTCCTATATTGGGCGCATATATGTTTACCAGAGTTATTTCTTCTTGTTGGATTGTTCCCTTCAGTATTATGAAGTGGCCTTCTTTATCTCTTGTTATGTCCTTCACTTTGAGATCTAATTTGTCAGATATAAGTATTGCAACCCCAGCTTTTTTTTCATTTCCATTTGCCTGAAGTACCATGTTCCATCCCTTCACCCTCAATCTGTGTGCGTCTCTTTTCCTGAGGTGGGTTTCTTGCAGACAGCAGATATATGGATCATGTTTTCTTATCCAATCGGTTACCCTATGTCTTTTGATTGGAGCATTTAATCCGTTTACATTTAAAGTTATTATTGATAAGTACTTATCTGTTGCCATTTTTAGTCCTTACCCCCGAGTTCCTTCTTCGCTTCCTCTTTCTTTTTATTACAGCAGACCTTTTAACATTTCTTGCATTGCTGGTTTGGTGGTAATATATTCCCTTAGTCCTTTTTTGTCTGTAAAGCTTTTGATTTCACCTTCAATTTTGATTGAGAGTCTTGCAGGGTACAGTATTCTTGGATTCAGACCCTTCCTTTGCATGACTTTGTATATTTCATTCCATTCTCTTCTGGCCTGACGAGTTTCTGTTGAGAAGTCAGTAGCTAGTCTTATGGGGGTTCCTTTGTAGGTAACTTTCTGTTTCTCTCTGGCTGCTTTTAAGATTCTTACTTTGTCGTTGGTGTTTGCCAATTTAATTATAATGTGCCTCGGTGTCGGTTTGTTGGGGTTCATTTTGCTTGGGACTCTGTGAGCTTCTTGGATTTGTGTGGGTTTTTTCTTTTCTATATTGGGGAAATTTTCTGTCATTATTTCTTCAAACACGTTCTCTAATCCTTGTTCAGTTTCCACTCTTTCTGGAACCCCAATTATGCGGATGTTATTTTGTTTCATGTTATCCCAAAGTTCCCTTAGACTCTCCTCTTGCTTTTTAACTTTTTTTTCTAGAAGCTGCTGTACTTGGGTATTTTTTCCTACCGTGTCTTCTAGCTCACTGATGCGGTCCTCTGCTTCTTCTAGTCTACTTTTGATGCTTTCTATTGAGTTCTTTATAGCAGTGATGTCATTATTCATTTCTTCTTGTTTATTCTGCACCTCCTCTAGTTTCTTCTGCATTTCTTCTTGTTTATTCAGCACCTCCTCTAGTTTCTTCTGCATTTCTTCTTCACGCTTCTTCGCCTCCTCTTGGCCCTTACTCATATTGTCAAATTTGTCTTCCAATCTTTTCAACCACATTATGATAATTTCTCTGAACTCTTTCTCTGGTAGGCTTATTTGTGGCTCTATTTTGTTTACTTCCTTTTCTGGTGAAACCTGCCTTTCTGTCTTTTGTGGGCTGTTTCTTTTTCTGACCATGGTCTTTCTTCTCTGGGTGTCTGGTTATGTAGTGCTCTCTCCTACGTTGACTGAAAGGCACAAACTACAACACGACCAGGTACAGCACACAAGGCACTGAGTAGAAATGTATTCAAGATGTTAATAATCACAAATAAGGTGACCACCAATGAAGGGCAAATTAGGGGTAGATAGAGAAAGAAGAAGAGGAAAATGAGGAAGAAAGAAAAGAAAGAAGTGCCAAAATCAAATTGGGAGAGTGAGAGAAAAAAAAAATAAATAAATGGACAATAAAATAAAATAAAATAAGAAAATAAAAAGGTGAAAAAGGAGAAGAAAAGAGGAAGAGAAAAAAGTCAGAGAGAAAAGAAAGTGTATAAGAGAGAAAAGAGGAACAAAATATAGATGTCAGGAGAGAAGTTCAATAGAACAGTCACTAATCCCAATAAAGGCCAGCAACCAGTACCTAGATATTGATTCAAATTGCAAATAGCAACTGGTATCGAGGGAGATGAGGGAAAAGAGAGGTAGAAAACAAAGCAAGCAAAAAGCAAAATAAACAAGTAGAATAAACTAAAACAATCTCTCAAAAAAAAAATTTCAAAAGATCGATATAATCACTTTTCAGGCAAATAGCAATAAAAGGACATCGAGAAAAAACAACTTTTTGGCTAGTGAAGACAAGAGGGGAGAGGTTTGTGTGGACTTGTAGTAGGGGATTTGAAATTAGATATATAAATGAGGTGAAATTTTAACCAGGTAAAGAGAAAAATAGGGAGAATCAAAAGTTGGAAAAGGGAAAGAGAGACAAGACAGCAAAATGGGGAAAGTTAGGAGGAAAGTGTTGGCATAAAGGTGGAGTTGAGTTGGAGTAAAATTATGCTAAAGGGAAGATGAAATTAGAATGTAGAACTCTAATCCCGAAATAAAATAAAGAGAAAACAAAATGACACTTTTTTTTCCAAAAACGGTAAATTCCTAGTAGTAATTAATAATACTAGTTTAAAACAAAAATGTAATAATTATAAAGGTAAAATCAATTGAGGCAGAAAGAAAAAAAATATTCTTTTAATTAAAATATGTGAAAATGAAAAATAAAGAATTAAAAATTAAAAAAAAGAAAAAAGGAAAAATAAAAAAAGAAGAAGAAGAAGAAAAATAGAATGGTCCTTCACTTCCACTATTATTCTGCTTGACACACAGAGTAGGGGAGGTATTGCAGTTCCCTGTGTTCCGCTCTTGGTGTTTTAATGTCTTTATTCTCTTGTGGTTATGCGAGAGTCAATTTGTGTGTCATCCATTGGGTGGCAGTGTTTCGGAATTGATCTCTGAGACAAAGCACAGGACCTCTCTTGGCTGTGCTCAGATCCTGCTACTCTGTGGTTCCCAAAACCAGTTTGT